>CM014080.1:19316876-19816876 GCA_004119915.2 Collichthys lucidus | reverse complement strand
TGGGCTGCCACGATCACGAGCATCGATCCAGGCCTGCAACGTTTTGTTTGTTTTAAGTAACCTGAGTTTTGCCGGCTTTAGGGGACATTTATGCTCAGGTGTGAGTGTGAGTGGGCCCACTGAATTTGAGTTTGTTGTGTTTATATGTTTATCTAGAAGTGTGTTAATTAAGGTTTTATAACTGAATTTCCTTTAGGTTGAAAGTGAAAGTTTACTTATTCTGGTAAAGTAAGAGGTTTCTTTAAAGAGAAAAGAGGGTAAATTTCATCTGAAGTGTTCAAAGACATTCCTATAATTTTATTTAATGTTTTTTAGTTTCAAAACTCGTTCATTTGATAAGTAAATAATTGAGTATTATTTTTCTAAAATCTGAGTGGTGTGATTTTATTGCATTTACCGGAATAATTTCATTCTTAAAGAGACACATAGACACCGTTGGTTGAAAATCAGTATTGAAACTAAAGCTCCAAAAGGTGAATTTATCAGAGGTGAGTTTAACTAATTTCATGTGTTTAAGGTAAAACGAGATCCAAGATAATTATTAAGACTGAGTTAATCAGGGTTAAAAATATTTGATAAAGAACCCAAAAGCTCTTCCCTAATCATTATATCTATTAAGGGGAGCGCTACATAAAATGGAGGCACCGCTGGGATGGTCTTGGATTTCTTAGTTCCTAGAAAAAAGAGAGTTAAACGTAAAGTGGCTAAAGTTACTAAGCTAATTTACAAACAGTGTTAAAATGGAGAAAACTGATCTAGTGTCAGAGTTAAAACGCTGGTGCCGTGGTGAGGGGTTGGATGAGACTCATGCACTGATGACCATAGTCCCAGAAGATGTAGAGATCAGTGAAGTGGAAGAAGCACTGGAAACAATCAAGTCTTTAGGACGGGTGCGTGTCCGTGGGAGAAACTTCAGTGCAAGACTAAACCGACGAATGGTTTTGTGTGAGAGTAAAGAGACTGTGAATGAGGAAAGCATTCCTCCTGAAGTTGTGTCTATTAATGGTGGAGAGGCGTGGCCTGTTATCATCATAGGAAAGACACAGGTAGCTGTTGAAGAGTTTAGTAGCAAACTAAAAGGGTTGTTGCAGGCTGAAGGAAAAACCATGGAGGACATTAAATTACTGTTCCCCAGTGCATCCCCGCCCACTGACTCCACTGAATCCATCCTTCGCGCTGTCGGAGATCTGTTAGACAAGACAACAAAACCGGCTGATGGAGGGAGTTATGGTCGACTACGCATGTTCTCTGGAGCCCTACCAACACCACCAGGTGAGGAACCATTTGACCATTGGCTAGAGCAGGCATGGCTTATGGTGGATGAGACTGAATGCTCTGACAGAGAAAAAAGACGCAGACTCATTGGAAGTTTAAAGGGGCCCGCACTAGAAATTGTGAAAGCAGTGCGGCATGCTAATGCTGACGCCAGCCCAAAAGAGTGCTTGGAAGCCCTTGAAAGTGCTTTTGGAAGTGCTGAGTCTGGCGACGATCTCTATTTTGCATTTCGATTGATGCAACAGCAAAAAGGAGAAAAATTATCAGATTTCCTTCGACGTCTAGAGCGGTCTCTAGCTAAGGTGATTCAACGAGGTGGCCTCCCTGCTAGCTGCATGGATCGAGCCCGACTGGAGCAACTGTTAAGAGGTGCTACTGCTTCAGATCTGATGCTGATTCAGCTGCGCTTGAGAGAGAGGAAGGCTGCACCCCCAAGCTTTCTACAGCTTTTGACTGAGATTCGTGCTGAGGAAGAGTATGAAACCTCTAGAAAGAAGCTCAGTGCCTCAGTACATCAAGTGCATGTTAATCCAGAAGGGAATACAAGGCAAGCCGAGATACAGAGCTTAAAGGCAGAAATAAAAGAACTGAGGTCAATGGTTGCATCAGTGGTGACCAAATCCGCTAATGTTAAAGATGATTACGTGGAGGTTACACCCATCAGTGCACCGCCTGGCACTGAGAACCGGCAAGACGCTGAGCTGGCTGCCTTGAAAAAGCAACTGAAACGACTAAAACAGAAAACCAGCAATAAGATGCCTGAGCAAGATGCTGCAGTTGCCGTTTCAACCATGGATGCTTCTAAACAGGCCTCCAACTCCTTAAGGGGAACGTCAAAAAGCTCAGAAGAGAATTTCTGCTATCGATGTGGTGAGAGCGGACATTTTGCCACAAAGTGCCGAAACCCTGAGAATCAAGCCAAGGTTATCAGAAAGCTAATTCATGCTTTAAAGATGACAAAAGACAAACAGCAGTCTGGTGATGCCACCACCAGTGAAGTTAACTGTGGGGTAAAAAAAAGTGCTGTTACCTCATCAGAGCCGGCTGGCATCCCTAAAGGCTTGATTGGTCCACCCAGCATAGTTCCTGTGAAAGTAAATGGACAGTGCTGTGATGCCTTATTTGATAGTGGTTCTCAGGTCACCATTATCTTTGACTCTTGGTATCAAACTTACCTGTCTGATGTCCCAATACACCCAGTGTCTGGTTTAGCCCTGTGGGGGCTAAGTGAATCTGACATCAGTTATCCCTACCGTGGGTATGTGGTGGTAGAGATTGAATATCCAGCAAAGGTTGCAGGTGCCAACCAGACAGTGGCAATCCTCGCTCTTATCTGCCCCCAGCCCCGAACTGCAGACCAGACTCCTGTCATTGTGGGGACCAATGCCAGTCACATCCGACGTCTTGTGCAGCAATGTAAGGACGATGGCATTGACGTCACCCAGACATTGGGGATACAAGTCTGTTATAGAGATAACCATCCAAAGTCGCCTAACACCGACACAGCCCTGGAAGAGGATGATGATGTCGGGCGTGTGTTATGGCAAGGCCCGGGCCCATTGACTCTGCCCCCTGGTGGTGACTGTAGTGTCGTCTGCAAAGTTGAGTATAAGCACCAAGTCGACAAAGAAATCCTGATGGTTGACTCGTCGCCCGTAGCTCCACTCCCAGTTGGTGTACTACTTCAGCCCATGGTGGTACCCAGCAAAGATGTGGATGTCAGTCATTTCAGAATCTTGGTCCAAAATGAGTCCTTGACAGAGACAGTCATACCAGAGGGAACTGTCATCGGACATATGTATCTGACAGATGCAGTGACTCCCCTCTCTCCATCCAAGACAACTGCCACCCAGTTTGATACTAACCTGATCAATTTCGCAGACTCACCGGTGTCGGCGGAGTGGAAAGAGAGACTCCGTCAAGGGCTATCCACAAGGTCCTCAGTATTCTCGCTTCACGAATGGGATGTTGGATTAGCAAAGGGAGTGGAGCACACGATCCGGATGTCAGATCCACGGCCGTTCAGGGAGCGCTCACGTCGCCTGGCTCCAGCTGACCTGGAAGACGTGAGAAAGCATCTCCAAGAACTGTTGCGTGCAGGGATCATCAAGGAGTCTCGTAGCCCCTACGCATCCCCAATCGTGATTGTTCGAAAAAAGAATGGAGCTGTGAGGATGTGTATTGATTACCGATGGTTAAACAGCCGAACAATCCCAGATCAGTACACAACACCATGTATTGATGATGTGTTGGATTCAATGACCGGAAGCAAGTGGTTCTCCGTTCTTGATCTGCGGAGCGGTTACTACCAAATCGCTATGGCCGAGGAAGATAAGGAAAAGACGGCATTCATCTGCCCACTGGGGTTCTTCCAGTTTGAGAGGATGCCACAGGGGATAACTGGAGCCCCAGCCACTTTCCAAAGATTAATGGAGAAGGCTGTGGGTGACATGAATCTGCTCGAGGTCCTTGTCTACCTTGATGACCTGATTGTTTTTGGACGAACATTGGAGGAACACGAAGAGAGACTTCTTAAAGTTCTTGATCGTCTGGCCGAGGTTGGATTGAAAATCTCAGTTGACAAATGTCAATTCTGCCTCCCTAAGGTAAAATACCTTGGGCATATTGTGTCTGCAAATGGTGTATCACCTGACCCAGCCAAGATAGAGGCAGTGACAAGTTGGCCACAGCCTACACACCTGAAGGCTCTTCAATCCTTTTTGGGATTTTGTGGCTATTACCGCCGTTTCATTGCCAACTATGCTGCCATTGTCAGGCCGTTGTCTGAACTCACAAAAGGCTATGCTCCAACCCAGAAAGGTAAGAAGCCTGAAAAAGACAACACAAGGACCTACCTCAAAGAGTCTGAGCCCTTTGGTGAGAGATGGGACCAGTCCTGCACCGAGGCTTTCCACAAGATCATCCATTGCCTTACCCATGCACCTGTGTTGGCCTTTGCGGATCCCAACAAGCCATATGTCCTGCATGTGGATGCCAGCTTGAAAGGTCTTGGCGCTGTCCTTTATCAGGAACACAGTGAGGGTCTGAGACCTGTTGCCTTTGCCAGCAGGAAGCTAAAGACATCTGAGAGGAACTACCCTGTTCACCAGCTAGAGTTCTTGGCTCTTAAATGGGCAGTCGTGGATAAGTTCCATGATTATTTGTATGGGGTCAGATTCACCGTACGTACAGACAATAACCCACTCACGTATGTGCTATCGACTGCCAAGCTCAGTGCTGTGGGACACAGATGGCTCTCTGCCTTATCCACCTACGACTTTGATGTTCAGTACCGACCAGGCAAACACAACATAGACGCTGACCTGCTCTCGAGGAATATGCCTGATGAGAGTTCCGAAGAATGGACGACCATACCACAGTCTGGTGTGAGGTCCATCTGCAAACGAATCTGCATCCCTGGGTCTACAGCCAGCCCGCCGAGGTATGTAGATCAGTTGGGAGCTTCGCCTGATTGTGTGCCAGATGCTTATGCATTCCCAACTCACCTGGAGTTGAAATCATTGGGGCAGATGACCAAACAGGAGTTGATTGAAGCTCAAGAGGAAGATGCAGCCATCCAATCTGCCATACAAGCTGTTAAACATGGAAAATGGCCGGAAGAGGATGGATCCGATCCAGAGCACTCTCGTTTAAAAAAAGAGATGGGGAAACTGATGATGAAAGATGGGCTACTCCATCGCTTAAGCAAGCGGCCCTCCGGAGAAGAACTTGCTCAACTTGTCTTACCAAGCGGGTTCAGAGAAGTGGTGCTGAAGGCCACTCATGATGATCTAGGACACCTTGGTATCGAAAGAACTACAGACTTGTTGAGGAGCAGATTCTTTTGGCCGAAACTGGCATGTGATGTTGAGCAGTACATAAAAAACTGTGGAGAGTGTGTCACTCGGAAGACCCCCTGTCATAGAGCAGCACCTTTACATCATATTTCAAGCAGTGGACCAATGGATCTAGTATGCATTGATTTTCTGTCTATGGAGCCAGATTCTGCAGGTATCAGAAATGTGTTAGTGGTCACGGATCATTTCACCCGGTACGCGCAAGCTTTCCCATCCCGAAATCAGAAAGCGCAGACGGTGGCAAAGATCCTAGTGGAGAAGTATTTCCGGCATTACGGCCTGCCAGCAAGAATCCACTCAGATCAGGGAAGAGACTTCGAGAGTCAGTTAATCAAAGAGCTCTTGAAAATGATGGGGATCCGGAAATCACGGACCACTCCCTACCACCCGCAGGGAGATCCACAGCCTGAGAGATTCAACAGAACTCTTCTGTCTATGCTCGGAACCCTGGGCTGTGAGAAGAAACGGCGGTGGAGCAAACATGTTGGTTACTTGGTTCATGCCTACAACAGTACCAAATGTGATGCTACAGGGTACTCACCCTATTTCTTGATGTTTGGCCGAGAAGCAAGGCTTCCAATAGACGTGTGTTTTGGAACCTCTCCTGATGGCAAAGCGGACAGTTGCCATTCACGATATGTAGCCAAGCTGAAAGACGACTTGAAAGGAGCCTACAAGCTTGCCTCTGAAGCTGCCTACAAGACACATCAGAGGAACAAGAGGTCCTATGATAAGAGAGTAGGATTTCAGACACTGGATGTTGGTGACAGAGTGTTGCTGAGGAACCTAGGACTGAAAGGAAAACACAAGTTGGAGAGTCGTTGGAGTCCACTCCCTTACGTGGTTCTGGGAAAGATGCCCAACCTCCCAGTGTACAAAGTGAAACCAGAGGATGGAGGAGGAGGAGTCAAAACCCTCCATCGTGATCACCTCCTGCCGATTGGACAGTTGGTTAGAATGCCAGCAGTAGAGACTGAAAGCAAGTCACATGTCAAGACAAGCTCAAGAACAAGAGCTGAAATACAAAAGAGATCAAAGAAAGTCTTACCTGAAGAACAGGAAGCTTTTCAAAGGTTGCAGGAGTCGACCGATTCCTTTTCAGATGTAGAGTATTATGGACCTGAAAAACCCTACAGTGCTTATCTGAAGGAGATCCTGGAAAAAGCGAGAGATACTGTTGAGCAGTCAAATCTTATCCCAGACGACGGTGATTCTTCTCAACAGTCAGATGTAAATCCTACTGAGGATAGTTCGTCAGAGGAAGACAGTTTGGAGGAGGAGCACCACAGTGTGAGAGAAGAAGATGGAAATCAAGATTCAGATCCAGAGAAAGAGAGTGATCCAGAGCCTGATAACCCTTGCCATGAGCATCCAGAGACAGTCACTAAGACAAAAGTGATAAGAAAACCTGAAAAACGTCCGAAAAGAATAGTGAAACCAGTCATCAGGTTAACTTATGATGAGCCTGGTAGGGCAAAGGATCAGCCTATCACTATTGTGCATAGAGGAGTTGTCATTAAGATTGGCAAGAGTTAATTTAAAGTAGTTCATGCACCCTTTTCCTCTAATCAACTAGAAGGAGGAAAATAAATAAGGTCATTATGTTTGATGAGGACATCAAAAACATTTAGAAGGGGGAGGGTGTAACCCGGTTAAAACTGTGGGTAAAAAGGTTGTTGAAGCTATGTAATAAATAGTAGTATAAATACTATTAAAATCATTTAGATATGTTTTAGTTTAAAAAGGTTAAACATTTAAGAAGAGTTGTAAAATGGGTAAACATCATTTAAAATGTATGATCTGCTTGGTGTTTGGTAAAAAGTGCAATGTTTTCCTGGCAAATGTTTAGACCAGCAGTTATGGGGTTAATAACACGCTGCAGGAGCGTCAGGTTGTCAGCAGGGAGAGGGAGGGGTGTGAGCGAGGTGAGAGAGGAGCCACGAGCCGAAAGTAACGGAGGAGGATGCTAACGAGTTAACTAGTAACTGTAGAGCGCAAAAAGCTTGGTGAATCTTGTTTTTTCGTGGATCGTTTGCCAAACGGTTGATGCGTAAAAGGACAAGTTTGCATTAAGAGCACAGGAGAAATTTCGACACGAAGTTTAGAGACTGTGTATGTTTTGTGCTAATGCTATCGCGAGCGCTATCGCTAGTGCTGCGGCTAGGCTAACCTGAAGTATAGTTTTTATTCAGTTATCTACCCGTGTACTGATGTCTCCAGATATAGTTAGCTAACCCAGTTTAACTAATTAAGAGCGGGAAGGCTGTTTTTGACCTGAAGACGGACCCGATACCCGGATACAGAGTGACTTGGACTTGGACGTGGACTTCATCGGTGCATGCTTTTGGTGACGGCCGAGGAGGAAAGGACGCGCTGAGTTGGCTGTGGTGAGACCTGGACCTGCTGCTGAACCTGTACCTGTGCCGTTTGGATTACAGACAAGCCAGGAGTTATCGCTAAGGTACCAAGTTTTTATTTTGCTCATTGGAGAGCGAAACGGCCATTCTGTTTTGGGCTGCCACGATCACGAGCATCGATCCAGGCCTGCAACGTTTTGTTTGTTTTAAGTAACCTGAGTTTTGCCGGCTTTAGGGGACATTTATGCTCAGGTGTGAGTGTGAGTGGGCCCACTGAATTTGAGTTTGTTGTGTTTATATGTTTATCTAGAAGTGTGTTAATTAAGGTTTTATAACTGAATTTCCTTTAGGTTGAAAGTGAAAGTTTACTTATTCTGGTAAAGTAAGAGGTTTCTTTAAAGAGAAAAGAGGGTAAATTTCATCTGAAGTGTTCAAAGACATTCCTATAATTTTATTTAATGTTTTTTAGTTTCAAAACTCGTTCATTTGATAAGTAAATAATTGAGTATTATTTTTCTAAAATCTGAGTGGTGTGATTTTATTGCATTTACCGGAATAATTTCATTCTTAAAGAGACACATAGACACCGTTGGTTGAAAATCAGTATTGAAACTAAAGCTCCAAAAGGTGAATTTATCAGAGGTGAGTTTAACTAATTTCATGTGTTTAAGGTAAAACGAGATCCAAGATAATTATTAAGACTGAGTTAATCAGGGTTAAAAATATTTGATAAAGAACCCAAAAGCTCTTCCCTAATCATTATATCTATTAAGGGGAGCGCTACACAACAAAAGAGAAAAGTGGAACAGCGGGACCCAAAGTGAGATTTCACTTTATGTCTTTTCCTCCAAAACTCGTTTTAAGAGGAAAAAACTCTTGAGTAGAGTTAACAGCAAAAAGAACAGCTGGACAAACAGATGTGGCGGCATCCAAGTCTTGCTGGTTTTGTTTCATCGCTACAGCAGAAGATTTAAAAAAGAAGCATGAACCCCTTTACATCAACACACTGGCAGGAAATTTCCATTGTTCTCCCCCTGAAAATAATGAATAAACCAGTTTGTCCTCTGTGGAGCAGTGCCACAATGTAAATGCAGCATGAAGTGCTCTTAAAAATATATTCAAAGCCGTACACTTTTCTTTCCTTGCTCCTCTTATCTGCTCTCCTTCTCCCTTCCACATTGCTAATTCACCAGCCCACCACCTCTTTTTGTCTGGCTGTGACTTTGCTGGTGGCGCTGGAGCAGAGCAGAGGAGGAACTTTCGAAGTAGGCCAGGTTGCAGCAGGTAACGCAGAGTCATTCATGCAGACTGGAAGCTCGGGATGAGAGTGAGAGGAACAGGACACCCTGGCTCACCCTCAGGCAAAAGGGGGGAGCGAGAGAAGAGAGAGGAAGAGGGTGGAAAAAGACGGAGGAAGGATAGAAAAGTGCTCAGGAGTGTGACAGAGATATAAAGATAATAGTTGTTTGCTTAAAAAGGGAATATAAAGTGATAAAGAGAGCAGAGAAGGAGAGAGAAGAGAATGGAGCCGTATCAGCCTAAATTAGACATGTAGGACTCCTGTATGTGTCTGTAAGTCCTGTTGGTGCGTCACTATAATGTATAACATTATACTAATATACCATCTTTAGGTCTGTCACTTTAAAATGTGGCTTTAAAGGACAGGACAGTCCACAAAAGATGTCACTACTATTTAAAGGTGCAATAATTGATTAACCGAATACATAAGTTCCATGGTTGGCACGAAGGGATAAAACTGTCTGACAGCAAGGTACAGTGGTGAGAATACGCTCACTATAGCATACACTTGAAACAGATTATTTTGGGTAGGCCTTCCTTTATGTGGCTAAAACCAAGCAGCAACCTCTGGTGCTGGGAAATGAAGTCAATGTGGAAGTGCTAAAAACTGTAATTCCTCGAGTGTCTGCTTGAGACAGGCTCCGGAAGTGAGTTCATCTCCATAAGCAGCCATATTAAAATGTCTTCACAGCAGAAATAAACATGCCCGGTACAGACACCGTTTTTGATCTCTATAGTAAATTCCCTGTCAATGGCAACTGTGTTTTTCTTTTTTAGATAACCCGTTTAAATGATATTAAGGCTTAAAGTTGGGCATAATTACCAGCCTGGATGCTTTGATTGACAGGTAAGTGCCCTTGCAGATGGCTTATTAGAGCACCCAGCCGTCATTTGGCCCGCCTCAGGTCCACCGAGGAGCCATGTCTTTGATAATATTTAGACTAGTTGGGGAGAGGAAGCAGTACATCCAACATGGCAGCGACCAGCACTGCATATATTTCGAAATAACGCTTTGGAAACCTCCAGGTTATGTCACTTATGCTCCGTCCATTTCATACCGTCATCGGCTAAAACACATCGTTCTCTGCTTTGCTCCACTTCTGTGCTGGAACTTTTTTTTTCGCTTCTCCAAGCCTGGAGGGCACTGACTGCTATCTAGGTATACACTGACTATGTATAAAGCATAGACATATATATGTAGACGCCGCATTGAGCGATAAATCGTACGTCGACGTCACCTCCGTTTTGGATGTGGCAAAGTGGAGCGCAACCTTTAAGTTGTAGAGTGGCAAACACACAGAAAAAGCTGTGCAAGAGTATTCTTTTCCAAGGTTTTTAACTTATAAATATTTCAATATTTATCATCACAGTAACAGTGTTACACACATTAGTTGCTGTAAACACTTTTCTAATGCTAGTAAACACTAGCATTAGATAGATAGATACATACGTTGGTTTGGTGCTTACTTATATCTTAAGCATAAGGAGTAAACATTTATAATCATCACTTTAAAAGTTACATGTTGTTGTTGTTTTTGGTGCCTGTTTGTTTCCCAGATACATTAGTGTGTGTGTGAATGGGTGTATAAGAGACAATAACTTAAAGAACTTTTTAGAAAAGCGCTTTATGAAGTTCAGTCCATTTCCTTTTATTAGTTTACGGGCAGATCTGCCACATTCAGTATGGCGGACACGTTAACGTAACGCAGCAACAAACCAACCTGCTCAATGAGGCGTCTATGTATATATGTCTATGTATATATGTCTATGGTATAAAGTACCTCATCTAGTCCCACTTCAAAAAGATCCAAACAATCTCCCAACTCTCACTTTAGTTCTGTTTTGGTCTCCAACACTCTAGTAACCATCTTTATCTGTTATATACTTCTTGATGCAAAGTATCATGGAGTTATCTTCATGGAGTCACGATCAAGAAGACAAAAATCTGTGTTCTTCTGTGCTTTATTTGTATTCTGTGAACTAGTTAGCGAGCTCACTGCAGTCAAGTAGTAGCGCAGTAAAACTAATGAATGAACAAAAACTCACGTTACTGCAATCGAGTCGCTGCCCGCTTCCATACCATTTGGGCTGACTAGAGAGAGCTTGCTGTGGCTGGACAGCTTGCAACCTGTAGCAGAAGTTTTGGCACTGTTCTATATATATATATATATAAATAACCTGCAGCAGGTGCAGGTGGTTTGGAAAGGTGCCACACTGACCAGCAAGCTTTGCAACGACACATGTAGGAATTTAGCTCATCTGGTGTGACAGGACCCTGTGTTTATTTACAGTTTTATCAGTCACCATAACATACTAAGTTCAAAAAGTTAAAAAGTCAGTTATGGATATTTAACAATAATGAGCTCCCTAATCTGGCCTATGCTATTTTTGAAATTATCCTAAACATTTAAACTGTACAATTTTGATGCTGCATTGACTATAATACTTTACAAAATAGAAAAGACCTTTTTGAGATAAAAAATGACAAACTACACGCGTGTCATCGACAACAACGCTTGTGCCCAATGAGCCCACGAGATACAGCAACAAGAATGCAGCAACAATGCCGCGCTGGTCATGATTAAGGGATTTTCTGTGCCTCTCCTCTCGTCTCTGGCCATCAGTAACCAGAGTGCAGCAGGGACTTGAGGCTGTGGCTGGATGAGAGGAGAGGAGGAGGAGTAGAGTAGAATGTTAAACATGTCCTCTAGACCCCAGAGGAGGAGGAGGGAGGGCGGCCAACATGGCAGACTGTTCACTCTCTGCCTCTCTCTTCTTCTCTACGGCTCAGTTTCTATCCCTCTCTGTCTTTTCCTCTCACTTTCTTCCTCCCACTCTTTCTGCAGCTTCTTCTTCTCTTCTTTTGAGATCTTTTGTATATTTCGTTTGGAAACTGTTCCTGTTCAGTTAGATTCCTCAGATTTAGTTTTTGTCGCTACAACTGTAATTCACTTGGTGCATGAAATGTTATTAGTCTAAAGGACTGGCGTCACCGAATGAGGTAACACTCATTTTAAAGGAGTTAAACCCGTTCTTTCAGAATGATTGATGGGGCAATATCATAATACTTCGCTGCAGGTTGGAGCACTTAAATCTCCTTGGTTAACAAATCCCAACATTTCTTGCACACTTGATCATCTTTTTTTAACCTTACAGACAAGATTCTTCCACAGTTGAAGATATATTCATACTGTAATGACATTAAGACATTACAAACGAACTCAGTGACTCTTCCAACAAGTACATACACACCAACAATGGTTCATGTGACTTTTCTACCAATATTTTGCCTTGTGTTGTGCCATGTTCCGTCAAATATATGTTCCTATGCCAAGACAGAGTCTTTATTCTTATAATAATGCATGGGTGCATGCATTGACAGGAGAACATGTATGCGGACTAAGACATTAACAAAAGTACACTGTGCATGTCTTAACCCACAAATGGTGCAGGCAGCTGTAGGCCAATTGGTGACAAGACAGAGGCTCCCTCATTACATCCAGATCAGACTAGTGCTGCGGCAGTTATGGCCTTTCAAAGTTTGAAGTTTTGACATTTAATTACAGCATCCCCAACGGGCAACTTAGTGTAATTTCAAAATGCTAGATCAATGCCAAAAGATCCAAGTTCCTTCAACGGCAGACCAATAAAATCTCATCTGCATCATCTGAAACATGTATGGCTGAACTAACATTCTGAACCAGTCGCTGCCGCTTCACTTCTCGGTTTATACATTCACTCCGAGTCTCCTGAATTGCTATTTCAGGCCAGCAGCCCTTAGCAGGCTTGTGTCTAGATGTTGTAGTGAACAACTTTGCATATCAGAGGCTGCAAATGGCAGTGAGAGATAGCTGTGAAAACATCTGAACTTTGGTACCTAGAAATCATGAAATGTTGTGTAGGAATCGCACCTCCTCTGTGAGTTAGCCTTTGTACTGTATAGCCCACAGCTACATTGCTGCTGTATGTGTAGGATGTGAGCGGCGTGCATCTGAAACGTCGTAACTCTTATTCGAAAGAATCTATTTCTTGGTGCCAGTATGTAACCGTTCTCTTCAGAGTGGGATTTCACTCGGCCTCTTCAATGCAGTCAGATTTGAATTCATGATCATGCTTGTAGATTTCATTTTCTACTGGATGGAGAGCTACTGACCATGTTAAAGGGTCACTCTTCTGATTTTACTCCTCATGTTCAGTTTATTTGTCATTTTAGCTTGGGCTTGAGACTTACTACATGGCGTTTGAAAGAGGTGGGTACTCGGGGGGAGGGGGGGGGGGGTAGAGTCTAATGTGCAATGCTCTCAAGTTGCATTATGGGATATGTAGGAGCCAGTGTTTCTGGAGAGCTTGGTCAATACAAAAGAGTGTAACTTGACAATTCTTGACAAACTGACAAACAAGCTGTTCGGTAAACACAAGAAACAAAACAGGTGAAACTTCTCAAAGATAGAACGTGGCATGTTTAGTTTTCGAACTGTTCCAGAGGTAGTTTAACACTTCAGTCTGAAATTGTGATTCAGTCACTTCCTGTTGTTTAGGTGTGCATATTGTAAAAGATTTAGAAAGGGAAGACAAGACCAACTGATCGAATTATGTTTGGTTATGATATTTTAACACAGCCCCTTTACACTAGAACGCAACATAAATGTACTTTCTACTTCAGGTCATCAGAGCAAAGCCTTCATAGTGATTAAGTGTCCTACAGTGTTTTTTTTAATTTGACCTGATTAGTCCCCATTTTCTGAGCTTAAACACGTCATTTTTCAAGCAAAATAGCGGAAGCACTCAATTCAAGCTCCTGCATGAAGACATTACCTCAATGCATCTATGAACAACAAATCGCCATCATCACCAACAGGCAGAAATGTAGCTTCAATCCATCTTTGCCTCTAAACATAAGCAGTTTCTGTTACCTCCAGGCCAGCCTGCTGCACTGAGTATCTGTGTGTGTGCTTCTGTGTCTACATCCCTGGCAATCCCCATGAAAATACCATGTGGCTACAGAGCAGCCTATCACAAGAGGGAGACAGTTGCCGTGCTTCTGGATCCAGTGAGGGATCTGTCCATTTCAGCACCACGAAGAGGCAGCAGTAACCATGGTGCACTGTGAGGACGAACAGGATGTGACTAATAAAACACAAACAAACAAACAAAACGAGAACATTTTGACACAAACAAATATATTTAGGGATATAAATATACAGAAATTATGCAGATTAGGCGTACATTCATTCAGATTCTGGATGCTGTAGTCCACCCACATGCACAGCTGACATCTACATATAATGTTTGGGCCATCAAAGCATCCATTAGCTTTAAAATGAATTGATATCAGTGTATGTGTCTGTGGTAATATTTGGAACATGTGTCTAATTATAAGATGAAGTATATTTCAGGGGTTGTGACAGTATCAGTATCATTAGCTTCTCCGCGAGGCGAAGGGATGCGAAACATATGACAGAGTCAAACATACAGAGCACGGTTCGCTGAGCTTTACAACCTAACCCATCTATTTCTGTTGAACCCATCCAAGCCCTTAAGCGCTCTGTCAGGTGTTTTACACTCACTCTGCTCAACCCTTTTCATCATTTGTGCCTCGTATCTTCCCTTCACCAGGAAATTAAAATACACATCAGTCTGTTGGAAAATAATAACCTGCTGATAATAATAACATGACACGTTATTGATCCCTGTCAGAGAATTGTGTTTTTATCTCGCCCCGTCTTCTGTAAAGAGGTCAGAGGTCGGACGTCATGGGGTCGGTACCTTGCTCCAGGATGCTTCAGCGGGACAGAAAGCTGTCGACTAGGTTTCTACATCTCTTTAAGCATCAGTCACACCTGCTGCCTCATGAAATGGAGTCCATGTTTTTAAGTGACCACCGTCTGTCTCAATAGAAAAACATAAAATAAACCATGCAATCTAACTTCAGATTCCTCTAGCAATTTAGGGCAACAGCGCTGCAAAAAATACCTGCTGTAACAAGTTATTTGTTCTACATTCAGCTCTTATTTTAACAGGGCCATTGCTGCTATTGAGGCCAAACCCTCTGTTTTTTTTGGGGGGGACTTTCATGGGCTCAGTAAGCATGGAGGAAAGTTTATATTCCACATGAACACTATTTTCAGGCTTATTTCAGTATATTTAGACTAGACATCTGATAACTTTTAGGTCAACAAAAGTAAATAATTCTCTCCTGGTCTCCCCCGGACGTTTTGTTTCTAGCAACATGTGGACCGTGTGTAATAAAACGCTCAAATGATATTTATTTTACAAATTACTAGATTTCCTTGAAAGAACTGGGTATTAAATTCAGGGAAAATAGAGCATGTTCTGGGGCAGTTATTTTAGTGTGTGAGCGGTTGTTGATTTGCAGCTGACGAATTTCTCTGGTGGAAATGAGACTCACCAACTTATAACATTCATAGTTGTAAAGTCCTGGCTACCACGCTGGAATGAAGGGATTATGGAGATTGTTCCTTTTCTATAGTTTGACTTGTTCTGAAGATGATTTCATCTTATTACGACACCATACAGTAACTATATTTCTGCTTCTGATTATATTTGTGTCTGTTTGTTTTCCATCTCATTTTAATGTAATCTTATTATTCTATTCCACTATAATCATTTCATTCATTGTGTTTTTAAATAATGCATGTCTTCCCCTTATGTAACGTACTCTGTGTACTTGTGTTTGCAAGGTGCTTTCCAAATAAAGTTGCCTTCAAAATAAAGGATAGGAAAGGATATCACGAAACAAAATGGCTCTTAATAAAATAACTCTACAAACAAGTTGATGGAACATTTGATTTTTCACCAACACACCACATTTGTGCTTTTTTTCTCCTTAAAAAATGAAATGCCGAAATCAGATGAACTGACTTGTTGAAAATAAATGTTTATTTATTCTTTTTCTTTTTTCTTTCTTGCTTTCTTTTTTTTGCAGTGCGCTTGTTTTTGCGTAAAGTGCTGCTGCTGCGCACGGAACATCTCCCCCTCTCTCTCCCTCTCTCTCTCTCTCTTCCTCGCTCTCTCTCTCTCTTCCTCGCTCTCTCTCTCTTCCTCGCTCTCTCTCTCTCTCTCTTCCTCGCTCTCTGGTTGTGTCGATTTTTTTTCATCCTCTGCTTCTAACCATCATCCACCCCCTCCTCCTCCTCTCCTCTCTCCACTTCTATCTCAGCTCTGCGAAGAAGAAAAACGAGGAAACCAAGGATTGATGTGTTGCTCGACTTGAAATTTTATATATTTTTTTGGCGCACATGATCCCCCCACGCCTGACAGCCTTGCCAAAATAATCATTGCTTTGTGACGATTTCTGATGATTTTTTTATGTGATGACAGTAAACGGCTGTGTTTGTGTGTGCGCTCGTTGTGCTCCGTTTGGCCGTGATATATCCGTGTAGGATCGTTTGGATGCTGGAGGAAGAGGCTCTGACGCTACGGGAAGCTTCGTCCATCCCTCCGTGTCCTCCTCATTCCAGCGACCGGCTGCATGACCGGTGATGCTCGGCCTCTCCGTCTGGATGCGCCCCTCTCTCCGCGGTGTGCCGTCGGTACCGCTGCCTGTATCCCCCTATAGCAGATTTCCACTGTCGCCGGAGAAAGGTCTAGGGACAACATATGGAAACTGGGGATCAGAATTTTAGGAAAAAGGAAAACTAAGCAGGCTGTCGTTTGATTTTCATAACTTAATATTTTTTCCTCCTCTTTTTGGCTTGATTTTTTTATTTGGAGAGAGGGGTTGATCGTCCCTGGTTGGTTTATTTTCCTTCATCTCTTAAGGAATGGCTCTTTTTCATGGCAGTCATGGTACCGGCTGATTATTTGGCATTATTTATCATTCTGTCCTTAATTTTGGGGGAGCGCTTCATTCTGCTGCTTTGAATTTGTTCTTTCATTTCTTTCAGCACATCCAGTCCTTATTTTTTTTTTTCCAATATATTTTGGGCCCTGCCTGTCTGTCTTGCCTGTCTTGCCTCCCATCACCTTCTTCCCACAGAATACATGTGATAGCCTGTATCTTCAGAAATGCCTGTGATGAGCCTCCATAATTCACTGATCCACTGGGTTACATCAAGGTAGTCAGATCTCATCCTGAATTGTGTCATCATCTGTTGGAGGTCTCTGCTTTTGCCTTCTTTCTCTTTTTTTTAGGCCATTTTAAAGAAATCAGGCCGCCAACTGTGTTAGTCTTAACCACCCTCCACCCCCACACACCCCAGTGTTTCTTCATCCCTGTTCAGTATGAATTAATTCACACTGCGTGCATGCGTGTGCTCGTCCGTGTACAGGTGTGTGCGAGTGAAAGTTTGGCTCTGTGAGCGAATGTGTCTGTGTTTGTGTGTGTGAGCTGGAGAATGACAGTGTAGGCTGTACGTGCTGGCCTATGTGGGGGAAAAAATCAAGCGCTACATGCACATCATTCCATACATCACCGTTGAAGCTGTGAGGATTGTAATACATGTAAGTGCATCAGTCAGCTCAGAAAGCCAAATTCAGGCCTGAGACGACCACAGAGAAACAGAGCAAAATCCTCCATCTTCTCATTATCTTGGCCTTTTTCAGAGTTTGACATTTAGAGGCCTTCCAACTCAACAAAGTAGGCCTAGATCCCAGACCACGTCTCTTGTGGGATCTGCTAGAAGCCTGTGTTTTTAGGTCAACATTTTTTTTTCCAGAGCAGGGCAACTTACTGCCACTTGAGGACTAGATTTCAGAAACCTAAGTAGCTGAGGGTTCTGTCATTCCCACCAAAGTGTGTTTGACCCATCTGTTGGGCCAAAACAACTTCCCATCCACCCCCAAACCTCCACCCTTGTTTTAATTTTCACCTGTTTGCTGTCCCACCCAAAAACCAACCATACGATTTCCCCCGAGCTCCCCTAACTCCCCTGCCCCCCCAGCGGCCCCCCGCTACCGTCGTCCGCCCGACACCGCCCACCCCCCGTTTTCCGAGCTGGCGTGGCGACGCAAACTCACAAATATTTACTTCCTGTACATCAAGAGGAAAGGGGGCCCCCCTTTCGTGGAATGCGGCAACATGGGCGTGTTTGACCGCGGAGTTCAGATGCTGCTGACCACGGTAGGGGCCTTCGCCGCCTTCAGCCTTATGACCATTGCCGTGGGGACAGACTACTGGCTGTACTCGCGCGGCGTCTGCAAGATCAAGAGCACCAACGAGAACGAGACCAGCAAGAAGAACGAGGAGGTGATGACGCATTCGGGCCTCTGGAGGACCTGCTGCCTGGAAGGTGAGCTGGAGATGTACTGAAGAAGCCATATATACACGCACAGATACACCAACAACACTCCGCTCAGCCGGCACACGGGCAGATCGATTCCGACATGCCCACACATACATACACACAGTCCTGCATTTGCACTGACATGCCTACACATACACTGACATGCCCACACTATTCTGTACTCTGCATCCATTTACACTCATTAGAACGCCCTCTTTTACCTACACACGATCTATCTATCTATCTATCTATCTATCTATCTATCTATCTATCTATCTATCTATCTATCTATCTATCTATCTATCTATCTATCTATCTATCTATCTATCTATCTATCTATCTATCTATCTAGATGCATACTTCCTTGCCTGCCTGCAATCTATGACATCATATCCTCACTTCCCAGGCGTTTTAGGTCCTCTTTCGTTTCATAATGATCCGTTCTTTGAAAAAAAAAAAGCAGCATTCACTTCCTTGAGCTATGACTGCAGCTTCTTTCTAACAGGTGACTCGGATGGAGCTTCCTACGTGTACTGTTTAGTTGCTTTGGGTTGTCGTTTTTTGGTCTGTCAGGGCCGGTGTGCGGATTGGTTTTTGAATTGTCCCAACACAGAACAGCTCGGCTCACTTAGCTTTACTGTTACACTGGACTTCAAAAGCACACACAACAAGATATACAGCTGACTCATATGGCACCAGTCCTGCTATAAGCTTGTCTTTTTACAATCTGTTGGAAGGAAAAAAAAATCTGTAGATCTTTACATGCATGACAGGCTGATCAAAATCCACTCAACCAGTTCAAGTGGTTATCATCATCTGAGTCCATCTTCCCTCTCCATTGCATCCTCAGTGCATCCTCATTGCTGTATCTGTGAACTCACTGGCGTCATGTACTTGAATCGTTCTGGGTATGTTGTTTGTTGAACCATCTTATGAAGTTTGACTGGATTTAATGTGTTTTTGTATTGAACAATGAACATACATCTTGTCCTGAGGGACACAAATTTAGAAACAGACTCACATATGTCGAGTATAAAGAGGAAGAAGGATTACAGAGACTTAAAACACTCGTATATTTGTATTAGTCAGTTTTAAATCTGGGGTTAGACTGCACCACATGCAATCATATCTGTGGCCCGGGTCAGGACCGATATCTATTGTGTGAGGGGTCAACATCTGGATCAAAAGTTTCGAACCTGTCTGAACTTCCTGTCTTAACATCTGGACAGTTGCATCACTGCTTTTCAAACGGTGACTGTTAAGAGTCGAGAAACTGCCACGCAGGTTTGTTTCAGAGCTGAGTTGAAGAAAACTGTGAATATGGCATGAACTGACTTTGCCCTACTTAACGTATCCTTCAAGACACCATTAAAACTTATGCACATATAATAGTGTGTGCATTAGAGAGAGAGGAAAATGAGATTGTATGTGGAAGTAAAATCGACTTCTTAACATCACGTAGTGTGAGATACAATGTTATGTCTTGTGGTATGAGACTATTTGTGATCATGCATAAGAAAAAACTGAAATGTCTCTTTACTTATAACTCTTGTGATTCGAGCCTGACCTAGTCTTAATTTCAACATTTCTACAACCCTGACGCTAACCTGTCTCTAACTACAACCTAGACATCAGAGGACTAAACAGTCAAGTTTTAAAGTTTTGAACACACACACACACACACACACACACACACACACACACACACGGTGCGGAGGGTCAGGGTGGACACTATGTCTGTGTAATCCATCTTCATCCTCAATCACATAATACCTGGCCCAAGATTCACACGATTCATAGGATAAAGACATGTGCTGATGACATTTCAGCAGTCTGAGTGGATTTAGATGATTTCTCCCATGAATCAGCTGGTCATTCTTCTGTGATTGCAACAAGTATAGCAGCCGTCTTGTCACTGTAAATATGGATTTAAGAGAGACAGACATACAACAGAGGAAAACGATCAATCTTTGCCCAGATAGAACTTTGTTATTCCGATTTTGAGATTTGTAAATGCACAGAAGTGATAACTATGACGTGGAATGACAGTCAAAACTCTACGGTTGAATCACAATAAGCACCTACCTCATGTACTGCGTGTTACTGTGTGTGATCATGTGTTATGGATACTGATGTAGTGATGTGACTCTCTAATTGTGACCTCACTTTTGTGGCATTGCTTGATCCAGTCACACACTTGGTTATCCATTGTTTACAAAGCCCCACTGTAACATTAAGATTTAGCATACGATTAACTGTAACAAGCTCCTCACCTTACAGTTCATGAGTAATCATTTAACCACAGTAGTATGTGCTGCAGAAGTCCCTATTTACAGTATGTATGCAATACATGAGTACTGCAGCTGGTCCTTTTATTTTTTTAAAAACCTTTTGCAGAAGCAGAGAGACCACTAAGCTCTTTACAACATGGTAACTATATTTCCAGATCTTAATATAAAATCTGCAAAAATTGAAGTAAAGTAAATGTTATGTCTTCATCACTAGAAACTAGTGTCAATTTAATGTCAGGTACTTAATTTTGAAATTGATTTTGTAATTCATACAAAAATATTCATACAAAATATCATGCAATGTATTGAAAGTTAGGGTTGAACTGTAAACTGGTGCTACAATTTCAAATGATGGCCAATACATTACATATTAACGTGTCACTAACTTTTAGCTAATGTTTTGTTTCCTTGCATTTGGTTCATAGCAGATGAAACTGTCTTTTCAGGTTCAAACAGGCGTTCCTCCTTGGCTAACAGGTCTGATATCACAGCACACAATGTGCAGGTGAAGCTGAAACATTATAATGGGCAGACAGCTAGTAATAAATAAATAATACTAAAGATACATTTTCTCAGCTTTTCTAAGTACTGCATCTTGGCCCCTTTCCTCTGCTACATCTTTATTCTGCTACAGTGGCTAACTCAGTTTTCTCACATAGGGATACTAGACAGATTAAAACATATGTCCTGTGCATTTTCCAACAAGACCTACATAAAACCGTCAAACACTTGCTGTTATTCAGTATTAATGAAACAGCTTTACCCAAGCATGTGCATACATTTTCTTCTACTACAAGCATTTTCCGAATAATATCGCTCACATTTGATCCGTTTGGGTTAGAAGTCACATTGATACAACATATTTAGCTTTGATGTAATGTTATTGTACTACGAGTACTCCTACTGGAACAGCATGGCTCGGTTCAATGCTATGCAGGTTTCTGCAAAACATTCGACTATAGGCCAGGAAGGGAAGACATTACACCTGGTTAAATGTGTTTCAATCTGTTTTACATTTTTATTGATGCCTCTCAAGCTTTGTCAAAGCCTTACCCCTGGTTACATTTCTAACCTATTGACCCTTCATGGAGTGCAAAGGTCAGACCTTGGATAGTGATTTCTTGGTTACTCCTTCGTCTAAGTGAAAAATAAAAAGCAAATGATGTTGAGGCTTTTTGATGTTCAAGCCTGATGTGTCAGGAGTTACAAAACGGCAGGCAAGAACCCAATAGCACGACACAGGAAACAGTTCGGGTGGAGAAAGAGTTTAATGACTAAACAGAGGTCAAACCAGAAAGCAGTCCGCGTGGCAAACAAATCCAGTAGGAGCAGGCAGAAAGGGAGGTCCAAAGTCCAAAAGGGCAGGTCAAAACAAGAGCAGGCAGGATCAGAAACAGGGTAGTAGAATTGCTGGATAGCTAGGGAAAACACGCTAGACGATCTGGCAAAGAACTGAGGGAAGTGGACTGGTATATATACTGAGGGGCTGATTAGCTGATGAGGAGCAGGTGAGTGGAGGTGGGGCAAGCCAGGTGAATGAACTCAGCGGTTAATGCAGAGCAGGGGGGAGTGGCAGCGTCTGAAATGACATGAGGGTTAGTGTGGAAAAAACAGAAAACAGGTGAATGAAAAACTAAAGGCTGGCTAAAGTTGTGACACGATGCTTACCTAAAACAAGCTTAGAACTACATAAAGTCGGAGCACAATGTACATACAGCTCGATCGGTGAGAACATCACACAAATCTCCAGAACATCCAAGAAGAAATCAAGTCAGATACACACTTATAGATTTTTATATTTACTCAGATAACAACAACATGATGTGTAAACTAGACAAACCTACAAGGTGTAGTAGAGAAGCCTTTTATTTTTTTAAATTTATGGGACTTACAAATATAAGTTTAATATGGCTCTATGGATTCAACAGACACAGTGGTGGTATTGGCAATAGACAAGCAGCAGACTCTGTTAGCCCTGGAGTGGGAAACACTCTTGGCTATGTTCACTTGTCACCAAAGCCAATTATGAGCAAGACATCGGGACACCTTAGCAGCTTAACTAAAAAAAAATAGCCAAGATAGTATCAGACCTGAACTAACATGAAACCCTAACTGGTTGCTAATGCTAGCCCACTGGGGAAAAAAAGTGTGTACTTAACTGAAAGGTCAATATTTAGTAATTGCAAAGGAATGCATGAGGCTATGCAGCCTTTGGAAGGTAAAAAGCAGGTACAAGACTAAAACTAGCTGTGTACATAACCTGCCCAAGAAGAGACTCTGTGGATGTCCTTAATCAAGCGACCCACACCACCCAGAATGAAACAGAACTAATGAAAGACGAGTTGTGCTCTTGTTCTGCTCTTTGTGTATGAACCCTCAGTTTTTTATGGTTTTATCTGAAAAAAAAGAAAACAGCGTGCAACTTGTTTCACATCACTGCTTTTTTTCAAGCTCTGCAGAAAACTGCTAATTTGGTGCAGGTGTGATAAAAGCTACCTGTGATCATCCTTGTGACTGAATTATGTAATCATTAAAGACACAGGTCGCAGGCTTGAATTAAGCGTTGCTCAAAGATTAGAGCTACTCAGACACTATTTTGTTTCAAGTATTATTTCTTTTTTTTTCCCAAGACAGAAAACAGATTCAGGTTTTGGCAGAGGTTGCAAAATTGTGTCAAATCACCGACACGTTTGTCGATGTGAATGCAGCCACGCCAACTCACTCCATGTGATATGCTTATTTTCCCCGCTAAGTGGCTTTACTTTTCACACTCTAAGCTCACTCTGTGTCCTTGGCACTGGAGATTTGAAATGGTTAAGAGCAGAGAGGAATCTGAGAGAGATCCAGCTTCACTCTGTGTGCCTTCGCCTTTTAGAGCTACAGTTGCTTTATGGCTGCGTGGTGCAGAGAAGAGAAAGAGAGAGGAAGAGAGGAATTGGGAGGTGTTGAGAAAGAGAGAAAAAAAGGAGGGAGAAAAAAAAAGAACAAGGGAGAGAAAGAGCAGGCAGCCTTGGTTTTCTGTCACACCCCCTCAGGCATCCTGTGCTATCTTTAACACACAGGCCTACGTTCTATCTAACCTATCTTGCCCCGGCTTTTAACATAATACGTCACAGTGTATGCTTTTATTTTAATGTTCGGGACATGCTGTACGTGATTTGCAGATACCGGTGACTGTTGCAGTTCTGTCATTACAGTGACGTGTTAGCATCACATCACAGGAAGGATCGCACATGACATTTTCATGTTGAGCCTTGACTTATGTATTGCAGATTTGATTATGTTTCTGCTTTTATGCTTAGGCCTCTACACAAATGTAAGTGTGTGTGTGTGTGTGTGTGTGTGTGTGTGTGTGTGTGTGTGTGTGTGTGAAGCAGGCTGTCTCAGGATTGGAGTGCATTACGGCGCTGACATTAATTATGCTAATAGCCATCAGCTCCGTCAGCTTTGCAGTGCTGATCGTCAACAGTGCCTCTCCACGCTGCCTCTTTATCTAAAGCTCCGGTTAGCGATACACCAGGATAGGGATGTAACTAATTACATGATCATCTTTTATACATCTTCATGCACAGACCACCTCTTTATCTAAAGCTCCAGTTAGTGGTTCAGTGCGCTGGGAACACAAATGATATGTAATCTGATTACTGAAGTAATCTGGCTGGGAAAAAAAAATTGTACAAATTACACAATCTTTCATATCATGTCCCAGTCAGACAATAGGAATGAAAACTAGAAAGATTACATGTAATCTGATTGCAAAAATACACACACTGATGCTTTGCAGCATGTGAGTCATTGGAAGTGATTATTGGAGGCGATTTATTCGAAATTTTGTGTGGTAATGTTTGATGTGGGATCTGTGGGCTGGCAGATAGGAAATGCTTTTGATGGAGGAATTACAGGCAAATTAAATGATTAAGTTTGATTAACTATTACTGTTCAGATGACAACTTTAAGAGACAAATGATTCAACTTTAATTTGGTTTCTTCTTTTTCATAATGTTGTAAGGTTTGAGGTGCACATGTCAGTTATTCAAAATTAGAGAAGCTCGCTTGGTGCGAATCACATTTTTTCACTGTGTGTTTTACGTCAATGACCAGGTCTGATATTTTACTTCTGATTAGATTATTCTGATATTGTTTTTAATATTTCCCTTGTGCACTTGTGATTGTGTTTAAGTCACATAAAAGCCAAATATATAAGCAGAATATGAGTCAGACATAAGGACTAAATAATCTTAAAACTGGACAAAATAATCATGTTACGCCTCAAAGGCAGAAAGTAGGCAAGCTGACTTAGAACAGAACATATGCAGCCGTTCTTACTCTCAACACATAAAGTGACCCACACTTCAAACTATGAAGCTGTTGGTATCTCTCTAGTGTCAATTCTTCAGGGGAACCTCTATTGTAATGTTTTCATCAAAGTTACGTGACAAGAAAGTCAGCGTATGGAGGACGTTGGGGTAGACATCGAAATATATTTGTTGGTGCATTCCAAATCTAACCTAACTAACATACTTATGTTACTTACTAACCCTAACCGATCAGTCTTGTTGCCCGAATAAGTCTTATTTTGAAAGTCTTCAGTCATTTCATAATAACTGTTGCTAACTTGACCACAGAGCCATACAACAGCATGAGATAACCATGGTGTCATAGTTTGAAGGTGCTGACTAAGCTGCTGTATTTGAGACGGGAGCGAGAACCCGTTCACTCGTGATGTACTCATGTTACCTACGATGATGATGTAATAGACCTGATGCTTCCTGTAAAGTAGCTTATAAGATTACACAACAGTTTTTGACCAAGTTGGAAAAACATTTAGTTTTTATGAGAATAATGATGGTATTAATGGTTATTATTGCAAATCAGTTACGACTGAAGGTTGTCCCCTTCACACTTAAAAAACATTAGTCATGATGGAAAAGCACAGTAACATCTGAAGGAGAACTGACTCATGTTTTGGACTTGAAATGACAGAAATGTATTATTTTCACACATTTCTGATAAGTGACCAATTTTAAGGAGTAAAGGTCAAAGCCATTGTCTCTTCATTAATTCCTCAAAGAACTAACAGGCTATTTATGGTGTATGATGGAGGAGTGCTGGGTAAGGAAATGAGAGCCATTGTTCTGCCTCTGCAATGAGGCTGGCAAACAGTCAGCATCCAGCAGCGCTCTGTGGGCGTGCTGTTGTTGATACTGTAATAGAAATGACTGACAGGTCACGGCAGCTGTCAAACCTCAGCCGTCAATGTGCTGCAACCACCTAACTCCTGGAGACTTCTTATCAAAGCAACAAAAACCTATTTGAAAAAATTATTTTTAACTTCATAACTTATTTAAATGGCAGTTTGTTTTTTTCTATCATGTAAAGTCTAAGCCCGACAATGTTTTTGCAGTGAGAGCCAGAAGGTCCTGAAAATCATAGACTCCCTCTGTTTTTAAAAATATGTTGCCTTGCTGTGATTTTAAATTCAAATCACATGACACCATAAGACATTATAAAGCAGTAATAACAGTACTGCGGTCATATCAAAGTGATATTAGTATCTTCAATGTGCAATAATATATAAAACACAAAATAGCCCTCATTAAACACTATAATAAGTGATTTCTGGAAAAACGAGTCAGTTCACCGTTTTGATCCAGATCAAAACAAAACAATAACAACAACTACTTCATGAAAATTTGTACAGATGTACGTGTTCTCTAGAGGATGAACCCCAATGATTTTAGTGATGCCCTGACATTTTCTATAATGACACCATGAGGGTCACATTTGTGGTTTTCAGTGAAACGTGTAACCAACTTGGACGAATTACCAAATTTGGAACAGTGTTTATTTTTTAGCTATTTGATGTTATGGTTTATGATTTTCATTATTTGACCATATATTTGCACAAAAGGCACATGCAAAGGGCAAACTGCCTGTATTTGTATATTTGTGCATGCACTTGTATAAAGGTGCACACACAGACACGCATCTCAGCCTCCTGATATCCATGCAGCCATCACACGTCACCTTGGTCCCCACACTCCTCCATCCAGCAGCTATCGAGTCTGCTCCAGTTGGATTCACTCTGTGTGCTTGTCATCCTGGACGGATGGCCCCGTGTCGGTGGTCCAGCTGTGGAGTCTGGCTCCAGAGATCCCAGCCTGTCGCGGTCTTCCATGATGGATCTTGCCTCAGGACAGTCTCTCGTTCCTAGGCACAGACCGGAGCTGCCCTGGGGGCCTCAGCCTTGACAGGTGGAGCTCAGCAGGCTCTAAATGCTGCTATTAATCTCCATCACGGCGGGTTTGAGAGCGAGCGAGGTGCGTGTGACAGGAGATATGTTTCTGGGAATGAGGTGTGAGTGTCTGAGAGTGTGTGCTGCATGTGTGTATGTGTTTGTACCAGCATTCAATATTAGCTTTCATCACCCTCAAAATCATTTTGTTACTGGAGACATCTGAACCCTTTGAACCTTTGAAAACCTTACCACCTCTAATAATTTCCACCCACCCAGTCATAGCCTGCATTGACAAAACACAGGATCCCCAATGGTTTGAGAAAACGACCATTGAGTTTATTTAAACTTTCATATAAAACAAAATAGGTCCTTTGTGAATACACAATTGTCAATTGAGAAAATAAAGATTGTTCAATTTCCTGATCTATAACAGATACATGTTTTGGAGAAGTATATGGAGGTTTCCTCATGATGAAGATTAAGCTAATTCAGTGTTATGTAACACAAAGTTAAAGTACTTTAAACTTAGGTCAAAGTCAAAAATCTCACAACAGAGAAGTACACGCTTTGAATGATGGTCATAACATGCACAATTATATAGACATATAAGACCCAGGTTGAAAAATTCCCTTAAATTAAAGCAACAGTGTTTATGATTCAGTGACATCTAGCTGTGTAGTGACAACCCCTTGCCTTGCCCCCTTCTTCTTGTTCTGGGCTACTGTATCAACATGGTGGGTCAACATGGCAACCCATTGTGCTGTAGATATAAAAGGTTTGTTGTAAGGTAACGAAATTATATTTTATTTTCAAGTAATTAAACATGGTTTTATATTGTAGCACAGCATAGCAAAATCTATTCAATCCAATTCTGCCATTATGTAAATAGAGCCTACTGTAAATACAAACTGCCTGGTAAAAGTGGTGATTGTGAACATTTAGTAGACCTATGCCTGCTTGTGTTGTCTATGATTTTCTGGTGGCTTCTACGCTGATGTACACACTTACGATTGCTTGTGTACATTTAGTATGTGTATGTTGGTATCCATAAGCTTATGCCAAAAGATAAGGATTACAAGGCCAAATTAATGACTCTGGTCGAGAGGGTTTGCTCAGTATCATGACAGTGTTTGTGTGTATGCATTGAACCTATGAAATGTAGAATGAAGCTTTCTGGAAAACTATGAATGTGAAATGATCATTTCAGTGTGTGTTAACCAGCAACGACGAAAACTCCTACCAAACAGACATTTCTAAAATAATGGGTCAAATCAGAAGAAATATAGGAGAACAAAAAGGCGGAAAAAAGAACCCGAAACCCTAACCCTAACTCGAAACACGAACCCCAAACCCAACCCTAACCCGAACCCTAACCCTAACCCTAATACAAACCCTAACCCGAAGACAAACCCGAACCCGAACCCGAAGACAAACCCGAACCCGAACCCGAACCCGAACCCGAACCCGAACCCGAACCCAACCCGAAGACAAACCCGAACCCGAAGACAAACCCGAACCGAACCCGAACCCGAACCCGAACCCGACAAACCCGAACCCGAAGACAACCCGAACCCGAACCCGAACCCGAACCCGAAGACAAACCCGAACCCGAACCCGAACCCGAAGACAAACCCGAACCCGAACCCGAACCCGAACCCGAAGACAAACCCGAACCCAACCCGAAGACAAACCCGAACCCGAACCCGAAGACAAACCCGAACCCGAACCCGAACCCGAAGACAAACCCGAACCCGAACCCGAACCCGAACCCCAGAACAAACCCGAACCCGAACCCGAACCCGAAGAAAACCCGAACCCGAACCCGAACCCGAAGACAAACCCGAACCCGAACCCGAAGACAAACCCGAACCCGAACCCAACCCGAACCCGAAGACAAACCCGAACCCGAACCCGAACCCGAAGACAAACCCGAACCCGAACCCGAACCCGAACCCGAACCCGAAGACAAAACCCTACCCGAACCCGAAGACAAACCCGAACCCGAACCCGAAGACAAACCCGAACCCGAACCCGAAACCCGAACCCGAACCCGAAGACAAACCCGAACCCGAACCCGAAGACAAACCCGAACCCGAAGACAAACCCGAACCCGAACCCGAAGACAAACCCGAACCCGAACCCGAACCCGAACCCGAAGACAAACCGAACCCGAACCCGAAGACAAACCCGAACCCGAAGACAAACCCGAACCCGAAACGAACCCAACCCGAACCCGAAGACAAACCCGAACCCGAAGACAAACCCGAACCCGAACCCGAACCCGAAGACAAACCCGAACCCTAACCCTAACCCTAATACAAACCCTAACCCTAACCCTAATACAAACCCTAACCCTAACCCTAACCCTAACCCTAATACAAACCCTAACCCTAACCCTAACCCTAATACAAACCCTAACCCTAACCCTAACCCTAATACAAACCCTAACCCTAACCCTAACCCTAATACAAACCCTAACCCTAACCCTAATACAAACCCTAACCCTAATACAAACCCTAACCCTAACCCTAATACAAACCCTAACCCTAACCCTAATACAAACCCTAACCCTAACCCTACAAACCCTAACCCTAACCCTACAAACCCTAACCCTAAACCTAACCCTAGAAAATTTTGAATCATTTTGTATTTTTTTCAAGATACTAGAAAAGAAATGGCGTACATTTCGAACCCTGACTGTGCTCCAAAGCATAATATTATGTAATCCAGAGTAGTGAACATCAGCTAATTATTAAACGTGATCTTACATTTGTCAGTAGCTATATCTTACAGTATATATATATATATATATATATCATATTTATTAGCCTTTATTACCCAGTGGTAGTTAAATCCCTAATGACCATCTCTTCATTAGCTAATTAATGCAGTCATTCATTCCACCTTTAATTTGTAGCAGTTCTGTCGTCCTCTTTCATGGCAGTGCCGGGTATCTATGGCCACATGATGCTGTGTAACTATGGCGATGCAGCACTCTGTTTGCAGCACAAGGCCGCTTGTCAAACAGGAATCACGGCCTCTCAATCAAAGAGACTGTTTACGAGCACTCACACACACCTGGGACTGACACACACTGTGCTCCGCACCATGGGAGGGACATCAATCACACACACACACACACACACACACCACACACACACACACACACACACACACACCACACACACACACACACACACACACACACACACACAAGAGGATACAGAGCACATTTACATGCAGGAACATGCACACACAATAGATACAGGTGTAGTGAAGACACAAGGACATACAGAGTTAACGCACAACAAGCGTTTACAAAATGTTTAATATTTAAAATATGTGGCATTCTTACCACCATGTGTATCACAGGATTGTTTTCCACTATGTATTATGATCTAGAACCCGATTAAAAATGTATAAGCATGTTCTATTACTAAAACAAACAAACAAACAAACAAAAAATAGCCTCACTGTTGAATAGAAAGCACTAGACTAACTGCTAGAGACAGCTGTTGGATCCAAAATAAATTTATCACTGTCATGTGGTATATATATTTTATGTATATATGTATATACTCTTCTACAGAAGCAGTGTATATTGTAGACTAACAACACATGACTGATCTGATGGGTTGCAACAAGATTATAGGAAACGAGAAAGAAAAACCAAAAACATTTCTGCTACCTGTTTTCTCTTCATCTCACTTTTTATTTATTTTTAAGATAATCTGAGAAGAGAAAAAGAAATCATCCTTTGGATCACCTGGACCAGACATGTGTGATTGTTTTATTTGTTGTGTGTGCATGCATATAACATCCTAACATAGCCTGGCTCATGTAGTGGCAGCTGGCACCAGCAGTTCCAGTGGCACCCTCAGATACCGGGCACGATAAGACGTATGGATGTATTTCACATCCATGACAAGATGATATGTTAGCTGTCGGTGTTTGTGCCGCTGTTCCAACAGACGGCAGGCGGTTTTTGAATTATGCCATTGTAAAATATTGACCTGAATGATTGTGACATGTTGCCTATTTTTGGCACTTTTGGCAGCTGCTGGGGACATGCTAACACAGCTGCTGCTGTTTTTTACGTTACAGCACTGGGAAAGACAGAAGACATATCCAGCGATACAGATGGGTATTACAGATGTGGCCTAAGTTCTTTTGCATTATAGCTAAGGTTAATGCTCCGGCTCGTGAATTGCTCCAGCAGTGAAAAGACCAAAGCAGGTGTAGCAGACTGCTTATACAGCAACCGGACACCTCTTGTTTTGTTGCTACTTTAGTTGCTTTTGGGCTATTATAATAATTAAAATAAATAAATAATAATAATAATAATAATAATAATCTCTTCTGCGCCATTAATTAGCCCTTCATCATGTGTTGTTCAAAATAAAAACAAATCTTCGGTTAACCCATTAATTATGGTAAATGAACCAACTATTTACACAATGTGTAAATTGTCAACAGGATGTGCTTACAGCACCCTCAGCACCATATTTTGACGCTGTTGTGTCAGGTCTACAAATACTAGTACGCTTGTTAAAATCTGAACTGTTCTGAACAGCTTTTTGGAAATAAATAATGAGTGCTTACTATTATTCTTTAGAGAATAATGTAATAACCGTAAATTACGTCCTTTCTGTCGTGTTCAGACTGTTTTGTCTCTTGCGTGAAACCTGAAGAATAAAGCGTCAAAGTTATAAAGATTATAAAGAAAAGAAAATATATACCTGTTTTACTTTTTATTCTTTTTTTTTGCAAAACATGTGTACATATGTTTTTCTTATCCCTTTAACTATCTTGTCACCCCCTCGGATTTATAACTTCAAATGGAGAACCACAATCTAACAGCATAGTAACAGTGTAATTGTGTGATTTTTCCACCATGATAACAGAACATCATGTGCTGGGTTTCACAGTGGAGTCCAGTGTTTCATAGTAGTAACAGTATGTCACGTTCTTTGTTTTACAGTATAGTAGGTTGAGTGTGGTGTAGCAGAGAGCTGTTGGCACCTCCACACAGTCTGTTTAACGCCTGGTGGGAGAGGTGCTGACAGGCCGACTGCTCCCTAATCCTACAGACATGAGGAGCCAAAGGGAATGACCAGGGAGCTCAGTGTGTGTGTGTGTGAGCAATATGTACAATATGTCTCCTGCATAGACAAACACACTGCTGATTCCACATTTGTTAGATTTTCGGTATACTGGATTTAAACAACTTTTGTTGTCTGACCACAGGAACTAGAATATATAGTTTGTCGTTATTTAATGTTACATAGATCAGCCTTGTTGTCAGTTATCAGACAGATGCCATCAGAGCCTTTTGGTCCTCCCCGCCATCAGTCACAGAAAAGTGACAGATCGACCGAGCTGCTCTCAGTGGGAATTCAGGGTAAAGCTGCTGCTGTTCCATTATGGAGTTGGTCGTAGTAGTAGCATATGGTCAGACTGATGGAGTAACAATGCTGTCATCTGTAAGCTACATGATGTGTCATAAACACAGTGTCATAAACATAGTGCCACTGTGTGTGTGTATCTAACTTGCCTGTATAATATCCAAAACACACACACAAACACATTTATCAACACGTTACATTTCCTTTTGTTTCTATGTAATTCCATTCACACACATTACAATGGATTTAACTTTGCATAATTATTTTGTCAAAAAGCTCACTCAAAATCCCATTGACATTTGCAACAGCTTTGATAATAATTAAAAAACCCAGCCATGGACAGAGCCTTTCTCAGCAGTATGTGTGGCTCCCTCCATGTGTCTATGAAGTAGTTTTATGAAAAAGAATCTAATATTGTTCAGAGGAGATATAACAAACAATCCTATGAACTCTAGATTTCCACAGGCTAAACATCCTAGCTCAACATAAGGGACAGGTCCATGGGTGAGGCGATGTGTCTGTATATGAGAGAACAGCAGGACATAGAGAAAAGGATTACAGCTACAAGAAAATTAGGAATGACTCCAGAAGAGAGCTGTGATGTATTTTATGCACGTGTACAAAAGGACCCACGATGCAGCTGCTTACAAAGTATCAAAGTATCATTTTTGACCAATCAAAGAAATGCTGAATAAGAGTTTGGCCCAAACGTGATGTCATGACGTTAGTTTCTCTTACACATAACACACACAACAAACAAACACACAGGTGCTTGTGCTTTGTGCGTTTGTGTCTCACACGACAATGCGATGTCCCTGCCTCCACTTTTCAATCAAAGAGGTCATTGTTCAGAGGTTAAAGGTCAAATCTATTGTCTTGTAAGGTCAAGTGATGTATTATGACTCTCTCTCTCTCTCTGTCTATCACACACACACAGAAACACACAGTACAGTAAACAGTAACAGTAAAGTAGTAAAAAAGCTGCTGTAGAGGTGTAAGATGATATTTATGTAGTTGCAGATGTGCTATTATGGGTTACAATCCAGGGCACAATGCAACCCAGTACGCTGTAAAACACACCATTTTGCAGACACCAAATCTTTCACAATGGCGCTTGAGAATGTGAGTAGATGAAATGATGCGTGTATACGTGCGGAGCGAGGATGGCCGATGATTTAGGTTGCTATCACAGTATAGACTCAAGGTGCCAGAGCTTCCAGAGTGCTTTGGGACTTCAACTTGATATTACGCTACGAAACAATTTCCATTTCCAGTTGACACGCAAAGATGAGATAAAGGTTTAAAAGTAGATCTTTCACGCTGTTAAAGAAGAAGAAGACGAAGAAGAAGCAAGATCAAATAGTTGCAGAATTTAAACTGGACAGACTGTCATAACATAAAGATGCTACTGGACAAATGTTACTGTAATAGGATGTAAGCAGGGACATGTAATACGTGGACAAATACCGTTTTAGTCACCACAAACCATTGTAGAGCAGCAGAAAATGCAAGAAGAGATAACTTTGTTCTTACTTACTTACCCGAAATCCTTTGAAATGTCAGAGTTAGTTACAGTTAAAAGTCTGAAACACCATTACATGGCCAAATTTGCTTAATCTGCATGGATCTTAACAACCACAGATGCACAGTGGACTTTTTCTTGGGTTTAGTTTATGGACCTGTTTGGTCAGAAAGTCTTATCATGTATGTAGAATTGTTCGTTTTTGAACTCTTTTTTTTTAAAGTAATGAACTGACTTTATGGGTACTGAATTAAATAAAGGTTCCATAGTAGTCAAGGACGGACTGCAGTAGCTGTGTCACGGTTCAGCAGTCAGTGGTCAGAGCTAGCTTGACTTTTAACTTCTCCTTATGCACTTAAGTTGGTCACAGTAGCTCTTGATGGTCTCATTATAAAAATCTGTGATTGTGGTTACTGTTTACATTACTATCTGGTAGAGTTAGGTAGTTTTCTGTCTGTGCGATGCCTTGAACGTTCTAAACCTGTGGAAGTTCCATCCACCGTCTGTACTGAAGTTGAAACAAATAGCTCTATAATGAGGCTGTTGATGTTGCAAGAAGCAGCCAGATGTCTTCATGACACAAAGTGAAACCCGGCGAGGTGTCAGCGTGTTTGATTCATCCACTTTTTTATGGACAGTGGAATGAGTTTACAGCCACACACCAGATGTGGCCGACTCACATTAACAATAATGGTGCAACATTAAGCAGATTTTGATGAACTCTGGTGTCTGTGTTTTATGACTGGTGGTGTGCAGTTAATTCCCAGTGTGTTGTATAGTGTGTGTGAGTTTGCATTTGTCTGAGTGAAGTCATAGTAGTCAGGTGTGTGTGTGTGTGTGTGTGTGTGTATATTGGATTGTGTGAGAGATTCTATGCATTTTGGCATGTCCTCACTTCTTCAGGTTTCTGAAAACGTATTTTTTTCCAAGTAACTTATTAATATGTATAAAGGTGTCTTTTGTGAACCTTTTTTTTTTTCAAAAGCACTGTCTATATCTGTTTGTATTTTTGTCTGTGCTCCTTTTGTAGCAACCCCCGATGATCAAAAGTGATCAAACCACAGCCTCACAGTCCTGATATAAGCAGATTAGTTAGTTTCTGTAAAACCCACACATGCCTTTTTATGGAACTTTAAATTTAAAATTAAATATTTATTTCATTTAAAGCTTAACTGTGGCAGCTTTACACAAGTCTGTCTACAGGTCTTGAGGAGTATAATAAATAGAAAGAATACAATAGAATAGAATACAAGTTCTAAAGAGCCTGAAAAAATTCTTTTGGGTTTGACATTACAGCAGTGCAGTGTGAATTCAGATCATTATTCTCTTTGGTAAACAAATATTAAATATTTAGAAATATGTTTTCAGGAGCTTTCATGGCATTGTGGTTGGGTTAAGTTTAGGACAAAGATTGGGATCATCTTGGACATGGCTTTAGGTTCCTGAACTGGATATCAAAGGTACCATCATCACATTCCAGAAAGAGGCTATTAAATCTCAAATCATGCAGCTGTCAAAAAGACCCGCCACTGTGTTAAAAACCAAAAAAAAATCCCCTAAATGATTTTTTTTTTAACTTAAAATTTTATGACTTTTCCTAGATTGGCCCCAACAGTAGAAAAAATGAAATGTTGTTTTTATTCACATTTCCATGTAAGCTGTACAAAAAAAAGTACTAAGGTGGGCTTCGGGTCAAAATGACCCGTGAGGCAAATAGAGTTGAAATCAAGGTCACATAGTTTTTTACACACCACAGAATGTTACAATGTTTTAGTTGTGTGTCAGATCAATCAGTAGCAGAAGTAAACAAGACAAATCAGGTGGTCTTCTCGTGGACTGCTGTGCCTTTGATCAGTCTCAGATCAATTAGTAGTAAACGTAAACAAGACAGTAGCAAACATAAACAAGACAAGACAGGTGGCGTTCTCGCAGACGGCAGAGCCCTTTGTTGTGGATTTCAAGGGGTTATAAAGGTGCTGCAGATGACAGGACCCCGAATTCTCTCTGTGCTGACGCCATGAGTGTGCGTTATGACGGCGAAGAGGCTTGAGAGCTTTTTAGATTTTTTCTGATGTCCAACAAGACAACTCTGATTCAGAAGAGGAAGTGGAGGATGTATCAGAAGAAGAAGATGAGGAGGAATATAATCCAGAGCATGATGAATCACTGTAGCTTCTTACCTCCCAAAGAAAAACAAGAATGTAGTTCTTATGAGCGCACTGCACAAAGACAGTGACATTAGTGATCGTGAGGACAGGAAGCCAGTCATCATCCTAGACTACAACCGCAACAAAGGAGGTGTGGACAATCTAGATAAGGTGATTGGAACATACAGCTGCAGAAGGATGACTCCCCCACAACATCACTGATGTTTCCTCCTACAATGCCTTTGTGATCTGGAGAGAGATCAACCCGACCTGGATATCTCATAAGAAGAACAAGAGGAGGGTGTTCCTGGAGCAGCTAGGAAAGGCACTTGTAACTTCACTCATTGAAAGAAGGAAGCATGTCCCCCGCACAGAAGCCTCAGCAGTAGTTGTGAAAGCTATTCAGAGTGCAGGAGCTCCTGATAAACCTGAGGATCCAGCTACCACAGCCACTTCCCCAGCTAGGGCAAGTAAGAGGAAGAGATGCCCTCAAAAGAAGGACTGTAAAACACATACAGTGTGCTGCAGGTGTAAAAAATATATCTGCAAAGGCTGTGCACTTGCATACTGCGCTACATGTGCTTAGTAGTATTAGTAAATTAATTAGTAGAATGGGTTATGTTATTTTTCATAGTTTGGTATTGTATTGTATTGTTTTGTATTGTCTTCAATTGTTCACTGGAGGAAAAAACAAAGAAAGAAACTTTAGTCATCAGAATGAATAAAAATGCATCAAAAACTCCTTTTCGCACATTTTTTTTTCCTTTTTTCTCTTTTCCTTTTCTTAAACTATAGAAATACAAGTGAAGAGGGAGAACTATATTACACATATTGTTTCTTCAAGCAATATGAAATTTGGTGTTTAAAATTCAATTAAGCTGCTTATATTGGGGGTTTAGTGAAGACGGGTCATTTTGACCCGGAGGACACGGGGTGTATACACAAAATGAGGACAACAGGAGCGTTAAGATTTCACCTGTTGTCATAAGAATCCATCCGTTTTCTCACCATTTTAGCAAAGCTAGAGAAATGTTTCCTCTTAAAATTGAAATGCTACATTTGCTGTTGCGCATGCACTTCCTTGTTTACTAGTTATTTTGGAGCTGTGGCTCCGTCTATGCTCTGCCTGCCTCACCTCTCAGCAGGGTGAACCTATTAAAGTGTTAACCCCTAAAGAGTAGAGAAGGCAAGTAGGTAGCGATTACTATAATTAGCAGGTGAGTGTTTTCCTGAATGAATCCGTCATATCCTCCAGCTTTTTTTTTTCTTTTTTTTTCTGATTTCAGTGCTGCAGTCACGGAGCAAACTGTACGGGATGATATGGTATAGAGGAAATTGAGCCTGGAGAGATGAAAAAAGACCATTATTCAGATTTTGTAATTTGCATGAATTAGCTTTGGGCTGTTCTCTCACACAACAGTTACCATTGTTTAGCCTATTGGGCATGTACAGGTATAGCATCTAATGGTTTAATCTAAGCTGGTTCCAGCAATGCCCCAAATTTAGCAAGAGATATCTACATTTGGTTGTCCTTAATCACGAGGTAGAAGGACATTTCTTTCATGCTCTGCCCGTGTGAAATATTGCAAATAGTCTTTCATTTGAAGCCACGGATGCACCAGAAAAGTGGTAATATCATTTACAGCACTGTTACTCTTACTGTTGGTCGTATGCTCTTCGTTTCTGCAGTACTTATCACCTCTGCAGGGCTGAATTGGAGAGGCACAGAGAGACATACAGTAAGTAGCTGTAGAATGAATCAGTTACTGACACTTTTAAACACTCACTGATCAATTGCAGCTGTTAAATGACCCAGTAAAAGACTGTAGCTGCGCCGGGCAGGTGGTGTTGTGCGGTGGTGTGTAAGCGAAACAATGAGCTGGAGTGTGTCAGTGTAACACAGCTTGCATTATATATATATATATATATATATATATATATATATATATATATATATATATATATATATATATATATATATATATATCTATATATATATATATATATATTTTAAAGGTTGGTGAAAAAAAAATCATAGAAAAACAAATGGATTTTTGAAAATTAAAAATGCTTTAGAGGCATTAGGGGGAAAAATGTTATGTAGGTATATTTTTGGTTCAAACCTTTCCAGTTTGATGTGTGTTTTCATGGCCATAATTTCCCTTTTCCTATTTCACTTTTCACTTGACAAACTCGTAAGTCACCTTCAGTAATTACAGTGTGCTCAGGGAAATAAGCTGAGCAGCAGGGAATGGCGAGGTGAGTTTTAACCTGTCAACAGACTCGCAACTACCTTATCTGGTGTTTGGAGTTTGTTGGCACTATGCCAGTCGGAAAGGAGGCAAGTATTTTCCTTGTTTTAGAAAAACAAAGCAAAAAATCATCAGATATATATCACATATCTATAATAATAAAGTATATAATAAGGAAACTAACACTGATTGCAGATATAGGTTTACAATACAGAGCTATACAAAGAATTTCTATGTATTGTTATACTACTATTATTATGGGAAAAAAACATGGTGTGTGTCCATCTTCTGAAATCGGTTAATATGAAGCGATTTTGACGTGCAAGCTCGATGTACTCTACTCAGCAAACAGCTGACGACGTGGTTGAAAATGTGATGGTGCTGTTTTGTGGGAACAGGGAGGCTTCTCCGCCACAGCAGGTACTGTAGCACACGAGTTGAGTCAGAATAAAGCGAAACGATTCAGCAGTTTCCTGAAGCCTTTCGGAGTCTGAGTTCAGGTCAGGGCAGTGACAGCAGCATGTGGACACAAAATGGCCTCCAGCTAGTCTGCTTGTTTGTTGCTTTGTAAGTGTGCACAGATGTGCTGACAGACAGGTGACACATTAAGAAGCAGCTATACTGTGCAGGGTTACAGTGAATACATGTGTGTGTGTGTTTGTGTAAGAAATTCATTTTGGTGCATCTGTAGACATGGTGTCCTTTTCTTGTAATTTTAAATGTCTCTTCAACAATGAGCCAATCAACTCAGTGAGAGGTTAAACAGACTCAACCCTGAAGCTGTATGGCAATTACACACTTAAAAAGGCAGAGCCGAAATGCATTTTACTCCCTTGTGCTGAACTAAAAAGAAAAACACAACTAAATTAAAGGAGCAATCTGAGTTTGGTGTGCAAATACTTTCTCTCCTTTTTGGATTCTGATCAGTCACCCAGCTCTCTCCTTTATGTCGGTTATGCTTTTCTCTTCCTTTAATGAAATCCTAAAAGTCAGCATAGGTAGAAAAACATTTAGTGGTGCACATTTAATAGTGTGAATCAAACCAAACTTTCCCGACTCCTGCACAATGGAGTTTGTGTTTTCTGAACTCCTTGGCAATTAACATGATAATTTTCTATACTGAAGATGCATTCAGCGTTTAAACCTTGTTAGTCAATAATGCACAGAAAGAAGATGAAATGAGACATCACGTCACAGAAAGGCAGACAAAAAAAAATTCAAAATAACATTTTGTTAAACTCTCAAATATCAATGTGGATATTGACATATCCTAAATTCCTTACTGGTTGAGCTAAAGTTAAAACCTGTAGAATGTGTGGCATTAAAATATCGAGAATAGTTTTGGGGGGAACTATTGAGAAATCCCTGTTCTTGCAGCATTTGGTCCTATCAGGGCAGACAGAAACCAAATAGTATAATTTTTAACAAACAAAGGTTCCTTAAACTTGAAATTTGAAGTCAAACCATGAAGTGCCCTTCATCCTAAACTTAAACCCTCGGTAAGAAATGAGAACTGGTCTATGAATAATTTGTTGTTTGGCAAAAGAAACAACCTATATTCTCCTGCCAGCAGGTGGCTTTAATAAGAAAATGCTTATGTGCATAATTTTGAGGGTGATGACAAACTCTCTGGAAGTTTACGTTGTCTGTGGGAGATTGGACAAAGTCAAATACAACTTCAGAAAAAAAATGTAAAGATGGAGATTTGGCTTCAGTTTTAAACGTTCAGATGATTAAATGATCAGAAATGTAATTTTATTAATATGTTTTATGCTACTTTTTAATAAATATATATTCCATTAAAAAGTTTCTATAAGGAACTCACTGTGGTTTGCCCTCGCCAAGGAAGAAGCTGCTGTTCTAATATGCTCCTTGTGATATTAAATGAGAATTATTCAGCTAATTTTCCACTCCTGTTGAATTAAGTATTTTGAAGTTGTGGTGAAACACACAGTGGGCTCTTGGTTTGAAGATATTTATGGAACTAAATAGTTTATGAACTTTAGGAGGGGCAAATATTTTTGTTTTTGATTTCTACGCATTTCACCCTTTATCACTTTTACTCTCGCTCTCTCTGCCCTCGGTTCCTTCCTGCTTGTTGTGGAACGCTCTGGCGTTTTCTGTTGAATATTCACAGAAGAGGCAGGAGGGAAGGAGATGGAAGGAAAGAGGAAAAAAGGAAGGGAAGAAGAGAGGAGATAAGAGACGAGGAAGAAGGTAAAGAGAGAGGGATGGATGGAGGTGATTTGGCGGATCCAAACTCTGCACCCATTGGCTTTTTTTTTTCTCAAATGAAGGACCAGAGGCGAGAGCTGCAGCGAGGCGATACTCAGAATACTGGATGCTCCCTCCTCCCCTCCCTCTCTCTCTTTCAATCCCTCCCACATTCTCAAGGAATCAATAGTCGCAAATTAATCATTCTGCCTAGAGCGCTTAGAGAGAGAGAGAGAGAGAGAGAGAGAGAGAGAGAGAGAGAGAGAGAGAGAGAGAGAGAGAGAGAGAGATGGTTTGCATAAAGATAGCGAAGCAGCAGCGGCAGTGTGCATATAATCACACCTTTAGTGCTTTGAGCCTGATTAGATGTTATTCATTGTTGTTTCACTTGTTTGGGGATGAGTAATCATTGTTGTCATGGCGATTGTTGTGGCGCCCCCGTTAGACACTCTTTATATCATTTCAGGGAGGAAATATCTCTTGCCTGGTCTGGAAATCCAACAGTCGGAGATTTTAAAGGCACATCGACTCTGAAAATACCAGCTCTGCTACAAAACGTGAAATTGTGACTATGTGGTGTCAAAATACGTCCAAAGTTTGTCTCGGTTAGAAAAAAAAGTGGCAGTTTTTACTTTTGCTGTGAAGCTGTAGTTATGTGAACCAAACGATTTGTATATTTGAGTGTAAACAATTTAAACTTCATATTTGTGATCCTGAAATTCATTTTTTCATGCCCTGATTTAGGCATTGCTTGTATTTTTTAATTCTATGAAAGGGAGATCCATGATTTGATTCTGTTTTTGTATATATATATAAAAAAATATATTTTTTAGTGGCACTCCTTTTCTTGGGAGCTCTCATCCAAGCTGGATTGTCCTCAGTCTCTGTTTTGTTTATGTTCCGCTGTATTCTGCTATTGCTGACTCTCAGCACCTATTTCAAGGCTGATTAATCTATTGATTATTCAATCAATCTTTTAGTCTATAAAATGTCAAAAATAATGACAAATGTCGTAGTACACTGTTCTACCATAGACCAAAGTGAGCAGAAAAAGAGAAAACTACTTATTAACCGCAATCATTTTAGAAAGGTATAAATGAAAGAAATGCAAACCTGCATTTATCAAATGACATCCTGGAAATATTCATATGTATTCACATTCTGAGAAAAAAAAAGAATCTCTTCAAAAACCTTCCCCTCCTCTTATTGAGCTATTTTTTTTCTGTGTGAAGTTTCCTGACATGCTGCCGGTGTCATGGGCGTCAGAGACATCCCACATGTACCAAAAATATCCGCCTTTATTTAAGCTGCATAATTATAATAATTATTTGTACCTCAGAACAACCAGCCCCTCCTGCTTCTTTCAATATTAATCTAGCAGCAGCCCATCAGCTGCACCCATCTCATACAAACTGGACAAAACCCTTCTTCAGGGAGAATTGGTGGAAAAAGTTAAAATTATTCTTGTGATTTGGCTTCAGCATTCAAGTTTTTGGAGCATTATCATCCATTTGGAGTACAACATTCACTCTCTTTGAGCTCTGTTGTTGATCTCTACCAACTCGAGAGGTCAAGAAGCTCCACTGCTAACTTTGTCTTGTGCTTCTTGGTACTGAGCAGGTGCTGTACAGTTTGATTTTAGAAACGTTTCGCTTAAAACTGCTGAGCGGTGAGAGTGGACCTAAACAGTTAAGTTGTGTGTTGGACAGCTAAACAATATATGTTCATGCCAGTAAATGACCTTCAAATGGCAAAATCTCATATAGGGTATAAACATACATACACAGCTTTGCGTGACAGTATGTGTTGCTTTCTTTATCGTGGCTGTGAGCATATGACTGTCTCCAACCAAAAACAACAAGTACTTCTTTTGCCTCAGGACGCCTTCCAGATTCATTAACACAGCAGGGAGAGCTCATCTCTGTCCAGAAAACATCTGGGAGATATGTCAGGGTGAAGCGCTGGGGCGAGGAGGGAGGAAAAAAGTATGTAAAGGATAAAGAGAGGACAAAAACAGGAGGGAAAAACTGAGAGTTTGAACGGTTGGGTGTGGGCAGGAAGAAAGTGAGGAAGCGAAGCGAAACTGGGAGAAAGAGCAGATGGAGAGAGGGTGAAGCAAGAGAGGAGTGTAAAGGTGGGGATGAAGAGAAGGAAGGGAGAAAGAGAAGAGGAAGAAGGGGGTGGTTAGACGTGTGCCAAATAACATCTGTGAAGGAGGGAGGAAGAGGAGCGGTGGCAGTCGGATGTGTACGGGGAAAGCTTTCCAAACAACATCTGTAATGAGAGCGGCATCTGTAATGAGTGGAAGGGAGGGGAGGTGGATGAGAAGATTGATTGATGCTGCCGTGAGTGATTCTTAGTCATAGTTAATGTTGACGCAGCGAGCGAGTTGAAAAATCTCAACACTGGGACTTATTTTCTGTGGTCATAACATGAGCCGATGACCAACAACACTTTCATCTTGTTTACTCCTTTGCTGATGGGGGGGCCTGACTGCAGCTGAGCTTTTTGGGAAATATCATCCATCACCAGCATGACTTACTTGCTTTGATATTTGCCTCATCTATCACTATTAGAGCTTACAGGAGCATCACCTAGCACTGAGCTAGCTTTTAGTGACCATTGGACAGTAGGATCGTGATGCTTTTTTTTTTTTTTTTTGCAGTGCTCCCTATTGGGCCCTGCGTTTGTACATGTACTGTATACATCATCTCATATCCACAAATAATTCATTTCTCATAACCTCACTGTGAATTTCTATTTTCTAGGTCCGTGCGTAACACAAAGGCGATTTCAGATTTTGAACTTTGTCCGTTCGGTTTCATAAACAGTTGACTCAGTGGTGTGACTCAAAGGTAGGCAGGTTAAGTCAAAATAAAATATACTGTATCCAAAAAAAAAAACAGAACAAAGTCCGTGTCAGTCCAAACAGAGAGCTCGGCAGGTGAGAAATGTTAATAAACGGGCTGGGAGAAGAGAGGATAGCTAAAAGCACAAGCAATAATCTGACAGAACGGTGAAAGAAAGTGATTGGTATACATACTGAGGGAGCTTATTAGGGGAATCAGTGACAGGTGTACAGGCAGGTGAAGGTTACGTGACTGGGGAACATAGGGAAGAGTTGAACTGCTGCATGGTGAGGGAACAGCAGGCAAACAGCCAAAATACCTATAATACTCATACACTTACTGATATTAGGAACTCGGAGTAGACGCGGCTCGAGCCGTCTGTCTGTTCTGGTATCTAAAATCTGCTTGAGTGGATCCCTCCGTGTACGGTTTCTCAACACAAATGCAAATAACATCGATAATGTACTCGAGCGATGCGTTATCAAACCCGACGATCACTCACGAGTTCAGATCTTTGGTTTCGATGATGATTCGAATTGTTGTCTTGAATGGAAACGCTCTATTTTCATTCAGTTTACCGCACTAAAATAGTTAGGCTAGTTTTAAAAGCAGTATTGATTCAGTTTATTGACTACTTGAAGGCGGCTGTAAACACAACTTACAACATGTTATGGCCTTATTAAGTTGTTATGGCAAATGTTCACACAATGATTACCGACATAAAGCAACATAAGCATATCTTTAGAGTCAAGTTTCAAGAATAAAGCGCTGTTTTAAAGCCATCTTGAAAACAGTTTTTAGCACTTCTGCATTGGTCTTATTTGCCAGCACCGGAGGTTGCTGCTTGGTTTCCCCCTCCTGAGAAATGTAATTCACTCTTTTTTTTTTTAAGTTATGTTTTGTTCTCCTCTTATCTGAGATCATTTTTTGGGTCTGTAGTAACGAGAAGCTCCGCTATGTTCACATCACCTACAGTCAGAGATGTATAGTAACGAAGTGGAACTACTTAAGTACTGTACTTAAGTACTAAAATGCAGTATCTGTACTTTTTTGGAGTATTATTTTTTTTCCCAACTTCCACTTTTACTGCACTACATATTTTTGATGAATTTAATACTTTTACTCCGATACATTTTTCATGTGCTGAGTCGTTACTATTGTAACGTCCAGCCGGACACGTGATGAATGACGAGGCGATATTGAACAAACTCCATTTATTGCTGAACGGTTTGGTTCCAGGACTCGGTGACTGTGTAGACCGTAACCACGCCAAAAAAAAAACATCAACCTCGCTCGTGCGCCGTACGTCATACACCTGACTCACCCAGGTGCGATCTCTCACCTGCTGCCCCGCCCCCTCGCTCTCGCATTCATTCAGACGCATTCACAGACCATGGGAAATCACAGAACTCTATCATGAACATTGAAACACTGTAACATTAGAAGTTGTGCCTTAATAAATATTATAAATAATATAAACAACAGTACTTGTACTTTTACTTTCAGTACTTGAGTAGCACTTTTTTACATACTTCTACTTGCGATACTTAAGTACAAAACATTTTGAATACTTTAGTACTTTTACTTCAGTATGGTGTTTGAAGAACACTTCAACTTCTACTCAAGTCAGTTTTTTGATATAGCACTTGTACTTCTACTCCACTCCTTTACTCCAGTACTTTATACATCTCTGCCTACAGTATTAGCTAGCGTAAACTCTCTGCCATTTGATGCAGGACAGGTAGAGTACAGAGGATGAAAAGTGCTGCCTGTGCTGATGCTGGAAAATGAGTTGCACAAGAGTAATGAAAATAAAAAAAACAAAACAGTGGGCTGTAAAATCAAAAGAATGAGATGAAAGTGTGTCAAACGTTCCACGTTACACATTGTTCGTATAAGAATATTGATTAGTGCTGCTTTAAGACAGGGTTGCCTTTGATCAGGGCGGTATTGACTTGACAGTCTACAGTTTCTCAGATACTGTGATAAAAAAGAAAAAAAGAAAGAGATCAGTCAGAGATGTGTCTACTACTTGTGAGAAGTATTTTGTGCCCATGGATATATGATTTTCTGGGTCTCTCTGACCTGTTAATGAAGTGTTTATAGGCCACTACGTTATCAGAACTGGTTGCTATGGGCCTATATGAGCTTTTGCACAGCCGTTGCTATGCAGGGAGAGAGAGCCAGAGGCCCATGCAGTGGATGAGTCATAGCCCCCCCATCCCTCCTCACTAACCCACCCCACCCCTCCGGCCCTCCCTCCCCTCACACTCATACCCCCTGCTTTTCTTCCACTGACTCAATGGGACCTCACACACACACACACACACACACACACACACACACACACACACACACACACACCTAGTTGGACGTATACACACAGAGCTCCTGGTGGTTTCTTACCAATCGTCTCAGTGGTAGCCAAACCTGTTAACATGTCTCCCCCTGTGGATAACAGCTAATGGCTCATATTCATATGCATGTTTGCACACAGTCATACACACATGGATGTTCTAATGCAGAGCTGCATAAATATATTATGTCATCATGCGCACATACAAACGCGGCCACAAACACACGGACGCAGTCGCACAGATGCATGCAAACATAAATACACTGTATGTTGATTTTTCGACTGTCGGGGTTTTGAGGGAAGCATCAAGGCTGCATATTGAAGGACTGGTTGAACTTTGAAGCTGTGAATGTGTGCAACTGAAAGAAGAGAAGCATGACAGCTCATAAGTGCTCGGTCAGCTCTTAACCTTATAAATTAAGATGAGGGTATCTGCATAATTTAAATTGAAATCATTTTTGGATGTGGGATACAGGGACACATGGCTGGATTGAGAAGGGAGGCCAAATCAGGGATAAAGGAGTGGCATGGAATGGACACACAGTTAAAAGAGGAGAGCGTGATGAGAGAATGAAATTAAGAGCATGATAAAGGGCAGATTTAAAAAAAAGTGCTGCAAACAACATGCACCACAACACTACTTCAGCCACTTTGTTTCATTCATGCTGCAGAAGTAGAGAGATAGTAAAATTACCACTTTTCTATGCCAGACGAAGGTGTGTTTTTTTAGCCATTTAAAAGCAAAACCTTGACACCATAAAAAGCTTCTCAAATTACACCACGGAGCATCGTTCAAGTCTCAGGTATGGCATGAAAACATTTTGCTCATACTGAAAACACAAACCATGTCCACCTCTGGCTCATTCTTTGTTTTGCTCAGATTGGCATCACAGCGTGTTGCCAAAGGACAGGCAGTAAATGATCTTCCAACTCTCTTGTGTTTGAAATAGTTTTGTGTTAAACATCAAGAAGCTCATAACAGACAAATTGTATTTTTTTTTTACTGCATCACCTACTTGTCAGAGTAAAAAGAAAATCACCAACAGCTCAAAAACCCACGAGTGAGCATTGCCTTTTTAATATTTTCAACCATTTTGGCCGTTTGAGGCAGAAGAAAAGGGAGTCTTGATAAATTTATACTAACCATTAACCCTCAGCCTCAAAAATCTACTTAGTCAGAATTATTGGTTTTCCCGACTGGTAACAGAATACAAATGAAGCTTATTAAGATAAAATGAGGCTTAATGTGACCCATTCTCAGCTATAAATCTTACATGTGATATAGGCCTATCAGGTTTTCAGGATGACATCAGAAAACGAACAAATAAGAGAACAAATGATTTGATGATGTAAAAAAAAGAAGAAGAAGATCTGACCCAGATGTCATTGTGAAGAATATAAATAAAAATCTTCAAAATTGAGAAACCGTATGCTACTTTGATTGTTGGGGGGATGAATCTGCAGACGAATAACCGGCTTTCAGTGTTCAAACAGAGACACGAGGAAAGATACGGAAGAATATTTCAACGTGGGGATGCTACAGCGATGTAGGGAAGGATGGAGGGAAAGAGCAGACCAGTGTTGCTGCTAGTATCTTGGTTATTTATAGTTTAAATGTCCTGGCTCCTTTTGCCTGAATTCATTGTCTGCCCCTCTCTGTCTCTTTCCTACTCTATCCCTCCAGCCTTCCTCCTCTTTGTCTCTCCCCCCCTTTCTGTCTCCATTCTTTCCATCTCTCATCTCTCGCGCTGACTTCACCTCCACCCTCTCTCCCTCCCTCCTCTCAATCTCCATCGTTCTTTATTCCTCTCCCCTTCATCTCTCGTCTCTTTCATTAGATATTAGGTCAGCGCTCCCTGCACTTCCCACTCCTCACCCCCCACCGATGGCGCTCGCTGGTGTGGTGTTTCTTTAGTAATGTTACGCAACGGCCATCACAGACGCACACACTGTTGGGCATGGGAGGGAGGTGAGGGTGAGGAAGTAGAACGAGCTGGACAGGGAGGGAAAGACAGAAAAGGCAGAGAGGGGAGAGAGAGAGAGCTTCGATGACTGACCCACTATCTTGCCCGGTGTCGTCGTCCCGTCTTTCACATCTCAACCTTCATGAGCTAACAGCTGATTCTGACCCATTTGCACTGAAGTTTTCCACTGCGGCGTTAATGCATTTTCATGTAATGTAAGCGTGTAACATTTTGACCACGGCGATCATCTTTTCATTCAACTTTTTGTTCTTTAATGCACAAATAATACGTTTGCGTATATGAGTGTGCTTGTTGCGCATAACCAATGCTTAATATTCAAATTTTAATTGCACTACAGCAGCTATGAGTCACTGTCCGCTGTTTAAATCATTTATCAGATCAACAGGCCACCGCATGTTAATTTGCATGGGCTTTCGAAGCAAAGGGAATATTTAAGGATGTTCGAAGAAGGTTCATTCAAACATTTTCACCCTTTGAAACAGAAAGATGTTAGGATGACTCAGGACATTGAATGCATCGTATAAGTGGGGTTAATTAAATGCTAAAAATATTTTGTAAGGGTGTAATCTTCTGAATCTGAATATGTCATCAGTGCAACAGTAACAATGCGTTATTATAGCCAAAATAAATGAAAATTCTGTAATTGTACGGGATGACGTGCAGGTCAAATAATGTAAAGCACTGAAAGGAAATATATTGTCTTTTCCAAATCAGGCTTCTTTTAGCCAGTTGTTTAAGGTCTTTAAATTAGTATATAAGTGTATCACTGTGTCCCACCAACTTTGCCTCTAAACTTTTATATACTCAAAAACTCAGATATGAGGTCATGTTAGTTCTATTAACATCTGATCAAAATGTTCTTGTGGGTAGGATTTATTGGCATCGTTCAGTGTAGTTGTTGATTGCAATCCCTGGCATCACCATCTCCTAGTAGTTTTCTATGTATGTATGGATCTACCGTGAATGAGTTGAGTTCCCATTTTGCATTTTGTACATGCTGATTATGACAATTATAGGACGAACGGCTAAATGAAATCAGAAGCCAGAAAATATTGGGGTGTTATTTTCCTGTCCTGCAGTGTGTGCAGATATCTGACGATGCTGTCAGTTTTTGGATTCCTAAACACCTTGAAAGATGTTTTAGAGATCTGGGTTTTTTTTTTTGCTATTTAATATCAAACTAATTACTCACGCACTTAATTCTAGAGGAGATTCTGAATACTTCATACATACGTTTTGGACTGTAACATATCTCTTTTCTGAAATCAACCAGACAAAAAACATGCCGGGGTTTAAATGTTCACTCATTACTAATCTTTTAATTCAAATCCACTAAAGGAATTAAGTGAAAGGACTGAGAGATTAAATCTGGAGAAGTGACACCCAAAACATTCTCCAGCTATTCTGTTATTTTTGATAAACTGCCAATATAATGATGCATATAAATCATAATAATACTGTATGCTCACATCAGACTCTCTGGCTCTATCGGACTGTGTGTTGTAACAGAGAGAATATTTGGGGGGATGTAATGTAGAGCTGCAGAATGAGGGCAGGTAGCTGCTCCACATATAGCTGCCTGGTGTAATTTTATACAGGACTAAACATCTGTTGCCTCATTTATCAATGAGCTTTGCTTGGGACGCTTTCAGCTTTGTGTGTCTCTCACATTTCTTTCATTTCTGTCACTTCTCTGTCTCTCACGTCTCTTTCTGTCTGTCTCCTTCTTCCTCTCCATCCGTCGCCTCCCTCTCGTCCTCTTTTTATTAGCCCCTTTCATGCCTTTTCCTTCTTCCTCTCCCTCTGTGCCAAATGAACACATCGCAGAAAGTTTCACTAAACAAAACTAGGATAGAGCAGTGAAGGGACCAGCGAGGGAGAGCTGTGGGATTTCTCAAAAGGGGGACAGCCTGGTTGTTTGCAGGTGGTTGTGTTATTCCCCATTAAAACTTTTCAGGTTTGATTATTAACTCTGATTGTTCAGTTGTTCCAAATCCTAAAAAGTCTGAACCATTGTACATATAAACGTGTGCACACAAAGGTAGGAAAGCAAATATTTTCTGTGTCATCTGTATCGCTGTAAGTTTTCCTACCTGTACTGCACTTGTCTCAAATATTTTAACTTTTGACACCACGTCTCTCTGGATCTATGTTCTTTTATACTTTTTGCATCTGGTTGTCATTAGATTTTAGCCACGTAAATGGTGTAACTAGAGAAAATGGTCGGTCAGTCTAAACTGGTCATGGCTAAAATATCTCTAGAAATGTTATACGGCTTGCCCAGACGGCCTTGATCACATCAGCATTTTTGAACAGAAACTAATTAATTTTTAGTGTAACTTTCTGAGGTGAAATACATTTGTACAGCTCTTTTTAAAGTGACATGCATACCATCTTGTTAGTGCAGATTTGTGAGGGACTAGGAGAGCAGGAGAGCCTAAAGTCATCCAAAAAATCAGCTGTGCCGCACCATCTAGTTTAATATAACCCAGATTTATAAAGCGCTATGCACAAAAAACGCAGCGTGGTTTGCAGTCAGTCGTGAAACAGGAGTGCATGGTTACAAGTACTTTCCCCTAAAAAAATTGTGTTAACTTATTGTCTGAATCATGACCAAGGAACCAAGAAGTTACTGCAGCAGAGAATTTAGTTGTGAAAGCATGTACCTTGTGATCCTGTTTTCACTGTGCATTTGTTACCACAGTCATCTTGAGACTAAGGATTCGGTAAAAACGCTTTATTTCCTGCTACAGCTGGCAGGTTCAGATTGCTGTACCTGTGTTTTGTGACGCTGTTTAATGTGCTCTGAAAAACTGCAACCCTTGTTTGAGACCAGTAGGCACTCACCAAGTTGTAAAACTCCTGTCCTGAGAGTGCTACACACAGTATAAGTCCTACTTTTAGCTACATAGAGCTACTCTACAGCTCTGCCCCCCAAAAGTGTTGATTGTTTGTTTTTTCTGCTCCATGAAATTACGTGATATATATATATATATATATATATATATATATATATATATTGCTTAGAGAAATCCAATCACTGTTAGTCTTGTCGTCATGTCATTTACTCTATGTAAATGTATTTTTGAGTAAAATAGCGTATAGCTCATTTTAAATGTTAATTAGTGTTAATATTGGCTTAGATTGCAAATGGTTTATAATGATAACGATATTTCTCTGAGGCTACATTTTTGCTGTAATTATGATATGAACAATACGATATGAACTCAACAAAAGTCCATTCACATTTTCGCCAAGATACATTATGTACTGTATGGCTAATACAGCGCACTGCTTTCAAACTTGTGCTTGCCTCCTTCGTTTTAACACTGAGAGAAATTTTAGCAGTGATAAACTCTTTTGGACTGAAAGTGTGAACACCTGGTTATGGGATAATCTCCGACCACCTGGCCTCTTTGGTCCCTTTCACCACACTGCTTGTGTCCTGCCAAATTACAATTAACCAGCCATTTGTGCTGCCGTCACATTAGCCGCTTCTTGTTTTGTGCCACATGACATGCTCCATTTTCCTGTTTGAAGAAAAAAAAAAATCAAAGACTCGATGGAGGCTTGCTTTTTTTTTTTCCAGCAACAAAACCCAGCAGTTTTCTCTCTGTCACAACTACACATCTAACTAATTTATGTTATGTGTGCACACACATGCGTGCCTGCAGTCAGGAAAAGTAATTGCTTACTCTAAATTAGTTAGCGCAAGTAGGGTGAGAATCTAATTCCACATTTATTACAATTATCTTTAATAGGTCTCTCTGTTGTCGAATGTGTTTGGAAATTGTGCGGAAATGAATTTGGCTGTCCGTGTTCAAAGATTAAAATGAAATACGGCTCGCAATGAAGTTGTTTAATGACGTGAATGTTTTTCAGGCGACTCTGTTCTCTGCTTCTTGGAGTGAAACACGTCTTCTATGTCAAAGTTTTTGTGGAAAAGTTTGTATTATATTGATTTTATTTAATATTTTTTATTCCCAAGCTTTTTAGTGTGTAGCTAAATCAATAAACTTTTATAAATAATATAATATAATATAATATAATATAATATAATATAATATAATATAATATAATATAATATAATATAATATAATATAATAATATTTTCTCCTTCCTACACAATACAGCTGCATGCTGTACACAGTGTACAATATTCACAGATGAATGAATTCATACATTTAAGATACCTTCAAATCAGTCAGACAGTTCAGCAATGCGATAAGTCCATGAAAACTTCATGGGGCTTTGGTATTAAAGGGTTAAAGTTATATAACCTGCATCTTGCGTTTTTCTTTGATGGGTTCTTGTATTATTACTGTATGTAGTAGTCTGTAGTGACAGGTGGGAAATAAGAGTCGCTTCTCATCATTTGAGACAGCAACAGTAGTTTAAAGGTATGTCACTGAGTGACAGATACACATGAGTCAGTTGGCCTGAAGGATTTAAGGACTGCTGGCTGGTTGTTGCAGTGACTGTTGGACTGGTTAAGAAATGGGATTTTCCTCTGTGGTCCAATGCGGCATAAAACTGCTCAGCTCCTCTTGCAATCACATCCACCTGTTCACCACTGCCTCTTTATTCAGTGTAGTTGCGGCCTCATAGTCATAGTCAACTCGGCTACAGCTACAGACGTAGAATAGAGAGTTAACATGTAAAAAGATGAAAAGCAACCACAGGTGATGTCCGCCTTTCCGATGTCAGATTAGAAGTACTGTTTCTGTAACTTTCCAATACCGACGATGGTGGGGAGAAAAGAGCATCACTCATGAGATAATCCACTCCCGGATGAATTAACATTAATTGATCAAGAGTAGAAAAGAACACATTTTTAGCGCGTGACATATCTGAGCTGATAGCCATGTTTGCTGTACAACACGTCTCCATCGAGGTCTCGGATGTTGATCCACCTTTGCAGCTGGGGGATTACTTTAATGGCACTACTGTGGCATTAATGGCACACACAGAGCTGGTTCAGAGAGGGGGCGTTTTGTACTTTACATTACATTGTCTCATTCTCACACACACAAACATGCACCCATACATACACACACACTCTTCCCGCAGTGGGTTAGGGTGTTAATACTTCATAAATGGATGTCTGACACTGTTTCATCGCACTACATTAACTTACCCTTAACAGCCATGAGGTCAGTAGACAAGCAGGCCTCTGATTGGCTTGTGACAGCAAGGCGGTCACCGGGGTCTCATATTATTGGTATAAATCATCTGCGGAGTCACAGGGGCCCCTGTTGCTGTTAGGATAAGTGGGTGACCGAGCCATCCTGACCCCTGAGGTGCAGGTTGGTCTCGGAATAATAGTATCTGTTCCATGTTTAACCAGGATGTATAATTTATCAGGGGCAATTTGGAAGAGCGACACCTCATTATGACGACTGCTGGGAGAGGAGCAGGAAGAGGAGGAGGAGGAGGAGGAGGAGGATGAAAGAGGAGATTCTCAGGATTATATGGCGACAGACACAAAGGTTTTGTTTGTTTCCACGTGAGCAAAAGATTGGATGATGTCACGGAAGGGTCAGGGTTCGGAAACATGCAACAATTTAGTAGAAATAGCACAGTGGCATAACTTTTTATCATTAAATAATAATAATAATCAGGGATGTCACTAGGTTTAAGAAACTGGGGTGGCTTAGCCCATAGAGGAGAAAAGTTATTGCGCGCGTCGAAAAAATTTTCAGAGCACCAATTAAAGCTTTGTCAATCAATTGATTAATCTAAGACGATGACGCCTCCATACACCTTCAGCTGCTTTACCAGCTAAACAACACCAGTTAAATTGTGCTAAAATACAAATAAAAACAATTGCAGGTGCCATACATACCTGCACAAAATGAAGAGGGCAAGTGTTTCATAACTCATCATCATGGAAACATTATACAGGAGAAGACTGTTCTCTAACCCCCACCCTAGACTTACCAACATCTTCATAAACCAGGCCATCACGATGGTCAACTCCCCTCGCGGTCAGGAAACGAATAGCGGGAATGGTTAACAGAAGTCATCTCAAGTAGCTAGCAGCAGCTAGGAACTTTCAGAGCTGGTCAGCTGGGATTCAAACACGGAACATTTTGGTTTATTATTTACATGGAACTTCTCTGCTGTTAGCTAAGTGTTACTACCAGCAGTGATGAATGCTTACTTTCTTGAAAAAGGTTCTAATGTCCATCCTTCACCCATGCGTTCGCGCTCTGCTCTTGCCACTGTGAGGTTCGGCTCTGTGTACTTCAGAGGTAAACACGCAAGCAGCAGTGAGCAGGGTCGCATGGAAAACATGGACTGGAATTTCAGTGATGCGTTCTCTATATGAAAAAGTGGAATGGATTGTATAATGACGCACTGAAGGGGCTCTCTCTACCGTACCGATGAAATGAGATTTATGATCATATTTAAGTGAATAATGACAGTTTATATGATTATTGGTTTAAACTCATGTTCTGGCCACTTTGTATTGCATAAATAGGCATTTTCTTTGTGAAAATAAATAAATAAAAATAACTAAAAATTATAATAAAACACCACCAAATTATTTAGGGGGGCTTGAGAATATTTTAGGGGGGCTGAAGCTCCCCTAAAATAGGCCTAGTAATGCCACTGATAATAATAATATTAATTTTATCAGATTCTCCTCACATGGCTGCTACATTAGGCATAATTTAGATCAATTTTGGTGCATATTGATTACGAGACTCAATGTATTAGCATGTAGCCTCCTTCCTTTTCTTTTTAAAGAATCAGCTTCTGGTGAATGTGCAAGGTTTCAGAACTGAACCGGACATGAGAGTTTAACTTAAGGTTCCCAAAACTACTTAACTCTTTAAAATATTATTGTCTTTCCAAATAATTTTTTGTAATGATATTAGCTATATTCCATTTTTGCATAATACCATGTACATATAATGCAACAAAGTGGTTATCAATATTAAATATACTAAAAATTTTGCCTAAAGTTCCCACACATCCAGTGAACACAGGTGTTTTCGCTTCTCCTTCATCTCTGTGTCACCATTAGGGTGGGATAACGTATCCCTTCATAATCCTTATTTTTAGCTTAGTGATCTAGTGTAATCTTTAACCTGAGCAGAAGTCTAATCAGAGATTAATAGGGTGATAGGGTTACTAATTACATTAATGATGGCCCTGTTGTATTCAAGTTTTCCAGTAAGTCATCACCATGTGACAGTGAGGCAGCATTAAAAATATCAGGATCGTGGAACTAAAGAAAACAAACGCCACCATCGATATGATTATTTTATCATTTGAACCTGTCCTCTTCCTACTGTGACATGTCAAAATGTCATCCGTGACAGTTCGCTTATCCCAGTTTTAGCCTTAAATCAGTCTTACACCCACAGATAAAAATGATAATTTGTCACTGTCGGCCCTAACACACATTTTTTTAGTATTTCCACTAGCATCAGTATTAAACTTTGTCACCGTTTTTGATTGGTAAAATACAGGAGTCATCACATATTAGCAATGATGAAATATAATAACGACAACACACTTACTGCATATTTTTTGTTGTAATAAAAGAATGAGCAAATTTAACTGGTTTTCTTGAAGCAGTTTGGCGTGGACAACAAACTTCTTGAAATAGAATAGAAGGCTTTGTTGTCATTGTACAGAACACAAAACAAATTGATAAATGCAATAGGAGAAAAGAAAAAAAAGGGAAAAGTGTAACCTCAGCAAACGACTAACATCCATAGCCAACAACACAGCGTCTAAAAGAATAAATAAATGAGATGTAGCTGCACTAGAACAGGTGTAATTATTGTTGATATCAAGATGAAAGCATAGAGAGAACAGTGTATGTGTATTGTGCTCAGCATTTAAAATCTTCATGGCTGAGGCGTTCTGAGATATGCTGAATTTTATGTCCATTTAATGTGTTTTGGTTTCCAGCCATCTGTTTAAGTCAATACCATCGGATGATGACATAATGCTGCGTTCAGGCTGCACAGGTTTCATCCCTGTCGAGACAATAAAGTGTGTTCTTGATTTGAATTGCAGCGAGAAGAAAGAAAGGGAGAAGAGGAGGAGGGTGAGGAGGAGGAGGAGGAGGAGAGGAGGGCTGAGCTGCCAGCTCAGTTCAAATGGGAATCTGGTCCTTGGGGGTACACGCACATGTATGCATGTGAGAGACAGATAGAGGAGGGAGAGAGCGAGAGAGAGGGAGAGGGTTGTGTGAGCAAGAGATAGGAGAGAGAAGGAAGGGAAAATGCAATTCCAGATTACATGTGCTTGTGCTGCAGCGTGGGTGGGCATGTGTTGGAGGGAGTGAGGGAGAGTGTGAAAGGGAGAGAGAGAGAGAGAAAGAAGAGAGAGAGAGCAGTGATTGAGGAAAGAAGAGTGGAGATAATGGAGATTCTGCCCCGGCAGTGAGTGAGTGTGTGAATTGACGTGTTTGACATAACGCTGGATCTTCATGTGGAGCCACCGGTCAAATTAAAACTGAAAAACCAAACAGCGATACAAAGAAGTTATTATTATTAAAGTTGAGTATGGTGCAACTGTCTCCTTACTTTGCACATCTCCTAGCAACCGCGACAGACACCATTTTGAATGTGTTAAAATAGCGTGGCTACATGTTGGGGATGTAACAGAAACCGTGCGAGTGGATTCGTGACAGGAACGTTAAAAATGAATGGTCTGTGCTTGAAACTGAATGAGCTGACGCGTTGTCTCGTAGTAAGTAGTTGTCGTTTAACCTGGTGGTTTACAGACCTGAGGACTGAGTAACTCCTACAGAGACATATCACACATAATGACAGACTTCCTCCATCACTGTGTAGATGAAACCAAATTATAAAGGAGAGAAGTATGGACGCTGCTAAGACAAATGTTATAAATCACACAGCCAAATTTGGAAGTTTTTAAAAAGTATTGTAAACTTCATTTGAAGCGTGGCTCTGCTGTCAAAGCTCAGTAGCTGAGGGTTGCCATGATATTAACTGTATTAAGATGGAATAACTGGGAATATCCTGTTAGATTTAGATTGCATTATGTCCAACTCAATAAATGATGATGTAATGATTCCGATACTGATGACTCAGGGTTTTTTTTAGAAACACTGATACCTCCTTTTTGTCCACTGGAGGGCAAACTACATCACCCACCCATCGACTTTACTTTTTATTTTTAATTCTCGACTCAAAGCTTCTTGATTTGTAGCACGGCTTTGTAGCGTGCCTCACATTTGCACAACAAATTGTTTGTAGTAAGTAACCGAGACAAGTGATGATGTGAATGTGAGGCTGTTTTCTCCGGAGACGTGCGGTGCTGTTGCTCATCGCAGTCCTCTCAGGAAAAGGAACAGAACTTTAACACAGCTCGCGCAGAAATTACGAGATGATGAAAGCGTTTCGCTGAAAGGTTTCCAGGCTGCTTCCTGGTGAAATATCTTTAATGTATCTATCAAAGTCCACCTGATGAAAAACACTTCTGTTCGCCTGTTCTGTTCAAGTGTGTATTAAAGATATGTAAATATGAAACAGGCTCGTGGTTGAGTTCTGTCATCATTTTATTTATTTATTTTCCACTTTCATGTGTCAAGCTTTGGTGTAAAATTGTTCTTTTTCCTCTGTGGTCATGACGAAAATGCAAAATATCTGAAAACTTTGCTGTGAGGGCTCTCACCAGTGATGAGTGAGAAAGACAGCCAGCCAGCGAGGCTGCTGACAATAGAGCTGATGCTTCAGTATGTGTGTGAATGGCTGTCTGTGTGTATGTGCCTGTAAGTGTGAGACATATTGTGCAAGTGTATGTGTAACCGATGCCCATTTAAAAGCCGGACGCTAGTCTTTCGTCCTTGAATCGCCAATTAACAAGGGCCCATTTAATTGCAGTGGTTTGGGAGGGCATACAATTACCACTGGAGCCGAACCAAGCTAAACACACACCCGCACACACATGCGCGTGCACGTGTGCACACAATTCTTCTTAATGAGCGGCACTATCAGCTCTCCTTTCTTCCTCTCTTTCATTTGCATTTTGTTCACTCTCTCCTGCCTGCCTCCTCTTCACCCTCCCGCCTGCTCTGTCGAGGCGTTTAGATTAAACTCCTCCTGCCTTCCTCCTCTTCCTCACTCCGTCCTGTGATGTTTCCTTCAAAACAGTTTACGAACCCATCTTCCTCTCCTTTGTCCAAAATGTTGCTGTCAATCTATCCCTCTTCTCCTTCTTTAATTCCCATTTATTTTGTCCCTTCTTTCACCCTTTAAATGACTCATTTTTCTGATTACATGTCCTTCCGCACCTCTCGTTTCTTTCTTTCATCTCTCATCACCACACTTTTTACTGCAGTGAAAGTGGGGAGTTGAAGGACATACTTAACTGTGCAAAGAATCACGAGAAGCATACACACAACCTGTACTTACACATCAGTTATTGGGTTTAATTGTTTATGTTTTCAACATGTCAATGAATGCTTTGACTTCTGACTGTATTCATAACTCTTCCTTGTATTTCTCTCTTTTTTTTTTACAGGTTCTTTTAAAGGCATGTGCAAGCAGATAGATCACTTCCCAGAGGATGCTGACTATGAGGCAGATGCTTCAGAGTATTTCCTACGTGAGTCCTTACATCAGTACATCTTTCTATATTCTCAGAACATATTATATGTTTTCATCAATTTTTTATTGAATATTTCTCGGTCTTTTATCCATATGTTTAGTCCTTTCACTTCACTACTACCTTCTTAAAATTCCCCATTTTCAATGACTATATCAAAATAGTTTCAACTTCAAAACTGAATCCCACACACTCTATCATCCTATGTGCTATATTTACTAAAAATGACCATGTTATGTCATCAGAGATTAATTGAAATTGTAGCTTCTTGACACAATACTGCAGCCAGGACGTTCTCCTTGAAATCCAGTCTGGATAGTTTATGTTCTTGCTTGTTTGGTTTCACCCACTGCCCATGTCAGCACTCCGGGATGCCAGATATGAAACAAATTTGGCACAAATACAGTGAGCTACAGCCATGGAAAAAAAAGTGAGCAAAGGGGACTCTCGACAGGCTCTCAGTGCAGGAGACGGACATTGTTTTCTGGGGGTTATTGCTCTGAAGAGTTGGTAGGGTGGATTGGCCAGGCCGTGGGGGCTTTTCCACATATAAAGTTGTCAAAACAGCACTACCACATTACTGTTGTTAAAGGTGAGATGTTTCTATTTTCGAGAATTCTACTGGGGTTCTTGAAGGGTGTTTATTTGTGCTCAACGTAACTCAACGATAGAAGACCTGGGATGAAAAGTTTAAGGTGGAAGAGGGCAGACATAGATTAGTGAAGATGAGAAACAAAAGAGCAGTGAAAGGTGGAGGTACTCAGGATGAGGGATGGAAGGTAGAAGTCAGGGGATGAGGAGCAGGTTACTGAGGTCTAAAGAGAAGACCAACTCTAGGAGGTGAAAGAGTACAGAAGGAGAAGGTGGTAGGAGAAGGCAGAAAGACAAGGAGAAGGGAAGGTTAAGGAGGTGAAGGACAAGGAGTAGGGTACCAGTGCAGTGCTGTTGCTCTCCCAGCGGCTTGCCAATTAGGACACTTTCTTCTATAAATACTTCAGGCTCCGCTATGTGGGTCACACCTCTCCTTCTTCCTTCCATCCATCCCTTGCCTCCTCCCTTTTGCTTTCCATCCATCTGTCTGTCCGTCTCCACCGAGGCCTGCACGCCTGTCTGACAGCTGGTGGATGGAGGCCACGGGGTGGAGCAAGGCGATGATGGAGGAGAGACGGAAACAAAGTTGGTGCTAAAATCAACTTGAATTTTTTCAAAAAAAAGAAAGTTTCTTAAAGTTTTAAGCAAGTTTGATTTGAAAAAGACTGCATCGATTCCTTCTTAATTACTTTTGTTGTGTGTGTCTAGATTTATGAGTTTATGAAAGGTCCTTAAGGGCTGTCTGAGTGGGTCCTCTGTAGAGGACAGTATTGCTGCTTGATGTAGAGGACAGTATTGCTGCTTGATGTCACCCAAAAGTGTACCCACTCAAACAAATAATTCCCAACGGTGATGAGACATTGATCAGTCGGTATCCTTTTCACCTTTGTGGCCACTGAAACAGCCATCGCCAGTTTTGGAGGGGAAGACAGAAGCTGCTATTCATTTTAAATGTACTGTATTTACTCCACATGAACACTGATTGCTTATTTTTATTGCGCATTGCCATGACAACCATTTGAAATATATCTATGCCTAAGCTTGGGACAAACCTAAGGACTAGTTTAAACCTACAAAGGCTAAATAAACCATAATTTTACACAGATTTTTTCAGCTTTTGACAGTCAAGACGGAGTATAAACCATCTTACAACTGAGTGAAGACACTTAACATCAACAACTGGTCAGTAAACCTTATCCAGACCAAATCTTTCCATTATTTGAGTGGGGGTAGTGGATGCGGGGGTGTAGGCCGCAGGGGGTCTCCACAAAAAAAAACAGCAACCTGCACCAAAGAAGCTGAGCCAGATTTAACTTTTGGCAAAACGCAACATGACATCTCGCTGCAGCGGCCAATCAGACATTCAGAGCAGTCTAAACTCCTACACAGTCAGCCTGAAATGTCACTGAAAGCGAACTGAGTTCAAGGACTAAAGTATGACAATCTGCTTGTTGTACTCTGGCTTGAGAGAAGAGAAGGAGAGACAGGGAAAGAGAGAGAGAGCATTAGTTGAGTGACATAGACAATAAATGAGAGTGAGGGAGTGTCGGTATTGAGAAAGCCGGTTAATCAGCAAAATAAAATGCTTTTTTTATAGCTGTTACATTTGGCGCCAATAAACATTAATGCTAATGAGCTTTTTAGCCAATAAAGATCATTTTGACTAGGAATGGTGGATATGTACAGCAAGTCTGGACGATAATTGTATGTGAGTGTGACAATTTGAACCCTTTGTTCTTATTCTGTTTTCCTGAGCATGGCTTTTGCGGATTGTAATTTTCAATGATACGGTAATCAGAACTCATTCTACTGTTGCACTCACTGTAAGTCACTCTAAATTATAGCTGCATTTCTGACAACGACAATGTAAATGTGGACAGTGATACATTCTGACAGATGGAAATGATGCAACATGTTTTTATCGCATACACATTCCCACCTGGGAGCTTCCCAATACAACCGCAGACGTTTACAAGTGGCCTCTGAGAGGCTCGGCTGGACTTGTTGAGTGCCTTGTTATACAGTAGCTGAGATTGGGGAGACCACTCATCTTCCAAACCCTCTACAAGGCTCAAATGTTGATTCTTCAATTCCCAGGCTGCTGCCAACTTAAATTCCAATCATATAATTTCACAAGCCTATGATAATGATATGAAAAAGATTGTCAAGGAAGCTTGGTGAAACAACAGCACTCAGTGTTTGTTGAATGGTGGGCCCCTGATACTTCAGTACAATGATAGGTGATCACCTTAAACCATTAAATCAGCTTTTTCACATTCCTCTGCCTCCAAAAACAAACCGCATGACTGAATTTGTTATGGTGTGGTTTACGTTTAGCCAGCCAAAACTACATGGCTAGGGAAATATTGTTGATGTGGTTGAAATAAATTCCATTTTCACTTACCAGGTGATATAATAGTTACAATTGACAAGCTGTCAAATCAGATAACTTAGTCTGTGGCAGTTTGACATTATGGTTTGATGAGTCGTTGAAGTCGGGTGATATGGTATAAAGAATGAAAAGTCTGCATACTGGAGGAGTTTGATGTGGGTGTATCAAGTGAATGTAACTTACGTCACCTAATCTATTCAACACACCATCCGAACCTCCTCCAATATGCAGATTTTCTCACTTACATTACGTCACATATGTACATATTTTAACTCAAACCAAAGTAGCTTTTGTGTCTAAATGTCATTAAATGTTTTTTACCAAGCTTTATTTTGCTTAGTTAACAGCTGATGCTAGAGGGCCCAGCATCCTAGTTTGAAGCACCACTTTTAATGAGTCGGCACTGAGAACGTGTTCACCAATTGATGGTAGAAGATCTTTTGCTTGGCCATGTTAACAGTTACGCGTTCAAAAGTGTTTTTTTTTTTTGTCAAGCTATAATGCATCCTGGATGATGATCTGCAACTAAGACACACCACACAGGATAAAACGTGGACCAACTGACAACACCTGCTGCAACAACACCGACTGGGATGGGTCCATAAAACAGTGCGGTGCGGCATTGGTCTCTGTCCCTGTGTTATCATTTAACTGCTTGAGAATCAAACTGATCTAAGAGGAGAAATAAGTGCTGCGGCTTGTCAGTTTTAATGGGAAAAATCAATTTCCTCAAATGGCTTAACCCCGTTTCTGGAGGAGAAAGACAAAATTGTCACAATTCGCGAACAGTCTGCTAGCATTTAGAGCAACAAAAACAGCAGTAGAATAATATTACACGGAGGATCAAAGTTGTCATTCATTTTGGATTCTACACTCTGTTTCTCTCTCTCTCTCTCTTCTTTCTCTCTTTCCCCAAGAGTCTTTTCAATCGTTCTGCTCTCAGTCTCTCACTCTCTGAGCCGTCTCACCCCGCCACCCCCACCCTCCACTCTCTCTGGGTGAATTTGTACATGTGGTTATGTAAAGGCAAGCAGTCAGCCTTCCTTCCTGCAGCAGTACTATCAGCCGCAGCCACAGAGAGAGAGAGAGGACAGAGCCACCACCCCAATCTTTCACTACAGCATAACACAGAGGACAGGGCTTACAGTTTATCATGCTGCTGTACCGAGAGAACCAGAGAGCAGAATCATGTGAAATTGGAATGATTAATGCAGAAATAATATGCGTCGACATAACTAATATCTGAGTGGATCCGAATGGATCGCAGTGTCTGATCACATGCTGTCACTATGTCACAGTGGTAGAAAACATTTCAGGAAATCTGTAACATATGTAAATAAATTGTGTTAATAATAATTTTTTTTATGGGGTGAGTGATGAAGCTAGTTAAAAACAAATTCTTAATCTTCAGTTTATCGCTGATGGCTACAAAATGCTTTAGTGCACTGGATGAAAATAGCACTTTGATTCATTTCTATGAATTTGTCTTTGAAGCATCTAAAAAAAGAGTATTTTTTAATTTTTTTGTTTTCATGAATATACATTTGTTCTTAGGGCATTATTATCATATTGCTACCATTTTTGACCACAGCTGCTTGTTAATTGATAGCTCATAATGCTGCTGGCATTTAGTGGGTTTAGTTTTGTGTCTCCTTTTCCTTGGGCATCCTTCGAATGTGGTCCCTTTATTTTAAAATATGATTTCGGTAGGTTTTGTATGGGTTCATTTTAAACAAATGAAGACTTCTAATTCAGACTAAGATTTATTTGGGAAATATTTGGCTTCTGGCTAAGAGTAAAAAAAAAAAAGCATTTCAAAATCACAAACTAACACAATTTTACAACTGTCTAAAATCCTGTTTTTGGCTCTACACCAAACAGCATGTTTCCTCACTCATTTGGATGAAACAGGGATGGCTCCCTGAAAATAAAGACGATACAAGGACATAACACTCACCTCAACATGCTGAGACTCTGATGTCCTACATAAGCCAGTTTTTGATGTATAGTCTAATGTCCATCATATCTCTTGCACTGCCTGCTATTATTGCACATGAACTCATGCTGTCCTTGAAACCTGAGCTGCTATTTGTTTAATCTTGGATTTAGATTGCAGTCACTACAAATGCACTGTACTCACAAAGGAACTCATGTTAATTTCATCTTTATCTACTTGTTTCATCACTTGAATCACAATTCTGCTTAAATAAATACTGATGAAAGAAGAAGCGAGTGTTTTGGAGTTATGACCAATATGGTCAAAGAGCTATAAAGAACTATATGTATTTGGGTTTTCATTTAAATGATGTGACATGCACAACACTAGTTAACATTGTGTGTGCAACAGAATAAATTTAGGATAGTAGTGTGTATGCAGGGTTAGATGGAAAGGGTGTGAAGTACATAACACACTGTGTGAAAGTGTGTTTTTGTAGGTGTTTATGTGTGTGTGTGTGTGTGTGTGTCATATCATGCATGGAGCCGTTGAATGGGATTAGATATGGCTAACAGCTCAGCTCTGGCCCTAACTGGCTTGAACAAGGCACAGTCACACACACACACACTTGTACTTGTATATCTGTGAGGACCTTCACTGACAAAATGTATCTCTTAGCCCATAATATCAACCATTAAAAAAAACTACTGCCTAACTACAACCCTAACGAGCGATGCAGGCTTGTTTATTGAACACTAACTTGTGGAGAAAGTGGCTGCTAGCTGATGCAAATATAGATTTTCATATGCATATGTTTCCTAAACACAGGAAGCCCACAATGTGTTTTGGTGAGAAACATGTGTGTGTTTGTGAGTTTCACCGCTTTCGTTCATCAAAAAAAACTGAGGGACCAAGACAATGGTCATTTTCAGCATTTTTACAGTGGATTTGACAGTTGTTATTCATAATAATATTAATATTGGAAGGAGTGATTGAACAAGAAGGAGTGGTCACAGTGAACTATTAGATGTAAAGCTATAGGCGACAGGCTGCACACCTCCAACTTCTCAGCCAGGGCCGCCGCTAAACAATTTGGTGCCCTGAGCATAATTGCTATCTTATTAGAGACTGATGATGCACATTACAGAATGGATTCATAATAAAAATGTAAATAATACATTCATCATTATGATCATCAGGATTATAATTGTTAACCATGTTCCTGTCCGAGCACAGGGGAGATGCCGTCTCCTGGGGCCAAAGTGCACGTCAACTTCGGGGTCCCCTTTTGAGACATGACGTGGCTATGTGTAGTTTTCCCATAGACATTATAATGTGAAAAAGGAGTATATGTTTTAAATATTCATCCACAAGTGTCTCAAAATTAACACAGTATTTCAGTATATATGCCCAGTCACTTTACACAAGTGGCCTTAAACTAAAACCTATTGTTTTCTTGAGGACCGGTTAAGCTGTCCTCATTTCACAAAAAAATGTCCTTATTCATACACAAAACATACACACACACACACACAGAAATGCACACAGAGTCCTGATTTGCTCCGTACACGCTGAAGTGGAAGCGATGCACAGTCTTGCCATTGCTATAATTAGACCTCTGGATCCTCGTACATAATGCTAATACTCTGGATTGGGAGGAGACGTATGATGTCACCCACTGATGACGTCATCCAGCTTGCTGACGTCACTGCAGCTATCTTTGGGAGCTGAGTTGTGACATGGAGGCATATCACGATTTACATGAGTAATACGGCCATTATAATGACACAAGCACTGTGTGCAATATTCATACAAATACATCTATATGTCCAGTGCTGGTGTGTGTCCATGCTTATATTATTTTTCCTTCTTACCCTCTAAACAAGATTTGTTTGTTGGCTAAAAACAATTCTACTGGTGAACACATCTGTCAGCTTTTTCATAGACACACACACACACACACACACACACACACATACACACACACACACACACACACACACACACACACACACACACACACACACACACACACACACACACACACACACACACACACACACACATGCAGTGAGTTATTCCCCTGTAGCTGGTTTGCCAAGTTCCCACTACCACATGTTCTTTGCTGCTGGGCTCTCCCATGTGGGCGAACTGTGTGTGTGTGTGTTAGAAGTTAGATGAGTGTGTGTGTGTGTGTCAGAGAGAGAGAGAGAGAGAGCAGATCGTTCCTGCGTGGGTAGTGTACAGTGTGTATGGGAAACACCCCACTATGGAGCAGGAGAGTGAGCAAGTGAGTGGGTGGGAGGCTGATCGATGAGTGTGTTCACTTTGTAGCTTGTTGAGCTGATGTGTGCGTGTGTGTGTGTGTGTGTGTGTGGCAAAGTAATGGTGCACTGTACTGTAGTTTGTGTGTATACATTAAAGTGTGCGCGTGTGTATAGGTGTGTGTGTGTGAACCCAGGGAGCTCCCATGGTGGTGTCCACCCCCGCCTCTATAATTCAGCCACAATTACAAGGCTCTCCTCTGCCGCAGCTAATGAAACCATAAGTCAGGCAGACACACACACACACACACACATGGATATAAACACACACCACTGCAGCAGAACCAACCAAGCAGCGGGAGAAATGAAGGGAGGGTGAAAGTGTAACAGAGAGAATGAAAAAGGAAAGAGATTTGAGAGAAGGAGGAAGGAAATACACAGTTTTGGTTTGTGTGTGTAGGTGTGTGTAGGTGTGTGTGTGTGTGTGTGCGTGTGTGTGTGCGTGTGTGTGTGTGTGTGTGTGTGTGTGTGTGTGTGTGCTGTACCTTCTGTCTGTGTATTGTTTCAGAACCATAGTGCCCAGTAGATACTGACTCACATGGCACTAGGATGACAGAATGTCACACACAGTGTGAGTTGCATAACCTTTTTTTAATTTGTACAGAGATTCAACTGGAAAAATAAGCAGCTTCTGATCACCTGTGTATATGGTTACATGCAATTGTTTCAATGACCTAAATTAAATTCACTTTCGTTATATAGCTCCGAATCATAGTTATCTGATGACACTTCCTTTACAGAGCAACTCTAGACCAAAAACTTTATGATATTATTTACAGAGGCTCAACAATTCCCACCAAGAGCAAGAACTTGGTGACGGTGGCAAGGAAAAACTTGCCCATTGCTCTCCTTAACAGTTACATCATGTCAATATGTCATGCCTTGCCTGGGTGGACCAGTGTGGGTACTACTGTACATGCTTTGGCGTGATACCAGGTTGGTATTTTAGGAGCGATTGGCATTTGGGGAAATAGGTGTTTGTTTTGTGGATAATGAGATTTTGATCCAATTTTAGACTATTGAGGTTTCAGAATAATGAGGCAGGTGTATGCAGGTTATGATTTGTGAGATGAAAATGTACACAGCTGATGAATAGTTATATTTATGATTAACTGTAGGTCTATATTATTGGAATAATATCCTTCTGGATAACTGTTTGAGTATTACATGAAGCCTTCCTAATTCTCTTCTAATTCAAAATAGCATCAGTAAAACAAAAAGTTCTCCACCACTGCGTGGTCCGATTGGGAAACATTGCAAGAATATTACTATTATTATTTATCCATCCATCCATCCATTTTATTGGATGGATGGATGGATGGATGGATGCAGATAATCAACTGCTGAGTCCTTTGTTAGTAATGTTTGCTAATTGCTTTCAGATTTCATGACCGTCCTCTGACATAACTGAGCAATAATATCCATAACTGCGTTATTGAAAGTACACTGGCGTGAAATATAAATCTGCAGACCTGGGGTTTATAAAATAACAGTTTTGACAAATAGTCCTGACTTTATAAGTATTATACTGAAGTGGTTTTGCGGTGACTACCGATACTGCTTGGCAAACACACACTCTGCTAATAGATTTGGCTCACACATTGACAATAACATCATCCTGTTAATAAATCTTGAGCCTTCTGAAAATGATTAAAATAGAATGAACCGGTAACCAGTAGAGTAACGAAGGATGTGGCGATGTTTAGAGGAAACGTGATGTGTAGCATAATTAACACATGTAGATGCTGGAAATATACAACTATATCCACAACATAGACTATTTATACTTATACACGTATTATAAAGATATCATACACAGGATGTCATATTTCATTTCAGTGTAGAAAATAGGTCTGGACTCACTTCTGCAAAGTGGTTCAAATTTATTAGGTAGCTATTTAAGAAAGAGCATCACAAGTGTTATGGCTTTGTATGTTTGACTTGCTAAATTTGTGCTGAGTGCCGAGGCCAGAAGTTTACAGAGATAATCCTACAACCAGGAAGTCAGAGGTTCAATCCTCGCAGCGGCCCCAAGCAGCCTCGACAAACTGAAGACATACTGTAGACGTCTCCTCGCACTGCTGCTCCCGCTGAAGCTCGTTCACTATCAACTCACCTCTCTCCATCTCTCTGCCTCTGCGTGCTCGGTGGCAGGGTGCGCCTGAAGGCCATCGCATTTGGTTTAAAAATTCTTCTTTTTAAACTCCCTGCCTCTTGCTTATAGCCCCGGTGCAGAGAGGAACGGAGAGAGGGAGAAAAAGGGAGAGAGAAACTGAGATTGCCTGAGGTGAAGCAGCTTCACAGAGAAATGAAGACCTTGCTTCTCTTCTTCTTTTCCCCCCTTTGCTTTCATTACCTTTTCTTTCATATTCTTTTTTTTCCTTTTCTATCCACTTTCATCCCTCTATCCCCATGTATCAGCCTATTTTAACACCACACTTCCCGTTTGTGCTGTACTTATACTGTACCTCTACTTAAAGTAACGGTCTAAGCAGTGAATATTCTGTCAGCTTTGAAAACTTAATGCATTTATTTCAGGAAATAAATGATGAAGTCTCAAAGGTAAATTTGTATCTAACTAACACTTGAGTTTAGAAGTTAAAACTCAAATGTATTATTATTATTATTATTGCAGTAACACAATCCATTAGATTCCAAAAAATGTAATGCATTCTTTTTAATTACAAAATTAAACATTGAAAATATCGGGAAAGAAATGTCTGCCACAACCACAAATTAATTTAGCATATTCAGCATTTCCAGCTCAAATCGACACCAAATGACTCTCGTGAAATCAGCCCTGCTACAAACTACAGTAGTGTAGTGTATTGTGAGTATTAACATGTGTATGCCAGTTTGCCATATTTTAAGGAAATCATCCAAAATGTGATAAATGAATCATTCACAATGCGACTATACTGTAATTACAGTTATTACAAAAAAACAATAATAATAAACTACAAAAAAAAAAGCGGCCATGAAAATTTTGGAAAAAATTTTGAAAATTTGGGAGCGCTCATGGATAGTGCTTAAAGAAAATGTTTGTTACTGACTAAAAAACAGAAATACTGAATGAACAATAAACAATGACACCGAATCTTTTTTTTGAATGAAGTTTTGAATAAAGTCGTGATTACGTTTTGATTTTCTATAAACCTCTTTGTCCTTTCAGTTAAGCTTTAGCTTCAGCCTTCATCATGACGGACCCCTGAATGAACAAAATGAACAGTTATTTTGTTTAAAGACGCTTCTGCATGATGGCTTTGTCAACAAACTCACACAGCCAATGTTATAGTGAGTAGCTAGCTCGCAAAGACAGATGTCAAATTTGCCAGTAGCATTTGACAGTTCAGCTGAAAAAGCCAAATTCAGTCATAAAAATGGGAAAGACTATTTTTGTCTCCTCTCTGAAGTCAAGGACACGTTATTTAAAAGGATACTATGACCTTCATGGGGCTTAATGCGCCGCTGTTGTCACTGTGAACGGCACGTGGTGTGTGCAGAGATCTAAAGCTTGACAGGTGTAACGACAGCACAGGAGGCGGACACAGCTTAGGAAATGGTCAATAAAAATTTGATTACAAAACACAGCCTTGCTGCCACATACAGTATTACGTGTTCTCCGGGATAGAATATACCCTGTGTTTGTCTCTTAACATCAGCAGTGTGTTCACCTCTAGTGAGCGATAAATCAAGTGTAGCACAGGTGTGTGTGTGTGTGTGTGTGTGTGTGTGTGTGTGTGTGTGTGTGTGTGTGTGTGTGTGTGTGTGTGTGTGTGTGTGTGTGTGTGCACGAGTGTGTAAAATCAGAGGCATTTCCGCTTACTCTAGGAAAAAAAAGATGTGTGTGTGTGTGTGTGCGTGTGCATAAATATGTGGCTGGTATGAGGGGCTTTCCACCTTGAAGACAATTTACCCTGACAGCACATGTCAATGAAGAAGAGGAGATGGGGTTAAAACAAATACGATGGAGAGAGAGAGAAGGAGGAGGAGGAGAAAGAGGGGAAACTTGGTGCAGTGCCAGCTCTGAGGTCACCTTAATATTTGATCTGCTTCAGTGTATAGAAGCATCACAGGACACACACAGAGAGAGAGAGAGAGAGAGAGAGAGAGAGAGAGAGAGAGAGAGAGAGAGAGAGAGAGAGAGAGAGAGAGAGAGAGAAAAGAAGAAAGTGATAAAAAAAACAGGAAGGGGAGGAAAAAAGAGGACAAGATGGACAGTTATCAAGGACGAGCACGAGCAACTCTTTCTTTCATCAACAGCCATTTTTAGGTGCCCTTGAGCAAGGCAGCAAAGGCAGAAAGTCTTATTTGACTAATTTTATCCATCATTTCTTTTATTCAGGATAACATTGCACTGCGGGAACACACACTAATCCAAAGTTTGACAGAAGATGATTGGACAGGTTTAGCCAGATTGTCTAAATCGCGATACCGGAAATGTTGGTTTAAAATCTCTCGATGCACAGAAAAACAAACATGTACAGTGAATACATCGTGTCAAAGTTGCACCAGAAGGTAAATTATTTTGGTCCAAATACATCCACCTGACTGTCTGTGTCCCTTGTCCCATTGTATATTTGTACTCTGATGAGTGCAGTAATAATAATATTGCAAATAGAAACTTACAACATAACATTCAAGTTGTGATAAAAGGGAAATAAAATGGAAGCGTGATTGTAGTGCAATCTTCAACCTGCTGCATAAATTACTAACCTCATTTATAAAAAGGTGTTTCATAACAGACATCAAACTGTCATCAGTAAACATTATTGACTTAATTAATAAAGTTGACCTAACCTAATAAATATAACTCAATAGCAGAGCACCGATGACCATACTCTACATAGGATGGATGTAATGATATCCAAAATTCTTTTTCTCTTATCTGTGTTCTTGCAAAGAGTCAGAGAGAGAGAGACGGGGACAGGGAAAAAAAAAAAAGAAGGATATGATATCTTCAACAAGCAAAGCAGATTTATGCTGGAAGCTGTATTGGCATGAAAACCGCCAAAAAGTTCAGAAATGTGACATCGGTCGCCTCAGAAACCAGATCAAGCTCTGTGACCACGGTAGCACCATGACAACCCCAAGGCCAATCAGCAAATCACCCACGCAGAGGGCAAACAGACAGACAGCTGATGGACAGACCGATAGGGGAGGGAAAAGAGGACAGAGACGGAGATGGAGCGATAGCGCAGCGGAGAGTGGCTTGATAGATAGAAGGAGACACACTGCACGATGGAGGAGAGATCTTTGACGCACTGTCAGGAGAAAGAAAGGGGGAAAGGTTTATGCAAGTGAATATAATATAATAATATCAAAGAAGTATTGAGGTACAGTGTAATATGGTGCAGAAAGTGAAAAACCTTTAAACTGATACTGAGAGAGTTGAATTGCATTGACTGAAATTACAGGCTGCCTGAAAGCTTTGGAAAATGTAAATATTTTTGCCATTCCATCCATATCAATTATCATTTAGCTGCCATACTATCTGTATATATTTCTGTCCAGTGGTGATAATTATGACAATGTTTTTATTTTGTGTGTGTGTGTGTGTGTCCAGGCGCTGTACGAGCCTCAAGTATCTTCCCCATCCTAAGTGTGATCCTGCTCTTCATGGGGGGGCTGTGCATCGCTGCCAGCGAGTTCTACAAGTCACGCCACAACATCATCCTCAGCTCCGGCATCCTCTTCGTCTCCGCAGGTACGGATGTGAGGAAGAGGGTGAGAGGGAGGAGAGACCGGTGGGCGGATGAGCAGATGTCAAAGTGTGTGTGGGGGGAGAGCGAGGTAGGATGATTCAGGAAGATGGGAGAAGAAATTGGGGCTGAGAAAAGGACGGTAGACAGCAGAAGGAAAGGACAAATGGAAGTAGAAAAAAAAGAAGGACAAAAAAGGAGGGTGGAGGTGTATTGGATGTACGTTAGGAAAACATGATGGAAGGCATCTTTAGAAAATCAATTTTCTTCTGGGATCAACATTTGGGTCCTGTCAAATGAATGGATGGAAACTGAAACAAAACTGGACAGAGGAGAAAACGAAGATGTTATCCTTAAAGCTGCACTCGATAGTTGATGGGTGTGATAACTGTGGCTCATTCACACGCCATACATACATGCATCTAGCATTTAATTGGTGACATGTTTCTAAACATGAAGTAAGTCCAATATTCACTTCTCATTTGGCTGTTTTATTTCTATCACCTCCTGAGGGAGATATCTGTCTTTTTAACCGCTGCATGCTGTTCACAAGCAAGTCACCTTGTCTATCTGTTGATTGGTGCTTTGCAGGCAGCGTGCAAAGTCTTTAGGGCTTTTTCACTTGAAAACATCTGTCTACTGTGGCCAAAAACAGCATTACGACGGTGTCTGAGAGTGAACCAGAACAGTTTTAGTTTTGTTTCAGGTTTTTTTTTTTTTGACAGTCCGCAATAATAATATTGAAAAAATGCCAGAGTTATCCAGAATAACTAATTTTCCTCTGCAGTCCCCAGGCAGGCAAGTTGAATGCACGACAGACGTCAGAGAATAAAAACATTGAAAATTCAATCAGCAATAAAAGCAGTGGGGAAAAAAATTAAAGTGCAAGCACTACGAGCCTGAACTACATAATCTACATAATCATAATAGCAGTTGTTGCAGGCCATAAAACAATGAGCTGAAAGGTACCAAAAATGCTGCTTTGTTTGTCAAAGTAGTCATTTGATCCATTGTTAATATAAAAATAAAAAAAGATTAATTAAAGCAGCTTTAATGTGAGAATACAAGATATGAATAAAGTTGCAATTAAGGAAAAAAAAACTCTATCATAAGTGACCCCTCCAACCAAAATAGAAGGATGTGGACACTGTTGTATAAAAAAACAAAAAAGACGCAGTGAGGATGTGGAGACAAAGCTAGAAGAAACAAATAAAGAGCTGAAAAAGAAAACGTCCTGTTTCGGAGACAGCCAAAGTCACGACGGTGCTCGCTGACCACCAGGTGATGTGTTGCGTAGCGCTCGACGTTGTGTGTGCTATACAACAATCGCCTCGGGACGAAGCTAGGGAGACAAAGATAGCACAGGTTGCCATTTTGCAGGAGCGTTTTTTTTTGTTTTTTTTGTGCTTTTCTGCGTGCATGCATGTGTGTGTTTGTACTCTGGTTCTAGGCCATGGCCTACTGTGCTGAGCTACATAACTAGTTCCCCTCCAAGTCAGAAGTGAGAGATGCAGTTCTCTCTCTCTGTGTTTCTCTCACTCTCTTTCTCACTGTGTCTGTCTCTTTCGCCCTGTTGCTAGGCTAAGAGGAGGCCACTGGGATTACACTCTAAAAATAAGGTGTCCCTGATACTCTTCTGCTCTGATCCATCTCAATCAGGCCTCACACCTCCGTTTGCTTTTCTGTCTCTTCATACAGTATTGTTTATTTGCATATTTGTCCCGTCTGTCTGTCTGTCTGTCTCTCCACGTGTCTATTTCTGGCTACAACACAGCCAGAGTGATAAAGTGTGAAACAAGAGCAACGTATGATCAAAAAAAGGGAGAGTGAGAAAAGGTGAGAGTGAGTGATGTAGAGAAAGGTGAGAGATGAATGAGAGAGATTGGACATAGTTGAGAGGTAAGAAAGGTCGGGGAGGGTGAAAAGATAAGTGACTATAAGAGACTGTGTTTTTCCGTTAACCCACCTGTACCTGTCAGTGCTTCTGTTCAGACTTTGATGGATCAGTCAATGAGTGTTAGTTTCAGCTGACAAAGATAATAACTGTGATAACTTTGGTTGTTTAGTGTGTGGGCCCACTCGAGTAACATTTATATTGTATTTTAGTTTCAATCTTCTCTCTCCCCGTTTCCCTGTCCCAGGCCTGAGCAACATCATAGGAATTATCGTGTACATATCAGCCAACGCTGGGGACCCTTCCAAGAGTGACTCCAAGAAGAACAGCTACTCCTACGGCTGGTCCTTTTACTTCGGTGCCCTCTCCTTCATAATGGCTGAAATGGTGGGTGTGCTGGCCGTACACATGTTCATCGACCGCCATCGGGAGCTGCGCGTGGGGGCACGAGCCGCTGACTACCTCCAAGGTGCGGCCATCACGCGCATCCCCAGCTACCGCTACCGTTATCGACGCCGCTCACGATCTTCATCCCGCTCTACAGATCCCTCGCACTCCCGCGAGGCATCACCGGTGGGCCTGAAGGCCTTCGGGACGCTGCCTTCCACCGAGCTGTCCATGTACACGCTGCCCAAGGGCCAAACGGGCACCCCGACAGCCACCTATAACTCCACGGAGAGGGACCACAACTTCCTGCAGGTCCACAACTGCATCCAGAAGGACCTGAAAGACTCAAGCGGCCACAGCAACACCGCCAATCGACGTACCACTCCTGTATGAAACTGATAGAGGGACCTCAGACACTTAAAATATAAAAAAAATCAGAGGGAATTTGGGGGGAGGTGGCAAAAGACAGATCAAGGTGTAAGGTGACGGGATAAATGGATAGATGGAGTGAGGGGTAAGCGACAGAAGGGAGGTTCTGGGCGCTCCACAGCACCTCAGATGAGTTTCTGTTTAAAAAAAAGGAAACAGAGAAAAAAATGCATAAAAAAAGAAACATGCATGATTTTCCCATCTACCATTGTTTAACAAGTTTTGAACATGTTTGTAAAGATTTGAAGGGGAGGATGGGGAAAGAGGAGTCGGGAGGGGGGGTGGCCGGTGGTTGTCTGTCTCGGGGCTGTGGAACCATGGAGTGCCGGGCTGGGCCAGACTGCCTGTTAAAAGGTGAACTTTATATTTTTTACTCTTCCTCAGTCTGATGAAAAGGGGTCGTAGTGGACCCTCGGCCCCGCCTATGATCCCTCCTTGCACTACCATCCCACAAGCCCCCAAACACGCACACACACCCTTAACCTCCCTTAATCCCCACTCCTTTCTTTAGTTGCTGTATCTTCTTGATTTCATTCTTTATTCGCATTAATACTGTGAACCATTGCGGTGTGGGATTTTAGCAGGGAGCAATTCAGGCCGCAAAAAAATAAAAAAACAAAAACAAACAAAAAAAAACAAAACACATAAGTTAATATATGTATTGATTATATATAAATATATGAATATATATGTTAATAAATCATGACTAGACTTCCCTGGCGCAAAAATATCAACAAGGAAAAAAAAAGAAAACAAAGTAACCTACAAGTGAAACTAAATCAAGTCGTCATGGAATCTAAACCAAGATGGAAGATTCATCGTGACTGGCTCATTTGACGGGCAAAGGCTTTAGCCTACTTGATAAACTGATATTGGTTAGTATTAGACACATCATCACATTCTTTTACAACGACAACAACAACAACAAAAAAATTAAAAATCTTTTGGCCTTCCGCCGGAACCCTGGCAGCCATCATCGTTGTTCAGGGTCAACTAGAGGTGAAAAGCTGACTTTACTTTTTCTTTTTTTTCTTTTTTGCTCCATAAAGGAGCGGAGTGAAGAGAGAACTCTGGGTAATGGAGGATCTCTCTGCAAACTTGAAGAAGACTGTGGACATTGAAAAGTCACTACTGCCAAAGACACAAAGTAGTGCGTGAGAGAACATGGCTACCAGCGAGGTGAAGCTAAGTGACTCCAAAAAAATTAAGAATTTACATGCATGCTAATCAAAATCATCCGATCTGCTTTTAAGGAACCTATGTTTTGAACAATTGAACAATGATACCATGTAAGGGCAGTGGGGTGACAAAGTAGAAATTAATGTTACAGTACTGTGTCTACTTCAATTTTACTTTATTTTACTTGTTTTTTTTTGTTCTTTTTCTTTTTCTTTTGAGTGGGTAATTTGGGGTGGGGCTTCATTACGCTTGAAACAAAAAGAACAAACTTTGGAGAACGTATCAAGGCTTTTTTTTTTTTTAAACAGAAGAAAATCTTATCTTGCCTTTTCATTCATTTTATTTTAACGGTTCCTTTGAACTCTCACACAGCCTTAGTCTCTTTCTTTGTCTCATTCTTTTCTTGTTCTTTGGTTTTTGCGTTGTGTTGTTGTAAATGAGAATTTTAAAAAAAAGCGTAATGTCTTTCAAGGTGCCAAAACTGAATGATTCTGAACTTGGATGCATCAAGTCCTGATGACGAATAAAAATTGAACCCCCCCGTAGGGAACAGAACGAGTCTTTGCTTCATATCAAGTATTGTGTTTGGTCCAGAACCAGAGTTCCAGTGTCAAGTCAGCGGAGGACCAGTGCCTTAGCCTACATTAAGATGTAAGACATTTTATTTTATCAAGTAAAACACAGAGATATATCAAGCAGGGTGATGACTACTAGCACTGAACTCTTTGACAGAGGACATTTTCGCACCTATAGTTTCCTTGGAGAAGGAGATCACGTTCATTCTGCTTATTGGTCAGATGCGTTTGAGGCAGGAGCAAGAACGTTAATACAGGAAGAAGGTCCTGTGTTCTGCACTAGTGATTATTTCTGTAAAAGAAACTTTGCTACGCAATTCAACATGGAGCAACGTCAGATTTAACGTTTGATAATAACCGTGATGACCATTATATCAGTCAAAGCTATACCAGCAGGAAGCTAAATGGTCTTCGGGTAAACTTCTTGAAAATACTATAATGTTAACTGCACAGTAGGTGAGACTTCATTTCATTACCAGGCTAGCTGCAAAGCCTACTACTACTACTACTACTACTACTACAGTCGTCCCTCGCTATATCATGTTTTTTTTTTTTTACAGCGTACTGTACAGTATGAACGCGCATTGTGTTCTGCATTCAAATTGGCTAAGGGAGAACCACACGTGTTCTGCGTCCTGATTAACTGAGGGGGTACTGTACAAAATGCGTGTAAAAAGGTGTATAAAAGTGTGTGGTTAGGGGTTTTACGGCCTTAAAACATGTATAATAATTGTAAAACTTTGCGGATTTCGTTTATTGTGGGTATCCCCTGCGATAAACGAGGGACCACTGTACACGCTGTACAGTTTTCGTGTTCTGTTGCACCCCAGATTGCAAAGCCTAGTACCTTGCCAACATGGGACTTTGCCAACTTGGGACAGTTTATGGTTGGATAACGTTCGGACCACAAACAAACTGCTCCTGAGTTCCTTTGGGATTGTGCCGAGACCACCACAGCCTGTTGGTCCACACAAAAGTGTGGTTACTGTAAATGCCCAAACGAATTTCACCAAGAGGGAGATCGAACCGGAGTCTATCTCAAGCAGAGTGAAGGCAGGTGAAGGCTTAGCCAAACGAAGCAAAGGCAAAATGAGTCCATTTAGATGATAAATGATGTGGTCCTTATTCGTCAATACCATATCTTACTGCATATTTTTTCTGAAAACATTCAACTGGCCTGATGTTGTTGAGGTTAGTAGTGGTTGAAAATGCATCCTCAGGGTGCAAGCCGTGTGTACTGCAACATGTTGGTGGGCTTTATTAATACGGTTACACAATGTTTTTAATCCACGGGTAACATATGCTGTACGAGGAACACTCTGTCCTTTTTGTCTTTCTCTACTTTTACTCGGTCATCCACTCATTCACTCTGTTATGTACTTTTTCCACTCATTCATCCATTCACTCGCTCCATCTTCACATCCTTCCTCACTCTTTATCTCCAATTTAGCTCTCCAGTGGCCGGCTGACCTGCTGTTCCATCAGCTGTAGAATAAATGTCAAAGTCTTCAACATCAGCCTCGATGTCCTGCTGCATGATACTATGTCTCTCTCTCTCCCTCCTCCCCTCCTCCCCTGGTGTGACGATCAAAGTGGCTGGCATGTCTCTCTGCAGTACTGCTGTGATCACTGAAGAGAGGCGAGCGAGGGAGTGAAGAGGAGGAAGGGAGGAGAGAGAACAGGGAGTGGGAGCAGTCGGACAGCCTGATTCAAGCAGCATCACACTGCCCTCCTCTGGAGTGGAGGTACATTTTTTAACACGTCACTGTTCGAACTCGGTGACCTCTCAAAGTGCGTGGAACATAAATCTCTTAGCACCATGAATAGAGTTGAGGGTAAATTTCTCATTTGCAGAACATGACTGACTTTCCCTCTTTAAGATTAACATCAGTATGCTGATATGCATTTGTGATTTACTGCCGCAAGAAACTTTAGACAGAATTGAATTCTAATCAATAAGATGACACTTTTTGAAAAAGCTACTACACGGATTCATTAAGTTTACATTTAAATGATGCGATATGCCCTGACTTCTACATATGACTCCAACACATAGCACATGTCCTGTGATGGCAAACAGAATTGCTACTATTCTGGGTGGCTGGGAGAAGTTGCCAAACAACCACCACTCACTGCTTCAAAGCCAAGAAATAGCCCAGCACACATCCTCTCCTTTTGAAGCTTGTGTGGACGGGGGCGTGGTGCATCAGCTGCAGGAGAGAGGTGTGGGGAGGGCTCAGGAGAGCAGCGCCAGGTGAGCGTGATTGGCACACCGGTACCCAACTAAATCATAATCACAGTCGCCCCTTTTCCTGCTTTAAGTAGCGTGCTGGACGAAGAGAAGGGAGGACGGAGAGACAAGCACGCGGCAGACGGCAGCGAGGACGCCTGCGAACGGCTGCAGCGTGACACTGTGCGATACTGAATAAAATAATCCATTCCAAATCAGCTTTGGTCTTCGACTGGTCTGTGCTGGAACCCACAGTGGCAGTGAGCGTGTCACAGCTTGTAAGAAAAACTCTAGCTGCCAAATGGACATTAAAAGCAAAAGACCATATCTAGATCACTGTTTGGTTTGCTGCTGATAATAAAATGATTGGGAACCACTGATTTAGTACACATTCGGGGTTGTTGTTCGTTGCAATTTACACAATACACTATAATCTGAAAGTTACTATTGAGCACTAATATGAGTACCATAAACTTTCTTTTTATTACTATATGTACCACAAATGAGGTTTGAAAGTATGGCACAGAAGAAAACGAGCATCAGGTTTTCGAAATGGCTGATAGGTAATAATGTGATTAAAAATATATTTGCTGTTATGGAGGTGAGCTTAGAGGTGTCATGGCTGATTTTTCTTTTACTGCAATTCAGACAGGAAAGGTAGCAGATCTGGGGGAACAGCTGCTGCGTCCTCCCTTACCTGCAATTAGCAAGCTTTTTAGGTCACGGACAGTTAGGGGCTATGGAACAAGCCATGCTTAGACACACACACACACACACACAGGCAGACACACACACCAAACGAGATGGACCAAGTTGAGGTCAATTCAATCAAATTACTACATTAATATGAGTTAGCATAATTTACAGTTACGGTATAATTTGGTCCTATCGCTGTGGGGCATGACTGATATGTACTGCAAAGGAACATGGGAAAAGGCACAGAGAACATCATTATTTAAAAACAATGAGTGTTAAGGACAGGAAAGGGACAAAATAAGAGAGAATGTCACCAGACAGACAGACAGACAAAGAGATGATGTGCAGGAAAAATGTATGAGGAAGAGAAAAACAGCAAGTGCAGGTGTAAAATATCAACTGGAAATCCGTGCCCTGTGCTCAGGCTGTGTCAAGAATACAAACCTGTGTTTGTTTGTGTGAGGGGCACTGCAGCGAAATATAGCTGATAGAAAACCTTGCACAGATATTACATGTAGAGATGCACAGATATGTACACGGTGGGCTAATTGCAAGTTGTCGATGTTGTAACGAGCACAGCAAGAATCATTTGTAAAAAAATTGCACATATGGTTGCATGACATTTCTGGGTAAATCGAGTGTAAACAAATTAGGTTTAATCCCAACACGGTAATTAGCGCTTAAGGTGTTTACTTAACTTTTGGTATTTGTGGCAGCATGAGAGGATTTGGAATTCAGCTGCTCGGGTTCTGCTTTGATTAATTTATGATAATTGCCTATAAACATCTACCCTCATGATAATTGACCTGTCAATACCACATGAATGACAATTTCTGTTTTAAAGCTGTGCTGTAGGTGTAGATCACAGATGCATGGAAGCACCACTCCCAAAATGTGTTGCACCATTAAGGATGCTATATCATATGAAACTTTGTATAAATTTTTCATACACTGTTGAAACAATTACTGGCTGCACATCTGATTGTCCACAATCCATCATGTGTGACAAATGATTCCTAGCCTGTAAACAGTACTCTTGAACAGTAATATTTTCAATCATGCACGAAAAAACTGTGATTAAAAGCTCTAATAAGAACATTCAGAATGTAAATCTAGGACGCCCTTTTTATGAGGCTGAGATACATGCAGGACACATTTTTATATGCCAAGCTTCCTACATGGTAACGATCAAAGCATGACCAGGCGAGCTGCTGTACGGCTGCGCAAAAGAACATCGCAAACATATGTAGCAGCACTTTTAAACTATGCTGATATTGATCTTAAAGGTCCAGTGTGTTAGGTCCTTTCAAGCATGTAGGAAAAACTAGGGTGGCAGTGGAACATGCAAAAAATGTAAAAGGCCCTACCTGGAGCTATTATTTGTTTTTTTTGTCTATTATATGCCACTGTAGAAACATGGCGGATCATCGTGGTGTACTTTCGTTATATTATATTCAATTCCTGCCGTATCCTGTGAATAGAGCCCCCTAAATGTTAAGACACTGGACCTTTAAGAATGCGCAACCTTTTGTCTGTACCCGTTTCAGTCACTTGATAGAGCATGGCAGCAATATACTACAGTACATCTGTGCCCACTGGGGCCACGCATACTAAAATGCAAGCACTTGTATGCACCTTACAATTACTTATATGCATCTACCTAATGGCACATGTAAGCATTAATATGTAAGGCATGAATAGATTTTAAATATACATTACTGGGCTGCTGAGTACTGCAAAAAGTCCCTGTATTAATTATTGTATTTCATAACATGAATAACGTTCTCCATTGTATATAATCAGAAGCAACACAGATGCATCCCCAACATGAATTTATTTAAACTATGGTCTGCATCAGTGATCTTGACCTGCATGAAAAGCATCTGTGTCAGTTTTAACTTGACACACACTAAGTGGACCACCAGACCAGTTTTAAATCATCCCCCTGTCAGAAACAAACCTGACCTCTATCACCTGCCGCAGACCTCTCGGCTTTGAACGGGAGTGGCGCCGACCACTGTTGCCCTCTCTTGTGGCTAAAAGGTGAACAGCAGTTGTTCCTGCTGTGCTATAGGTCTGCTTCAAGGGAGCAAACCTGCTTCGAATACTAATTATCGGGAGTGAATTACTGCGTTTAGTATGGGCAGATGACTGAGCACCCTGAAGTGTATAAAGCTACTAAAACAGCCTTGTCTCAACATTTCATGACTGCTGACCAGCAGTTTCAATATCTGCGGAAATGAAAAAGTCTCTCCCAGAGCAACAGCCTACACTCTATCCTGAGTTATTAAACTATATTCCCAAGACAGGACGCTTAACTTTAAATGAACAGACGACAAACTTTAGGATACCCTTAGAATTATTTTTCCAGGATGGTTGGGAGCTTGTGTTACACCTTTGTGTATGTACGTTTGCAATAATACCTCGACAAGTCTAAGTCAAAGCTTCAGGAACCTGCTGCAGTTGGCAATGGCACACACACATCGCACACATTTACATGCACGTTGGCGGGCACGAATAAAAGAAACAGGTGTATAATCTACATGCTGAGACACAAAGCACCCTAATGTGAGAGACAGCAATTATTTGGATTTTGTACCCATACGCCTTTAAAAAAAAAGAAGAAAAGAACAAGATGTGCAGAAACTCTTACACACGCAAATAGACATTATAGACACACAAAAAAACAGAAAGATAGAAAGAAAGAGAGGGAGAAAGATCCTAATTGCTATAATTATGATCACCCACTCAAGGAGTGAAAACATTGCAATAACAATTAAGTGTTAAAAACAGATTCTGTAAAGAGGCTCACTGCAAATCATTTTTCAGGAAAACGTTGCCCAGTAAGCTGCTTTATGCATCATCTAGTAACCCTTTGTGTCGTACATCTCTCAACAAATTTGTTGGTATAGAGAGCTGAAAGAGAAAAACTAATCAAACATTTTTACTGTCACAAATTCAGTGACAGCGTTTCCTAAAGTGTCTCATGATTATTAGACACTGCAGTCACTTCCGATGTAGTGCGTAATGAGATAAAAACCATTGTGTCTAGCTTGAACCAGCGCGTCCTCGTTTGAATGGTGGCAGCTGGTCTGAGAGGCAGGGAAAGAACAAAGACATGGCTTTGACCTGGTTTGAATGGGAGACTGCTAATTAGAACGGTGATTACTGGTTGTTAGTGCCACGCCAGGGACATGCCTAAAATGATGTGAGAGAGCTCGGAGGTTAGCGCAACGAGAGAGACAGAGAGAGAGACACAAAGAGAGAGTGCAGAGAGAAAGAGAGAGAGAGAGAGGGGGGAGAGAAAGCAAGAGAGAGGGAGGGAGAGAGAGAGAGAGAGACAGAGAGAGAGACAGCAAGCGAGGTTTTAAAAAAAGAAACAATGCAGCAAAAAACTGATACACAGAGAAAGTGAGACAGACAGAAGAGGACAAAGGAAGTGAGAAAGAGAGAGGGAGATGAAGAGAAAAAAGAACAACGTGACACGGAGATTACAAGAACACAAAAATGGGGAGATGTGGTAAATAAGGATAAGCTTGAATCTGTCTGCCTAAAATCAGGAACAGACATCTCTGCAGAGCAGAGGAGAAACAACGCAGCTATTATTTTAGAAAAACTTTTATTCATTAAATTTCATCCTGAACAAACCACCCTGTAGTACAATGAAAACAGGGATTCTTTGAATCATCTCATATGCTCATTGTTATTTTATCTATAAAGATTATTAAATTGTCTGTGTCGATCACTGAATGTTCTGTGTGTGAGAATAGGGCCGGTGGTCTAGCCTGGACTCAGGTTCTGGATGGTCTCGCGACGTTCTTGGTAGAGAGAGTGGAAGGCCCGTGCTAGACTGAGGAGATGGCGCATCGCAGTTCTCCCTCTCCTTCTGCAAGAGATGAACATGATCGCACAGTGATGGGTGAGACATAAATTCAACAGAAGCCAAATAAGAAGACACCATTATTTTCATGTTGAAATACTCTTACAGCTGATGTTTCGTGGTACTCCAACCCCTGGCTTTGGGCCCATTCCTGGGCCACAGATGCCTGGACCTCCCTTCTAGCAGACAGTTCTGACTTGTTGCCTACCAGGACACCTGAGACACACACACATACACAAATAAAAGTCACATGAAAAGAATAGAACCTGTATTGCTTAATGATTGTTTATAAGGCCTCAAATAGCTGATGGCCATTTGATTATATTTATGTCTTTCTATGATCCATGATCCAATGTGTGAGACATCTTGTCTGAATGTCGGCTTGTTACTTACATGAAATGGTTAAAAGATCACATCAGAAAAATACTAAAAAATATGCTTGAGATACGTCTCCATATTCACAGCGTTCATCATATTTACTGTAGTATACATTACTACACTTCATGAATGTTTAACAACTCAATTAAAAAATGTATTTGTCATTATAAAAAAAGAGAAAACAAAACAACATCTCATATTGCTGTCACAGCTGTTTCTCAACTGTTCCCCTAACTAGTTATTACATAACTTTCAAAATACCAAAAAAAAAATTATCACAAACAAAATAAGTTTTTTCATTCATTTCAGTGGGGGTGGTCCGTTTCCACATCGGCAGTCTACAACGCAGGGGGGTCAGCAAAAAACTGCACCGGCGTACGGGAGAGAAGTTGATCCAGATCCAACTTTTGGGAAAAACTGAGCCCCACGTCACGCTCCGCAAGCCAATCAGACACTCAGATCAATCAAATCTCAACAGATTGATCTGAGACTATCCAGGTGGATTCATGGACTAAACTCTGATAATCTACCTTGTGTGTGTGTGTGTGTGTGTGTGTGTGTGTGTGTGTGTGTGTGTGTGTGTGTGTGTGTTCTGGATGGGTTTATTTCATGTACCCAGCTTCTAAATCTGAGTTAGATAAATCTGACTCACAATTTACACCGCAAAATAGTGACAAGAAGGATTTTAATAGATAATAAGAGATAATATAGAGTAACAATAACAGTGAGTGAGCGCCGGCCTCGATAAAGCTGTTAATCAGTGAAATAAAAAGTTATTTCCTGATTTTTTCACAGTTACATTTATTATCGACACGCCCACAGCAAACCCCCCCTCCCACCGCCTGATCCTGTGTGAATGCACGCTTAGGCTGTTACCTGGAAGGTGGAGACCCTGGCAGTGTGCATGAACTCTCTCTATCCAGTGGCTGCAGTTGGCAAAAGACTGCTCACTGGTCAGGTCAAAAACCAGGCACAACAACGACAGCTCTCCCCACTATGGTTAGGGAAGGTGATGGGTGGGACAGAAAATGAGGTTGACAAGTTAGTATCACACCTGCTTACTTTGTTCTTCTTCTGTGACAAAACACGTTAGTAGCTCCCCTGTTTTTGTACTCAGTGTGAGGATGTGGAGCTCTTCATGGTTACATCCACTAGTTTCATGCAAAAGAAAAAAAACCTCACCATTTTTTCACAGGCTTCCACTAATGTCTGCTTCCCTGCAGAGTCTATGATGTAGAGCTCCTGGAGGGGAAAGGCGAGAAGAGAAGGGAAGGGAAGAGGTGTTATACATGGAGATTTAGTCAAATTACACGGCTTTAAACTTCCTATTTTCTTTGGCAATGACATTAATGTTCTTCCTACAACAATGTCCTATTGCTTACTGAATACAGATGAGAAACTAACAACATTAAATGTCTGGGAAAATTTCTTCCACACTGAGTGATGGATTCTAATTCTCACCACCCACCTTCGGTGATTTAGCAACTTTTATTATATATATTTAAAAAAAATTAAGCCCAAAACAGGTGGCGGACACAGAATAAAGAATAGACAATGGCTGGACTCACCACACTGTCGTTGGTCTCTGGGATGTTCACACATTTCATTAGCAGCTCTACTCCGGTTGTCTGCCAAACAAATAACCAACCAACCGACCAAGATGTTAATTATAATGTTGTTTGTAAAGTGTAATGTAAAAAAGAAGAGAAGAGAAGAGAAGAGAAGAGAAGAGACATTTGGCTGTCACAGAGTTGACACCATACACAGCAGCACAACAAACTGTCTGGTTTGATTTATTGTTAATGTCTTAACATAAGCATCACTAATTAGCAGCTTGGCTTGGCTTGAAAGCAGCTTCACCACCCCGACGTTCAAATTCTGACCAAACCCTCTCTCCTGTGTCTCCATTACTCTGAAACACGTATTATTCTTAATGTCTCAATAAAGAAAAAAATGCCTTAAGGGACGCGACAGCTCTGTTTAAGTCTGAGAATGATACAAGCCCCATTTGGGCCCAGCAGTGGCAACAATTAAGACATAGTGAGAATCTTACTGAAAATCTGGAGAGTCGATGTTTACAAGCTGGTAAGCTTGGCTGTGGTTTTGTACAGTCTCCAGTCATTTCGGCAGATCACTGGCATTGCCTAGAAGTTTTCTTTCCCATTCTATAATTTTGCCTGGTAAACGGTGCATACCAGCTGAGGTTTGACACATAGGTGGTGAAGAACTTTTAGAAACGAATACAGGCCATTTGGAGGAGGGTGACACTGAATGAATCCAGAATGTGTGGAAGACAGACTCTCTGCTGCATTGTCTTTTCAGAAGAGGATGAGCATTGGCTGAAATTGTATCCAATTCGATAACTGAGTTTCATTACTGAACTCACAATGGAATAAACCCATGTTTCCTACCAAACACTTCCTGTTTCACCAACATTAATTGATCTTTAGGCCACTTCAGAGCAGTGCGAACAATCTTTAAATACAACAATGCAGCAGACCAACACAAGCATTCATTTGGAGTCCACTTGATGAGTGCATGTATGAATAAAACGTCCATAGAGCTGATTCTCAGTGGATTTATCACCAGAAGTGACCTCCTTTTACATACAAGCAATCATGTGATCCATAGTCAATATTAAAATATATTGACCTAAGCCTCAAATGTTGCCCACAAACAAGCAGCTGTACAACATCTGTTTTACCGAAATAAAACTATTAAAACTGAAGATTTGTAGGAACTAGGTGATCAAAGAATGAGTAAAAGAATTATCAGTCTGACCAAACATTCAGCGCATTTTTGGAACATAAATCTCAGACTAAATTGACAAGATATGGTGTTAGCGTAGTTTAAAGAAAGCGTAGTTTGAGCTTTGGTGCAGAGGTTGGTTATAAGTAGTTGAGGCTTTGTTAAACAAATACAGGACAAATAGAGGAGATAGACTGAAGGCAGTAAAGGGTAAGGAGGATATAATGAATATGGTCTTATCACAGATGCGCATTCTTCACAAGCTTTGAGATCTAACGAAGCCCAAAGTGGGCTGGATGGTTGCAGGCTTCCTTTTGCCGCCATGTATCCACCGGTATGAGATCAGTGGTGACCTTGGAGAAGCAAGTCGAGGTTTCTTCACATCAACACTAAATTCTAAATTGATCTGATCTCCTGAGCTCACGCTTACTTGAGCATGTCAAATTCTGGAGACTAAAAAGCCCAAAACACACACACACACACACACACACACACACACACACACACACACACACACACACACACACACACACACACACACACACACACACACACACACACACACACACACACACACACACACACACACACACACACACACCTCAGACCAACATTTACCAGATTCATACACAGAAACAGTTCATAACAAGAATCCGATGGTATAGACACACACAAACGATGCGGCGGCTCGACTTTCGGAGCGGTCTAATGAGCTGGTGTGATGCACAGGATGCCTCTCGCTGGAATGTCAATGAGGCCCTATTAGTAACAAATAAGCTTGGAATACTGCTAACGGGCTGTCTGACATTTTCAAAGCAGGACGTGATCGGAATGGCCGACAGCCTCCGCTACCCTTCAAAATCAAAAGTTGAAGAACATGAGGGATGACTGAGGTGTCTGCACAGGGAATAACTCTTCAATGTGCTTGTTTCTTTTGCACATTAGTCACAATGGAAAGGACACACTGTTCCCCGTTTCCTTCTGCAGTGAAATCATAGAAGAAAATCCAACCTGACACATTTAGCACTGCTTACAACTGATATCTGTAATGCGTTGCCAAGGCATGGGTGTTAGTTGATGTGTTTATAATGGTATAAGTATTCAGGAAGTGAAAGAAACAACAGTAATATTTTAGCTTTATTGAGCTGAGGATAACAGCAAAATCAAGTTAAAATAAAAGTCTCATTTAGAACGTGAATGTGATCAGTAGATTTATCCATTAGGATTACTTATGTGGAGATTCTGTGCAAATTGTGGAAAGGTCAGGGGCCATCAAAGATTCAAACATTCAACCGCTGGGAACCATTATTATCAGATTAGCAGATATAACAGATTTTCCATAAAAAAACAAAACATAAAGTATAGGGTCATTAGGATGTTTTACTCTGCCAACAGAACAGGACAAAAGGTGAAAAAAGGACAAAAAGGGAATTAGAAATTCTTCTTTTGGGACTACGAATGCTAAATTTCTATGTGAATTTGACCAGTATGTGTTGAGATATTTCCAAAGCTTTTAAATGTCCATGTCTCAGTTCAGAAGATAACTGAAATCTGGATAATATTCACCTGCCTTGCAAAGTGATCTCTATAACAACACTTAATATACATATTCATTTCTGAAAGGTGGAGTTCGACTTACACTTGGCGTCAGGTGAGCAGTTAAGAGTTAAAGGTTAAAAATGTTTGAAATAATATCAAACAAGCGGCTGGTTTTCAAATGGGTCTTTTCACAGTTGCATAGCAACAGAAGAGACCATGACCAGCAATTTCCCATGAGCATTTGTTTCAGTGCATCCAGCTAATAAAGTGGTATCTAGTGGACACAGGGCTTTGATCTACAGGTACACATCCTAACCTGCATGCCTCTCCTCTTGTTTTCACTGTGACATCCATTCTCATTTTTATATAACATAGATTTTATTTTCATTTTTTTACACAATTGTATTAATTTGTTTTTCCATATTATCAAGAAGTATAGATGTGTTCCAGCTTGCCTGGAGTCAAGCAAGCATGTACAGTACACTAGACCAGTGTGAATTAGAAATGCACCACTATTGCAGCGCCTTTTAACTTCAGCACGAACAGACACGTACTGCATCACAAACAAGTGCGTGTATACTGTAAACCTATGGAGTGTGTGTGTGCTTGTTAAGTACCTGTTCTGGTGGCTTTCCAGAATCCTGCTGTATTAATTATTGACGTTCCTGTCACCTCAGAACCCCAATACTGTTGACACAGCACGAGCTGAACACACACACACACACACACACACACACACACACACACACACACTTGGCTCTTGTCCAGTATTTTACCCACCAACCTGTTTTATACCTTAACCAGCTCCAGTAAACTCCCAAACGAATGTGTGTAAGGTGCGCTAGTGCATATAATTACGTTCACAAATGCATACACTGCACCTGCTTTCAGCCGCATGTGTCATTTAGTCAGTAAACCCTTGAAACTTTGACAGAGGGAATCGGTGAGTAGCCATGACCTCGTATATCACAGAGTCAGGTTAATGACATAGTTCCCTCCCTAGTGTAGATTAGCATAAATAATGCAGATTAGCCGCCTTCTCTGCGGCAGCATTAATTGGCACATTATGCTGTTTTGAACTTCAGCGATTCCTGTGGTACATTCAGGAGACCTCTGCAGGTTCCGGAAAAGCTTGCAAGCAGTTCGACCAAATGAACTACATATGTAATATGATCAGGATTATCGGTGACTATAATTAGTCTTGATGATTTGCAACTGATATGAAATGACATAATTCAATCATCTCAGGCAAAATGCACTAAAATAAATTGGATATTTCAAAAACTTGCCTAATTCTAAAAGTACTGATTGAGTACATTTTAAATACATTACTACACAAAATAATTATGCAACCCTGCTTCAACTTTAATATACTTTTATTGCTTCTCATCGCGCTCTATAATAGAGCCTAGAAGATCTGTACAGTACTTCAGTACTCTCGAGTACTGCAGTGGGTCTCCATTAAAGGTAATCTGAAGATAAGACAGGATAAATATGTGCCAACTGAAGCGGCAGACTTCGCTGATTAACTCACCGATTAGTTGCTGTTGTATCAGGAAGGAATGAACAACTGAATACTGGATAAGTATCGCAGCACTTCATAGTACATGAACCAGGTTATTCCCAACATACTGCTGTCTGTTCAAGGCTGGCATTAAACCAGAATTAAGCTTCACCAACTGCTCCTTAAAAAAAACAAATCAAAATCTCAGTTACTGCAGCTGAATTTAAAAATATAAGCCTGTGGCTAGACTCAATCCCTAAATCCCTCGAACAGTTATTTTACAACCCGCTTCCTCTGTTATGATTGTGTGACTTGAATACAACACAGTGTATCCTTATTAATATTACGAGGCCTGCGATATATTTGGATATATGTGGCAGCATTACACACACACACACACACACAGGTATCAAGCCTGCAAGCGTTTATTTCCCTTGTGTTGTTATTGCTCTCACCAAGCTGTAGTTCTTCTGGAACAGAGTGCCATCACTGTGGAACATGTGGGACAGCGCACTTTTCCCCACTGCAGCATCTCCTACACACACACACACACACACACACACACACACACACACACACACACACATAAGAGAAAGACAGACACAAACATTTATGAATCAGTCTTAAAGTCGTGTAAAGTAAAGAATAAATAGATGTTTACTTTTGTCAATTAAAAAAATAAATAAAAATCACATCAGGCAGAGTTTGAATGTTGGTATCACCAAATGTCCCTGCTGCTGTCAGACTGTACAACACCTGCACCACCTGATCATGTTCTAGTCTCCTGTTCATGTCTCACTGCAATTTGTTTTCTATTTTATTTCATTTATACCTTGCAGTTACTATTTATATCATGGTCACTTACTTTTGTAATATTATTTATATTATGGTCACTACTCTTGCAATAATATTACTATTTATATCATGGTCACTTTCACTATAGTTATGTATTTATATACACAGTATTTCTTACACTATGGTCACTTTACATTACAATACTCTTGTTATATATCATGCCACTTTTATCCTCAGTGCATGTCTGTTTTGAAGGTTGATTGTTTTTCGTGTTTATTGTGTAGGTTATAGATATTTCTGTCTGTTTATTTATATTTTCTAATTCTGTAGTGTGTGCTACATTTTCCTCTGCTGCTGTAACAAGTACATTCCCCCGTGGTGGGATGGATAGAGTATATCTAATCTAAATGATCAGATATAGCACCAGCATTTGTTCATTTGTTTGCTGTCATATTATTGTAAGTAGTACTGAAAGAGAGTGGTCAGTACATGCTGTGCTTGGCTGCACTGACACTAATGAACCTTCGGTTCTTGCTCATTTAGAAAAGGACTGTTTATTTATTTATATCTGCTTATTTTAACGAACTGATCTTTGAAGGGTTTGGTTAGCTTTAGCCCTCGTACATATAGGGATTGACTTTTTACAAAAACCTTACCGACAAGCAGACACCTCGCTCTCAACTTCACCATTACAGTGGATAACTCCCAGCCACTCTAAGTAAACTTTCTGTGTTTCATGAATGAAACAAAACAACCTCTATCTTCGTGTTTTTAGCCGTCCACGCATTGAGATATCGTCTTCCTTGCACCTCGGCAACATGGACGCAATGCTCTTGTCTCTTAGCAACCAGCCACAGAAGCGTTTCATTGGATGGGCCAGAGAGCACGTACAGCGAGTTGCTGTGCTGTCATTGGTTGGTTGTGATGACGTAGAAGAGGGAGGCTCTGAGGGTTATTTATAAGGAGTAAGGAGTGCCTAGGGGCTGGGTTATGGTTAGACAGGCGAGATGTTTCAAAGCAAAGCCGAGTAAGACCACCAGAGGGCGGACTTTCTTCCCACACGTCACAACACATATCAGTCACATTTTGACACGGGTTTGTTTTTTTCTTTTACAATTACAGTCTTTGTTTGTTTTGACAGAAAAATGTATCCCCAACTAAATATTACTAATACACCTAATCTCTTAGTATAACAGCTTTACTGAAAACATCATTCTAGGTTGAATCAACTTGTTTTTACTCGTCCACAAGGGGAGAAACAAAAAAAAACAAATGAGAAAGCGCGTGACTCTTTGTAGCAATCATGAGAACACGCGCGCGTGCCCCTGTCATAAAAAAGAAACACGCGCGCGTGCTCGCTGTGTGTACGAGGGGAGATGAGGAGCGATCATCAGCGCGAGGCGTGACAACAGAGGCGCGTTCACCACCGGCGAGAGAGAGAGAGAGAGAGAGAGAGAGAGAGAGAGAGAGAGAGAGCGCGCATCATCGACACACCGTCACACAGCTTCCTCCGCCCGGATACCGAGAGAGGACAACAGGGAATTTAGAGGTTAAATTAAAAAAAACAACAACTAGAGAGAACACGGGAGGCTGAGGCTGAGGCTTCAAGGAGCCAAGAAGACACGAGCATCCATCCTTTGCAGCAGCTCTAACAAAAAATAAATAAATAAATACAAAATTTTAAAAAAGCGGTGATAGTAGCAGCAGGAGCAGATTCAGGGATTTTCCGTGTCTGTTGTTGCCCGGTGCTCCACACACACCCTGTGCCTTTGAACCAGCAGCGGGGACGGAAGGAGGGGAGGAGGACCACAGAGAGAGGAGGCTGTGCAGAGAGGAGGAGGACCATGGAGGGGATGCAGGCATACGGAGCCGGGAAAGCCGGAGGAGCCTTCGACCCTGTCACCTTCTTCCAGCAGCCTCAGACCATTCTCCGCATAGTGTCGTGGGTGAGTGAGGAAAAATTACAAAAATAAGTTTGTTCCTTCTCAGCTACTGAGTCATTATTAGGCCACTTATAAATAACCTTGTTTACACTTGCATGTGTCAAATGTGGATTTTTTTTATTTGTTTATATATAAAGGGCCCAAGAGGCTTCATATCATATCCACATAAATAATAACATTCCTATGAGATTACAGGATGTCCTGTTTTATTAAATGTCACATTTCCATTGTATGTTTATATTACTCAGTATGGAGTTCATATTAGGGTGAAGGCCAGAACAGGCCCCGATCTCTGTTTATAACAATTACCGTCCTCTCCTCCGATCATATTCAGTAACTGTTGTTTTCTAATAAGCCCAGTGAGAGAGCACATAGGTACACTCAAAGGATTTCATAACAGTTAATTTCATAATAACTGCCCACCGTCCCTCCCCCTCCGTCCCCTTAGTGCTAATGAAGAGGGAAAAGCAACAGAAGGCACCACTTTTAGGAAAGATTGTAAACAGATGGCAAGAAAAGTGTCCAAAACTCCCAGTGGCCACACCATCCATAAGTTGTATTTTATGGGAACCGTCACACCATTGTAGACTCAACATTTCATATAAACATACACAGTATTGTAAGGTTACTATGAACTGAGGACTTCATTCTTTGTTCAGTAATTGTGGCCTCTAATACGAGCTTAATTTGGGATGAATACAGCCATGCCACCAATGGAGATTTTAAAAAATATATATATTTTATTTATTCATTTTTTTGTTAGGGAGTGTTAAGCAGAGTCTTTGCCCCCACTTTCCATTCTCTCTCTCTCTCTCTCTCTCTCTCTCTGTGCATTCATGTTTCTGGTTAAATAAAATATATTTGCCAATATGTAATACAGGCTGAAGGCTACAGTGAGTTCTCATTTACCTTCTCCTCATATGACAGTATATGGGTGCAAAAGTATTCTATAATGACGTTGACTCCTATTTTTACACGTCACACATCACTTTTTTTAAAGTGTCTCTTCCGGTGATTGTATTCTGTCAAGTCATACAAAACTTGTATTTTAACGGCGATTACATCAAGCAGGTTGCGTTTCCTGTGTCCAACCCAACAAATTCATCACCTTCTTTACACTTTTTCATGAAGAATGTGTAGAGTTACTCTTCCAGTTAGCTTGTTTTTGTGAAATGCACACAGAAAATGCTGCCAAATACAACAACTGTAAGGATAAGTCATTCTTTAGTGTCCCCCCTCTACAGTAGAAAGTCACACAGTTCAGATTATTTGTTATTTATAGAACTGTGTCTGCATGTCCTTAAGTAATAAAAATGCAAATACATTAAAAGAAAAATAGCCAGGTGGATTTATGTCGATAGATTAAAAAGTACTTGTTCAGTAATGTCTTACCATCATGCCACGTTGAAATGGGGTCATAAGAGTTGATCTATATGTTAAAGTCAAGAATAACAAACACTAAAGGGAACAAAAAAAAAAAACTTTATGCATAGTCGTTTCACTTTTTTTAGTAAAAACTTAGATAGTTTTAGCACTGTATTCTAACACTGTCGTCCGTATTTCTGTCCCTCGTGACTAAAGCAACAAGTGTGACTGATAGTAAACTTAACGTTCGCGTTAAACATGAACTGTGTCATTCAGATCTAAACAATAAAACATGTTGTGAGCTCTGAAAGCTCGTGAAAGCGAGTCTGTGTGTCTGTTAGAAGAACCATGACAGACTTTATATTCATGTGAGCGTCAGATTTTTCTTACAGTAAAGACAGGTCTGTGTAAAGATGCAGTGTATCATTCATATTAATGTAAGGAAGCATTTACTCATTCCTTTACTTTTAATTTCATATTGATATTATTTTTCTGTAGATACGCAATGTGACGTGTCACAATGTAATCTTAGTAGTATTATAAGAAAATAGTGTCAGTTCAAGATGTTGTGAAACAGAAATAAGGCGTTTTACAGCAAATGTTTGCTTTTTGTGTTGTGTTGCTCGACTGATTGATTAATCCACTAAATGTTTCATCGGTTGTGAGAAACACAGCACTGTAAGATATGGCGAAAAAGACAAATCTGCACACATTATGGAGTGACTATTTGGGCCCCCATGAGACACCTTGCCCCGTAGGTGTCACCAGAGCAACAACGTGTCTCCATAGTAACAGCTACAGCCTGAGTTGTGATGTTTTGTGTGATGGTGTTAAAACTCTAGCACTTTAACATTTGATGATGATGTGGGACATCAGATGAATGATGAATGAATATGAATGGTGGTTGAGGGTTCTCTCTGCCCATCGTTGCCTCTCTCTATCTCTCATTTCTTCTGATGACCTATGAGGGCTGTATGTGGAGGTGGTAATAATTTCTTTTGTGTGTGTGTGTGTGTGTGTGTGTGTGTGTGTGTGTGTGTGTGTGTGTGTGTGTGTGTGTGTGTGTGTGTGTGTGATCATTTACTAAATTAAAAAAAAAAAAATGATAATTGAATTGAATCATTTAATCAAACTCAACTCGTTCGGCCTGTCTTGCAAAGTTGAGAGGACACCTTTTGGCCTTTGGTTTTTTACTTTTGATCTGTATTTAAATGAGATGATATCAAAGCTTAGACCGTTCCTCTTTGTTCAGCTGCTGTTCAAGGATTTATCACCAACCTAAAAAAAATGTATCAAAGCCTTTATCCAGCCAAATCCTGTGTCTGGTTCTGCTTTGTATTTTATTCCACTAAAGAAGCAGCTTTGTTTTCAGATACTGACATGGTAAAAAAGCAGAGTTCCTGTCGGTGCACTGCATGAATTTGCAGATCAAAGATTCACATTTAAAGGTCCAGTGAGTATGTTTTAGCTGGCTCTATTTACAGAACTATAATATGCATAACTGCGTTTTCAATGGTTGATGACGATAACCTGAAAATAAGAATAAGTCGTTGTTACTTTATGATGAGCCATTTATATCTAAAGAAACTGTGGTTCCTCTTCCAAGAAGTTCACTGTGTTGAGCTGCAGTGTTTCTACAGTAGCCCAGAGCAGACAATCTAAACACTGGCTATAGATAGAGGGAGAGGGTGAGGTAAGAAGTTCGCAATCAGCAACTACAGTGCTGGATGACACTAAATCCTACGTGGTTTTACTTCAACTCCTCTTCCTTTAACCCTTTATTTAGCACTAATGCAAAAAAAAAAAAAAGTGGTATTTGCTGACTGTGTTCCTGTCTGTTAACAGCGATAATAACATTTACCCGCGTCTTACAGGTCGCTTCCTCTTACAACACTTTTTGGAAGATTTCAAAACAGATATTTACAAGATGATTAACGGTGAGCTGCTAAAGAAAACTCTACTGCTTTCTTATTTTCTCTTTCATTGAAATGCTCCTGCATAAGTGGGTGTTTGATTCATTTGTGATGATGATGATGATGATGATGAGCATTTCAGAGGTCAGGAGAATTTGTAATTAGTGACTAACTATTTGATATTGGCAACACAAACACACGCTCTGTCGTGCAGCACATTCTGTCAGCTCCATGTAAAGCAGGAACGCGCTCACACGCAAACAGTCGCAGTTTGTTGGTGCCTACATGTCAGAATTCAGACACAGTTTAAAAACTGCTTTCAATCTACGGGTTGCATATTTGCGTTGTATAAATGTTTTCATGTGTTTGGATTTAGTGAATACGCATGTAAAATGACATAAACCTATCTATATATTTGCATTTAAGATTTATAAATGAGCCTGGAGTAACACCCAGCTGTCTGTCAAATAAGATTGTTAATCTCTGTTGGTATTTGGCTGGTCAGTGTCAGTAAGTCCCTAACCATTCCACTGATTTGTCAACATACTGGAATAGGTAGTGTTGTTGACATGTGTGGTGAAACCTCACCCAGACAGTACTTTTGTTTTTTCTTTGGTTTATGTTAAGTTAAAGTAAGTTTGTTGTTCTTCTATGTTTTATTCATCTGTGTTTGCACTCCCTGAGCACAAATCTGATTGCAATCCCTGTAACTTTAGTTTATGGGTCAGGGTAGAAATGTGGAAATCTGACAAAGAAATGACCCACTGCAGCTAGCCAGTGCCTCCAGAGTCATATTTGGGTGAGCAGGTCCCACAAATCTCACAGTAGATGTTGGCAATACGAGTTTGTGTGTGCAGTGGATTGTGCCAGGAGCAGAAAATCCTGGGTTTTGAAAGGAGACATATTACAGACCTCAGACTCTGAGTTTACCTCCACTAAATATTTCAGGGATGGGAACACAGCCAATGATGCAACATCTAAGTCACTATACCCGTGTGTTTGCAATATTTAAGTGCCTTTTGTGATTAATCTGGTGAATATTTCCTTGATTCATTGATTGAAAATCTTGAAACTTGCATCAACTGTGTCATCCGTCTAGTGGACATCAAGTCTGCATTCATATCTTTGAAAGTCACAGTATTCTTGTGTAGCAATACAACTGAAGTACATACGGTGTGGTCTGTGATAATTATGATGACAGACTTGATGTTGTTAAAGAAATCACTCAAAATACTTTGTTTGGCGAACTGATTGAACAGAGCGTTTGCACTCTAAACCCAGAACAATGGCACAGTAGTAAAACTACACCATGGGCCAAGGGATAGTGATCAATCAGTATGCAGTGCACTTATAATCAATGGAAGAAGGAGTTTTGTATTCAGACGATAGGCCTGGCAGACGGTTTACAATGATGAAGAGAGTGATGAAGTCAGGAAGTTAAAAGAGGAAAGAATAGGGTGCTGTTCCCAGACGATGTGTCATTGTCACTGTAAAGGATTGCCACAAAGGGTTCCTAAACCTTTGATCAATAATGACGGGATTTAACAAAGAATAGGGTGGTTATTATCAAGTCTACACTGTAGAGATACCCAGAGTCCATCCTATGGATCAGGGCCTGTCTGGACCGTTTTTTTTTTTTAATCGACCAGCTAAATGAAGAAGATGAAATGCCGACCTTTACTTTACTCTACTGTGTGTTCAACGCCTTTACCTGTTAGGAGTGCAGCACTGAGCCTAACCGCAGTCGAGTTCTACATTGTGAGCATTATGCTCCATATGTGGGTGTATGAATAGAAAAAAATGATTTGAAAGCGCTGGTAGCCTACTAAACTGTGACACCAAAAAACAACAAAACACAGATTATACCTTGATAAAAGGCCAAAATCAAAGTCTGGCTGTTGTCTTGTCTAAGTACCTTCAATTAACCAAAGATCATTCATGAGGGAAGAAGCTCCATTGTGCTCCGCTGCACAATTTCGAGTGGACTAAGTTGTAGCTCGAACAACTTCGAAGGAGTGATACGTCCTCTTAAAAGCTGTCATGGTACATTGATTTCGGGAGTCACATTGTCCCAGTCCGCCTCAGTAATTAAAGCTGATTAGCTTAATGTTTTTGAGCCAGACCTTCAGTATTTTGATTAAGCAGCTTGTAAAAAAAAAAAGAAGCTTGTAAAAAAAGGAGGTGCGCTAAATTCATATTTAACCAAAAATTTGAAACGTGAGTATCAGTGTTGGCAAATATGAACAATTAAAGGCTTTGATAAAGGTCAGGGCCAAAAAACAACTTGATGCAAAGAACATGAGCAAGCACACTGCTATGGCTCTTTAAGACATCTAGTGAAATTGCTCTTTAAGCATGATGAACCTGTCCTCCTGGTCAAAATCACATGCACAAGTGATTGAATGATTACTGGTCCAGATTGCAGCTCTAGTCTCTCTCTTGATTCTGTTATGCTCAGCATTACGAGACTGACGAACCTGTTTCCTTCCAGAGACACAACCTTGTTTTCTGGAATCATCTGATCTGATCTGATGTTCTCACTAATTGAATCCAAAATTCAAATGGTGAGGGATAATGAAGCGAAGAGAGAGGAGAGTGTAAATGTGTGGATATGAGTGTCGCTGTGTCCTGGACTTGGAGCTTATGTCTGTCTGTCTCATTGTGTACCCTTGGTGCTGCAGTGGCTCTCCTTGAATTGTACTTGGTCAAGGTCTCTTCTCTCTCTATCACTCTCTCTCTCTCACTTTCTCTCACATTACATGAGCAGCTGCTGCCATGGTGACAGCAACAATCAGGTATGCCCAGTCCAGGCCAACATGCTGCAGCAGACAATAAACCCACACAGACACACACATTCACACACACACACGGTATAAAATATCCTCCAGCAGCGATCCTGTATTATTCAGCAGTCAGGCTAACTCATTGCTGACTTGTAGTGAACGTCACTTCTCTCCTGTCACACTCTCTCCTTTTACATTTTTTACTAATAATCCACTGCACTTGTTTTCTGGCCTTCTGACAGCAGCTCCAACACAAATCCAAGTGCATCACTTTCACTTTGTTTCAATGGTGAATCCAGTTACAATCTGTCTTTGATCTAAAGTCTTGTCTCAGTAATAGATCTATCATAACACTTGGTGGATGTGATTCCTTTTTTCCAGGGTTGTTGTTTTGTTAAGAACGTTGTTGCGTTTAGAAGATGTCTCAAGCGATCAAAAGCTTCAAATACACATATTGCAAAGGAACTGATTCAGTGATTACAGTGGAACGGGGCCACAGGTGAAACAGAGATAAAAATTTCTGATTCTATATCTTAGAAGACCATTTCGTCCCTTTCTATTTGCTTCATTTGCATGTTACCAGATTGGTGTTTTACTGTAGTTTGACATTGGAAAAGAAGAGGGTAAAGAAGAGGGGTGGAGTGTGTCAAACTGCTCCAACCAAACCAGCGTTATCTAAAACGTCCATCCCCCTACATCTTTCAGACATTGATACAAACACTTATATATAGACCTGTAACTAAATATTTAAAGATAATCAAAACCCATGATACAAGCACAGTTTTCTATATGAGCCAGAATAAACCACTTCCCGGCTTTGACCCACGTCCACTCCAGAAAGCAGCAGCTCATTTGTCACATTCCCTTCATAGATCGGCTCCCACTGTATACCATAACTACTTCTTCTATCTATATGATGAGTCAGCGTGTGTGGCTGTCAATTTATACGTGTCAGTCAAAACAATATACTATGATGCAGCTGCTGTGTTAGCAAATCGTTTTTGGTTGCTCAGACTTGACCCTAAACTTATGTTTCTGGACTTAATCATAGAGTTACATATGGGAGTACATTTAGAATTTAAGTTCTAAAATTTCACTTTCATAAAGCAGATTATCTGTCAATGCAACAGTCTGCCTATGTACTGATAAATATAGATAATTCCCCAAACTAAATTAAAATCGAGTTTAATTATTCACAGTGTGGACTAAGTGAAAATTTGTTTCATAAATTGGAATATGACAATTTGTGCTGCAAATCTGTCGAAGACTCGGCAAAGGAGATGACTGACTCACCTTTTTAGTATTTTTTCCATGGATGGTGTTTTGTTTATTGTTCGATTGTGAACACTATGTTGGAGGCGGCAGTCCTGGACAAAATTCAGTGCTAGGCCATAGTCTGATGTGTGTTTCTGTGTGTGTGTGTGTGGCAAGCTCAAATACAGGATTTTGTGTAAGCTACAGTGTGTGAATACCGGGCTGACATGAGGCCCGGCTCAATTGTCTGGTCTTTACAATGGATCCAAAAGGCCTTTCAGCCAGCACAACAGCAGCTTTAAATCATTCACAACCAGCCAGACTGGACTGATATGATTTAGACTTATCCTGTGGCTTAATTGGGAGTGTGTTTGTGTGTGTGTGTGTTGCATTTTACAATTTTGTTTAATTTAGATTTAGCACAAAAAAAGGAATGTTTGACATAGAGTAAGAAAGGAAGATTCTGAAGGAAGCACATGTATTCACACATGCATGCACAAAATTTCCCAAGCATGCACACACACACACACACACACACACACACACACACACACACACACACACACACACACACACACACACACACACACACACACACACACACCCCTCTGGCAATCGGCATCTTTAATGTGCAATTTGTAAGTGACCCTCTGATGGTCACAAGATCAGAAACCCACGTGGTGTCCTTCACAGTGCTCGCTTTCAGTACCACCCGAAGCCTTGTGATCTGTCTACGGATCAGAGAGGAGAGGGAATGTGTACACACACACACACACACACACACACACACACACACACACACACACACACACACACACACACACACACACACCCACACACACCTTAAGAAGTCAGATACTGACTGAAAAGAGAAGGGGCGGGTGTTAAGGAGAGTCGTATATGAAACCATATCACATGCTCCACTTTCCACGGCTCCTAAGCAAGAGAAGAATGTTCAAGCGAATGAGTTCAAGTATTCTTGTATTTGTGTGTACAATTCAGTATTTCTAGTTTAGAAAGTATTCTTAAGTGTATATATGCATCTTGGTAGAACGACCAAAGTATTCTGTGCTATGCAGTTGATGTGCATGGGAAGGACATGCTCCTGCTGGATTTCCTCTCACAGCCGGAGAAAAAGCACAGTAATTCAATCAGCCCCCCTGCCATGTGACAGCAAATATAATTTTGACCCTGAAGACGATGTGTGTTTTCAAACCCTTACGAACTAGGTCATGCCAAAACAGATCCTTATTTGAAGGAAGTGTGTTTGGTGTTTGTGTCACTGGAACAGGCAGAGAAAAAGACAGAGGAGTGTGGAAAATAGAGGCACAGAGAAAGAGATAATCCCCTGGCGGTGAGTTTATTTCCCACTGGAGTTTCTCATGAAACCAAACTGTGCCACACCACTAAAAAAAAAAACTAGTGGCCCTGCAGGTCCTGCTGTCCTTGTTACAGAAAGTGACAAACTCTCTTCTGCAGCCAAATAAAAAAGAGTTGACATAGGTAGACTGAAACACTCTGGACTCCAGTAGTTCACTTCGGGAAGCAAAGTGCTAACACAGTAAATATGTTTTGTAGGCATTTTATGTTCTTCGTTAACAGGAAATCAGGCAACAGAGATGAACTGGGGATGTTGTGGCTCATGACTGATTAAATAAAAACTGACTTAACTTCTGGTGCCCAGGAGTCTGACAGCTGCTGGAAAGGATATGAGAGACATAAGAATGAACCTTCATGCTAATCAAATGCAAGATGTTTTTTAGAATGACACTAATTGATTTATACAAACAGACATGTTGGGCTTGTGCAAGCTAAGTCAGTTTCAACAACTTCACCTCCTTACCCTTCAAGACAAGATATTCTGCATGCGTTTATCATGTGACCATTCTAAGCTGACGGAGCATTCTCATAACGACATCATGTGATTCACTGACTTTGTGTTTCCCTGACCTAAATCTTAAAGAAAGCCAGGCCATGTGAAGCCACGGACAAACACGCTAATTTTTCTCTCAAGAACGCTCGTGGGCAGAGGCAGGGCCAGTAACGAGGGGAGATGGGAGAAGTCGAGAGGGTGGGAGCGAGCGATGACGCAGTCGGTCTAAAAATAGCGCCGCCTCCTTCTACCCCCAGCCCTTCCCTTTCGCCTGTCCCCTCTGCAATCCCTCCATCTCCTTCCTCCATCCCTTCATCACGTCTCTCCTTAATGAAAAAGACCGCAAGTGGACGGAGGGGCGGATCGAGGTGTTTACCATCCTCCTCCACACCGCGCGTCGTTTCATAGGGAAAGGCGTGCGCGATGCTGGAGACGGAGGAGAGAGAGCAGAGAGGCGGGAAGGAGATGGAGGGATGGCGAGGGGAACGGAAAGGTTGCGTGTGCTTGCTAACAAACAGCTCCAGTTTAACATCAAGACTAAATGCCAACTCATGTTTCCTCTTTACATGATGTTGAACGTTATAGATCTCCGCTCAGTTGGTCTTTAAAGTGTGAATTAGTTTAAATGTTGAATGTTTTTACAGCTCGTACCAAAAAAGAATGACCATATATACATTAATATAGTACTGGGTTACTTGTGTTATTGCTGATTAATGCAAATGGTTCTTCAGATATTGAACCTCACTGTCTGATGCATGTCTCTCTCTACATATTGACAGCAAGCTCAGACTGGACTTGAGAACAGCTCAAGAGAGCTACAAAAAAGATGATCCCTTTACGAAAAACATTTCTAAGGAGACTAACAAGTTTTAGTTTCAAACAGGTAAAACAAAACCTGCCAAGGTATTTTTTCCCACTATATATTATATAATTGCATAACATACTATATGTTTAAATTCAGAATGTTGTTCTTTTGGTTTATGTGACTTTATACACTGTTGAAGTTGGAATCAATTATTTCTACCTCTTCTCATGAAATGACTGTTACAATGTAATTTGTTCTTGATAGTAAAATTGTATCTTCTCGAAACTGTATTGATCAATCTCTTCCAAACATATGACAGTGAAAATGAAACCACATTGAACCTGATGTGTATGAAAAGGAGTAAAAAGAGGAATGTGTCTGGAAACAAAATGATTCCAACATTATGGGCAACAGTGTATATACTAACAAAAAGTTGATTAAGGCATCTAAATGCTAACGCAAGGATACTAGAGTGCTCATATGCTTAAATCTTGATATTAACATTTTAACAGTAACAAATTAAAATTAGTTGTGCAGCCAAGGCTGATGGGAATGTGATTCAATTTCATAGCGATCCATCCAGTAGACCCGTACATATGGAGCCACAGCACTACCACAGCAGACATTTAGCATTTAAAGTATTTCTAAATTTGTCTCGGACATTAATAAAGTATTTCTGATTTCTAAAAGATATTCCACACTCACCAAAAGCACTAAGTACGAACGCACATACACACACACACACACACACACACACACACACACACACACACACACACACACACACACACACTTCACTGATTACTGTTCAGTAGTTTGACTGATAGTAAAGCTAAACATTACACCTGTTGAACTTACAGTTTGGCAAACTGTAAAGCTCATACTCTTTGTAAAGGGTTTGGTTTGAGTCATAGTTGTCATAAGTGATTTTAAGGGCCTGCTTATGTTGTGGTTGTTCAAATATCTCCTAGAGTGAAGATGCAACAGCATGTTAATTATTGGCACTTACCATTATATATCATATATTATAATATTTTCCACAGCTCCTAGTTACTGAATAGATCTTTCTCAGTCTATTCTGAGTCTATTTCTCAGACATGTGCATACAGTAACACATCTACTGGTGTTAACTGGGCCAGCACTTGGAGAAATGTAAGTATGGACAATTCCATCAAAGGACAATACAATAGTAGAGCAAGACAAACACAGACAAATGGACTGAATCTCAGACTTATATTCTAGTTCGACTGACACTTCAAATGTTCAGTAGTTGGTGTCAGCAGTGAAAAGACAGTGGAAAAAAGAAAAGCTAGTAAAGAAGTGTGGAAGAGAAAAACTGTGCTGTAATTCCCATTGTGACGGACATCCCTGTTTCCTCCACGGCCTGGTTATTGGCCTTCATGGCCTGGACTGTCAGTGGCTGTGCAGTCTGTTCTGTGCTCTCCCTTTGTATCGCTGTCATTTGTCACATAAACAGACACACAACAGCTGGGTAAACTATCCAAGCAGCTCACCAACACGAGGTTTATTTCAGGCTTTCTATCTCTTTTTTACACTCTCAATCACTCATTCAGGATCCATCACTCACCACAGCGAATCCACGGGCAGCCTGCAGACGAACATAAACACACTCAGCCTCGTTCTTATCCAGACAGAACTAGTTCCCTGGAGGTTCAGTCTGAGGGTTTGTCAGTCGGATGGAGTTGTCTGATCCACTGCTATCAGCTGAAGTACAAAGTAGACTGCTGCGCTGCGCTACAGGGTGGACTACTAACACGGCGGGTGTTTGTATGTCTCATATTTATACCCTCAGAAATGGTGTTTTCTGTAATGCACCGTTTGGAGGAGAGGAGAGGAAAGAGGGATTAGACAGTATCTTAGTAACCTGCTCCGGTTATTAGCTTCATTTTTGTGGCCCTTTGTGGCCTCCACTCCTCGAGGCAAAGGTAGAAAGCAAAGGAGAAGAAAACAAAGGAAGGAGAGAGGATGAAGGGAGAAAAATGCTTAGGGGCATACAGTATAGGAGTGAGGGATCAGATCATAGCAACTTCCTAATACACTATGATTTACTCCATTTTGTTGCTGTCCACATTAATCCCCCCATCTCAGACAAACCAACCCTTTCCAACATGGAAAAATAGGCATTACATTTCAACTTGCCATGCTGTTTTTCAGACGGTTTGTTTAACAGACTGCAGATATTCACGAGTCACAAGAGGGCCGTGGAATCCAGCAGTCAAATGTGTCCGCAGTATAAGGAAGGCTAATTGCTGATAGCACAAAATGAACAGATACATGGAACGGTAAGCAATAAATAGATAATTTATGTGATCGATTGTAAATTCAAAGGCAATTCACAAAATCGTATAAAGGCTGTATGTCCTCACTTACCTGAAATAACATTTTCACTAAGTATTACATTAATTATTCATATCACCATTGTGTGCTCAGTATCTGTCATACTGAACTTGCAGAGCAGCAGAGAAAGGCAAATTTTTCTGCAGTCAAACTCCATTTTTGAAGAGAAACCCAGAGGCACAATGAGCAAAACTGTTTGAAAAAGACATGAGGGATTATTCATGAAACTGCCCTGCAGGATTGTCGTGACATTACAGGCTGAGAACGTCACACTGAAGCATTTAATATTCATAAATTACCACAGCAGGTGGTATTCTTTTGGGCTGTGAAGGGCTTTTATGAATTATTACAAAACATGCAAGTGGAGAACAGGGTGGGGTGTTGGTGTATTACAATACTGAGCCTGGAGTTCAGATTAGTTCAATACACAGACATTCAGGATCAGAACAATGGGATCACAGCAATGTATACTTAATAAAACAGTTTTAAAAAACACTGCAGTGAAAGCAATACAATTATAATAAAGGTTTTCAGTGGGATAATTTCTGAGATGATGTAATATTTTCTATCATAATGTATATCATAAAACTATTTTAAACTGAATTTTTTTTAGCATTTATTCCATTTGTCTTATGACTTAGTGGAATTAATTATTCAGCGATGTTTTCTTATTGATTTTGTTATTTTGCTGGTTTCAGCTTCTCAAATGTGAGAATTTGCTGCTTTTATCCCCCTTTTGTCTTCAGGTTTAGGACTGTTGGTCAAACAAAACAAAACAATTTGATGATTGATTTCTGATATTTTTTCAAGAAACAATTGAATAATTAAGAAAGTAACCGCTGGATTCATAGAATAATAATTTTATTCACAGATTAATGGATTAATGGATGTTCTATTATGAGTGGTCATTGTCCCCAAACAAGCAAATATTATGTCAGACACTATGAAACATCACATAAATGGCTACATTTTTCTTTTCATAGAATACTGTCGTTACATCTTTTGGCAGTATTTGGTTTACCGTGTAACACTCCACATTGTGTAACAGTTTCACATGCATGAATTGAAGTCTGCAGCACACACCGCGGAGTGTGAATATGATAAAATATAAAAGTGCTGCTTATCTGGAGTGTTGGGAAATAGGACTGGGGTGTCTCCTCACATATATGAAGGTACACTAATCAAAAACAAATCTCCCCTGCAAAATGCCTATCAATGTTATCCTCTTTATTCATGTTCTGTTGATGGTTGTTATTCACGGTCCTGTCCCTTCTTCTCTTCTCCTCTGCAGCTCTTCTCCATTGTGATCTTTGGCTGCATCGCCAACGAGGGCTACATCAACCGTCCCAATGAAGTGGAGGAGTACTGCATCTTCAACCGCAACCAGAACGCTTGCAATTACGGCGTCTTCATGGGCTCCATGGCCTTCCTCTGCTGCATGGCCTTTTTGGCTCTGGATGTCTACTTCCCCCAAATCAGCAGTGTCAAAGACCGCAAGAAAGCAGTGCTGGCTGATATCGGACTGTCAGGTGAACCAGTAAGAAAGTATATAGTGTAGAAGCATGCTGTTTTTATACAGACACCTAAATATAATACAGTATTGCATTAATAACATTTATTTATGAACTTGTCTACACAAATACAGACTGAAATAATAACCATGTAAACCTCAGCCAAGTACCCCAATGACAGAAAAGACTGTAATCATGTCAGTGCTGCATGTCGTTGCTAAATTCACTTCCCATATACACTCTACAAAAGAGTGAAGCCTCTTCAGAGTAGGAGGCAATATTCACTGTACAGCATGAACACAGAGAGGTTTGCATGTATGGGGGTATAAAAACGCTGCGTGCTGCAAAACTGATACAAATGAACCTAGGAAAAATCATTTCACATGGAATAGTCCTTTGGAAATGGGCTTGTAACATATTGAGCAGCTTGTATGGGAATAACATTTAAAAGCTTATAAAATAAATTACTACAAGGCAATTACAGAACCTTTGCACCGAGGCAGTTTTCTAGCTTGCTGCACCACCCAAAGACATTACAGAAATACTCGACCACAGATTTACCCCAGAGATTAATTTGGCCCAAGTATTTCAGTTTTTATGGACATTTGCTCCTATGGTTGAGTACCATTATCTTATGAGGTTGCTGTGGCAACCATGACAGAAAATACAGCAGACACAACAGAGTGCCTATAGTTGGCTGCTGATTTTCAGTATATTTGGCATTGTGAGAGAACTTTTAATTTTACAATCATTTGAGTCTATTGGTAATGGATGGATTATTTGTAAGCATTGTTGAGTTTAATATTTTTCTAATGATAAAGACACAGTGTTACGTAGAAATGTTAGAAAAGGAAGTTCGTTTTAAAATGAATTACTGCTGCTTTTAAATCACTTGTCATTCATGCTTTCCAGTGGTACATTCACTCCAAAGAAACAGTCTTGTGACCATACAGCTGATTGATATTGCTGCTGTTGTCCTATAAATATTTTGTTTTATTTTATAAATTATATCAGGTAATAAGAATCACAGAACATGTTTTATTCCCTTTTGGCCAGTCAGATTTTCTCGGCTTATCAAAAGCCCCAAAATACCCCACCCTCAGGTTGCAGAGATTGCAGAGATTGGTAGTTCACAACAAAAGCAGAGGAGGTGTGAGAAGGATAATAAGTAGAGGAGTACTCTTGTGGCACTAACAAGCCTCTGAGACATGCTGCTTTGGTGCTTTGGTGTCTCAGCCAGTGGCTTCCTTTCCTTCTCTGCTGCACTGCTACTGCGGTGAACTCAGACATGATGACAAGATAGTCAAGTGTTGAGTCAGTTAATGAGGCCGTTCCTGTCAGATACAAGATTCTCCTTCCATATTTTCATCACTCATACACCTTCGGTCTCCCTTTCTTTTACCCACTATCTGTATGTTGTAGTATGAAATGCTTTATACCTTACTGAAACAAGGGCATATCTGGTACATGTATCCTGATTGGACCTGGATGTTTCCAATCTTCTGTCCTTGCCAATGCAGCACTTTCACCTGCAGTAGATGTTTGAATCCCCTTATCTTGAGTCAACTCTAGCTGCAACCAAGTGGCGACCTCCATGGATGTGAAATGAGCCAGTTCCTAGAACAGCCATTCGAGGCTGGCCCCACCTCCACCCACAATTCAGATGTTTGCCCATTTTTAATTATCTGGGAAGGCAGCAGCGGAAGGACTGTCAAGTCGGTGGCAGCCCGAGCTGTTCTTCTGAACAGCTCTTTGGAAGCCTGTGGGTGACGTCACAAATACAACATCCATCTTTTTTATACTGTCAGTGGTTGCAACAACTGGCCAGAAAGATAGAACTGTATCTGCTTTGAGGTTCATTTGTGCTGCTTGTCTCCTCGTTTTATATGTGGCATTTCTAGAGTCAGTCGTTGGTCCATTGTTGTTGTCATCTGATCTATACGCTCTTATTCACTGTTATGCTGATGCTGATGATATACACTTTAACAATGTATAAATACAAAAAAATAATTTCCGCTCTTGACCTCCAACTGGAACTACTGGTTAACAATCTTGGTTTGTCATCTCATTCTGTTTTAGAGGAAATTATAACATTTGGGCAAATCTGCTAATTTCCTTTTTTTTAAAGACTTTACATGAGAAGATTGATGCCACTAACATGTTTGTACTATTTCCGATCTTCCAAACCAAACTACAAGTTTAGAGTACAGACATGAGATATAAATCGAGTCATCTAACTCTCAGCAAGAAAACAAGTAATTACATTTCCCAAAAAGTCAAAGCATTCTTTGACCAGTTCCTAACCTGACTGTTTTGCTACACAGAACTATCTGAGAAATCATCCTTAGAAACTGTTGGGTAAATAATCACTGCTGCTACAAACAAAAAGGTTAAAATGTGATATCTCTGGTGGTGTTACACTTATGTCACTGTTTTTAATGCTGGTCTCTGTCCTCTGTCTTTCTTTCCAGCGTTCTGGTCCTTCATGTGGTTTGTGGGTTTCTGTTTCTTGGCAAACCAGTGGCAGGTGACCGTGCATGAGGACAACCAACTGGGAGGGGACGCTGCACGTGCAGCCATCACCTTCTCCTTCTTCTCCATCTTCACCTGGGTAAGAATCTCACATCTGATTATGTAACAGTACAACACAACTTGACCTAACACCTAGGATTAGGCGACGATGGATAGTTCTATGGATAACCTAAGAAGAGTGAACAGCTAAGATTGTGGGTCACCTTTCAGTTTCTTCTTTTCTTGCCAATAAGTTATTCAAGATGAATCTGCTTTGTCTACTGTCCCTGCATCTTATTTTTATGTGGTTATGTGGATATGTTGATTTTTGTATATGTGCACAAACTCATAAGCGTTCGGATGTTGTTCCAACAGGGTGCTCAGACTCTCTTCTCTATGGAGAAGTTAAAGAATGTGTCGTTTGAAGAGGAATACATCAAGCTGTTCCCCCCTCAGCCCACTCAACCTTTTGTCTGACTCTGCTATCTCTTTTCTTCCTCTGCTGCTTTAACCCCACACAGCGAGTCCCACACAGTCCTGTGGCTGCACTTGTTTAAGGATGCCCAGTAACATAAAATAGTGCTGGAGTGCGTATGGAGTGTATTTGTAATCCAGCAGTAAGACGAGCAATTGTTGCCAAGTAAGACGTTGCTTAAACTTATTTCCTGACCAAAGCACATAACAAGGATAATGTATGTGTAGGTGGGTTCATTCAATTGTTGATCAATACGCATGACTCAACAATTACTTCGCCAAAAGCTGAGATTTCTGCCCCTAATCACCTACTTAAACTCCTGTAATCCGTTTTGGAATGAAAGCTTCCTGCTCACAGGAATTTTAAAATGCTTGTTACACATTCATGTCGAAGTCCTTTTTACATTTTCTGATAGAAAAACAAGCTAAAGAAAAAGCTAAATGTTTCTTTTGATATATTTGGTCATTCATTTTTAAGAAACATGTTGATGGATGCAGATGGAGAACACCTCTGCCATGTGATCTACTGTTTTGATTTTTGGACAGTATTTATTTCATATTCAAAGCTGGCAGCTCAGCACTTTTCTGTTGATGTAGCTAGGCGTATGACAGGTACACACTCTCCCCAGCTGCAGCTTCAGCACCAGACCTGGAGCCCTTAAACAAGTGTAGTCTCGATTTATAGAACAGGCCACCAACATCTCCTCATCATTAACAAGAAGGTTTACAGACTGATTCTAAGAGTTCAGAGTTATTAAAGTGTCAGTTTTATATGAAATTAGTTTGTTTGTTTGTGATATGTTTTTGTACATTCATCAGAGTGCATTACTGATTTGCTTTTGTGTTTCTTTTGGTTTTTTGATTAAGCTACAGGCTCTATAACTTAATAGTTCAACATTTTGGGGAAAATACACATAACTCGCTTTGTGGCCAAGACTTAGACGCGAGGATTGATACCACTCACACATTTTAATGTGAAGCTTGAGCCAGCAGAGGGTTATCTTAGCTTAGTATAAAGACTGAAAACAGGGGGAAACAGCTAGGCTGGCTCTGTTTGGAGGTAACAAAATCCCTCTACCAGTGCCTCTAAAGCTCACTTGTTTGATTTGGGCGAGAGCAACATGGTGCAGTGTTGCGTGGTGGAGGGGGAGGGGGTATTGTATAATGACTGGACTTCAGGGGCAAACAAGCAAAATGATACTATTTAATACTAATTAATGTACATTGGAGGTCATTATTGTTATCTTCTGACCAGAGCCAGAGCTAAGCCAACTATACTGACAGGCGTTAAAGTGGTATCAATCTGAAATGAAACTGTTCCTTTAGTTCAGTTTCGTGTTTCAAAGTTTTCCCCCCGTGTAACTCTTGATTCGCATCCATGCTTTCCATTTTATTTAGTTTAGTAGGTAGATTATTTGTTTTTTAATAGCTTTTTTTAAAATATTGACTTCACAGTTTAAGCAATAGTTTTTAAGACTAGTTTATGATTCAAGAATTCAACTGTTCTATTAGAAATTCATAGGACTTTTATGGCTTGTAGCCGTGTATGTTATTGGGTGATAAATAACTTTTATTGCATGAATGCTTTACTGAAATATCCCAAAATATTCAGAGTTCACTCTGTAAATTGTTATTTTATCATACAAGGGTGCATACAATAATAAAAAAAAATGTATTGACTTGTTTTCATAGTTTGCAACTGGCCCAGTAAAATATTTGATGGAGACAGAGTGGTGTACCAGACTGAAAGAGTCAACAATGACAGATTCGATCAGTCTGCCACATCTGATCGAGCCGAGATGCAGCAGTAAATAAAACCATCGTGAAACTTCCTGGCACTGAGAGCTTGAATCATCTCTCTCTGTGGTTGTGTCTTTCTCTCTAAGTGTCTGCATGTGCTCTTCGCACTTATTGTGTCTTTGGCTTTTGTCCACTGTTCTCTTGAAAAATCCCTAATTATCTACAAAAATGAGACTTGTGGAATTTTACAGGACAGGGCCTCGGCTGTTTTAATAATGCACACAGACACAGTTTAATTGCTTGGTCCCTATCCCGCTGTGGAGCTGAAGTGGTGTTTCTCATTATGGAGATGAACAATGGATAAATAGCCTTTTTGCACTGCTGCCTGTAGAACTAACTTGTTCTGACTGACTAAATGACTTATATTATCTAATAAGCTTCACAAGGTTCCCAAGCCAACTAATCAATGTTTCCTTCTCTGTTCTCTCTCTTCTCCCAAACCCCTCCGCTCTAACACTACTGCATCTCTGCTTCCCCCTCTATCCATTCCTCAACACCATTCACCCATCCTATCTGCCTCCCTGTCGTCTTCCATTTCTGATCCCTACACCTCAAGGCGGGCCAGTCGTTCCTGGCCTTCCAGAGGTACAAGTTGGGGGCCGACTCAGCCCTCTTCTCCCAGGAATACACGGACCCCAGCCAGGATGCAGCAGGAGCTCCTTACACCTCCTTTGGTGGGGATGACGTGGAGAGCCCAGGAGGAGGAGGGGGGCAGGCCAACAACGATGGAGCTTTTGACGGCACCGGCGGCTACCAGCGTCAGGACTACTGAGATATTAGGGATGGGGTTATACTAGGGGGTGGAGGATCTGGGTCAAGTTGTCTGTAATTCCTAATTTAGAGTTGAGTTTGTACCGTTTTTGTCACACTAAAAATCACTAGGTCAAAACTGATGCACCGATGCAACACCAGTACCAATGGGTATTTTTGAGACACAGCAGGCTGATGTTTTACCTTAAAACTGTCACAGATCTGTTAAATGTATAAAACAATGTGCATATCGAAACTGCAAAGGATGCACATGTTATTGTTAGTAGTACCAAATAGTGACAAGTTTAAAAGGTAGATTAGAATAATTTGTAACCATAATATTTTTTTAAGTTTAGTAAAAACAGTAATAACCCTGACACTGAGTCAGTACCACTGCATTGCTTTGTGTTGTGTTGGTGCTATATCGTTTTGACCTAGTGATTATTAGTGTGCACATGCAACACTCAATGTGTTTGGTTGGAGGAAGAAGGTTAGCAGATTTCATACCTGTGACATTTCAGTTACCGGGCTGATTTCCATCTGTTTATTTGGGAGGAAAAAGCAGAATTTATATCTAGATCAGAAATTGTTGGCTATGCTATCGATTCTGGAAGGCACAGGTAACCTCTAAGGGTCGGACAAGATCTCAGTTAGGTGCGAGTCTGCAGTAGAACAACAGCAAGGAGTTCACAACATCTATGGGAAGGGGTTGTGGGATGGAGAGAGACGCCGGGTGCAGGTGAAGATAACAGGAGGGCTGGAATCTTTCAGAGGTCAAGCCTTTTTCAGATATGGTCATGTAGCAGATCGATGCTTGTGGCCATATTGCCTTCATCTTCTGAGGTCTGCTGTCAGTCAGCAAAAGGACTGCGATCAGTGTTAATTAAAAACACACACACACACACACACACACGCAAGCACAGGTTCACAGTGCATCGATTTTTAACAGACAACACAAGTTTCCGCTGACAGAACTCCTCTGAGATATCTGGCAACTAATCCCCACAACTGTATCACAGGCGCCTGTTTGTGTGTGTGTGTGTGTGTGTGTGTGTGTGTGTTGAAAGGTCTCCTCCGGGTTTTAATGATGTGTGGGTGTGGGACAGTGTGTGTGTTTTCTTGTTTCCCAGAAGAACCTGCTTTCTTCTTTCCTCGATTGTTGCCTTAGTGCTGACTGCCAAGCAAAATCCAACGAACACAGGGCGACGTATATATACCCTACTACATGCACAGTATCTCAGTTCTCTTTCAGCATCTTTAGAGTGAAAGCATAGCTAATTGAATTGTGTCTTGTTTTAGTCCTTAAGCTCGTTAAAAAAAAACCCAGAACAAAGCAAGCATTTGTCATCATTACAGAGCATCCCAAACGACAGGTCTCATATCAGCAGGCCGACAGAGAAATGCAGGTTATTTATCGTTTTTCACCACTTTATTTCAGCAAATCTACAGCGGAGACAACCATGAACATCCTGAGTATTTATGAACATGCATTGCTCCATTTTCTTAAAGTATATCTATCTCTCTATAAATATATGTAAAATTCAGTATATTAGAGTGTTTGAAAAAAAAAGATTCTGCTTTATTTTAGGGCATTACGCTAGTTCTATATAAAAAAAGAAAAGACAAAAGAAAGAAGATCTATGTTCTCTTGAGTGTTATTGTGACGAGATATATGGTGAGGTCCATGCCTCATCCTTTATGTTGCTTTCAGGGTAAGGAGATGTTTTTATTTTGGAATAATAATACTAACTATAAAAAATACAGCAACAAAAAATGTGACCAAATTATCAAAGTATATATATATGCACATATATATACTTTATACTGTACAACCGTGTAGACGTAAAAAAAAAAAATGTGTGACGTTCCTTTGTGAAATCTGTTAAAGAGCAAAGTAAGATTTAAGAAAAAGATTGTGTACAAATGTATGTTTTTGATGTGTTCGATTTTAACCAATAAAAATAAAGAAATGCTGAGAAAGATACGAATGACTGTTCTGGGAGTTTTGGATTTTAGATGCATTTTCCTCTGTCCTCGGTTATTTATGTTTTTTAATAACCTGCTAAGATACAGTAAAATAAATCATAAATTCATTTAACTTTTGAGCTCTAGACTCAAGAGAGTGATACAACAGATCTACTATATTGTCTTAAAAAACCCATGTCTATGGTTTGTTTGTACATGAATATTAACAGTAAGTATTCTCGACTCATACAAAAATATTGTACACATAAGCTCATTTCAAGTTTTTAGTTTAGTGATACTGAGCAGCTGCAGTGAGACAAAGAAATGTAGCACATGTCTCCCTCCACTGGTAAGAATTTTACCTGCAGTGCAAACTTCTTTTAAAGATTTGACAATGTGAAGATGCCCGGGGCCCAAAGCTAACATTTTAAAAATGAACAATAAGTTACATTGTTTTGCTTTTTTTTTAATGGCAATGTCACCAAAGTCAGATTACAAAGAATAAATTGTATGCAATACGTTAAACTTGCATGAAGTTGATACAAATCTAAACCTCATGTTCATTCTAAACATGACTTATTATGAGTGACGCAAAGTCTGTGAACATTTAAGTTTAAAACGTATCACTCGTGTTCTTCTCTTTCACAAAATCATTCAGAAAGTAATACTTTGTGTCACATCTACAGGTACATAACCCCGGCAGTTCTGTCCTTAGATATTCAAATGCTTCGTTACGTAAACCCCAAAAAGCGAAATCTTTCAGCCATGCAGTCAGGGACACTGGAAGTAATTCACAGTTATAAATAAATAAATAAATAACTTTCTCGATAGGGTTATTTAAATGCCTGTAACTTCCATCTCCTGCAAAAGGTGAAGACAGAGCCTCCAACCAACAATGGCACCAGAAACAAGTGTGACACACATCACCCTCCAGAGGACGGAAACAGCAGGACAGCCCCTCACATCATGTTGTGCTTCATGTTGGCACACTTTGACCTGACCTGACAGAGTGCAGGTGGAACACAGGGAGGCGTTATCAACAACTGAGGCTTTATTTTGGGTTTGTATGCAGCTCACTGTACAACAGATCAGTGCTGATTGAAACATGACGGGGTAAAATCTTTGCAATCATGTAATCTGAGAGGAAAAAGCTCACGAGGTGTCATTTAGTTTGACGGTAGAGGACCTGTCGTGTTCTAAAACTGTGAGTGTGAGAGGCTGCAACAGTGGATTGCATAGAATAGTGTTTAAAAAAAATAATAAAACGATTTTATTTATTTATTTAAATTAGATTATCAGATGAATGTATTCTTATTAACATTAATGTACAGAGCACAGATTATAATATAATATAAATGGTGGGGGTTTAACTTCTAATGTCGAGAAGAGCAAACAGCCACCAGCAGCAGTCGTTGTTTACTCTTGTAGTTACGAGATGAAGACACACGGTGGCGACGTTGTCAAAGAAATCCAGCACAAACCGGAAATGTTATTTATTTATTGTATAAATTGACTAAATCAGGAGTTGTTGGTTAAATTGTATTTTATTGTGATAGCACAGAAGGGAGGATTTATCATCTTATAATAAATAATAATTTAAAAAAAATCTCGAGTTTGACAAGAAATCATACGGATGTGCAGAGATGCATTAAGGTGCTGTCCGGAATTTAGGACACTATTTATTATTATGCAAACCTGTTCATTAAAATGCTAAATATTAAACGCCACAAGACGAGAAACGTGGTGGGATATTTAGGGGGAAAAGAGATGAAGTGAATTATACGATTGTGAAATCGTTTGAGTAAAACACAAACAATTACTGAGCTCTAATTTAAGCATTTTTTTTCCTGTATACGGTTACTTACAGTGAATTATCACAGCACCCACGAGGGATATCGTTTCAGAATGTTTTCATTTCAATTTAATCTAACTCTTGTCTTCTCCACTTCAATGCATGCTTATCTTTTACCACTATGTGTGGATTTGTCACCTCGAAACTCGCGTGTTCGAACTTTGCGATGGTCCGTGAACGCATCGAGGTACCGTCCGACATGGCGGCGCAGCGCAGGAATCTGATGCAGAGCGTGAGTGAAAACTTTTTGATCACTCTCTCTTACCTGTCACGTCACGGCTGTGTTTGTGTTCAGGGAGTGCTTTGGTCTCACCTCTCTCTCTCTCTCTCTCTCTCTCTCCCTCCCTCCGGCGGCTCTCTGTGTTTGTTTGGCTCCGGTCAGCCTTGTTTCGGGCTCGTTCAGGAGATGCTAGTCGCTAGCTGCTTTAGGTTGAGCTTTATGAAGCGGTTTGCTAACAGTTAGCCAGCTGCCACAAGTTTAATATCAAAATAATCCGATTTATTAGTGTCTGCTCGCCCAGGGCAGTTGAGATTACGAAAAAAATTGGAGGTGGTTACGAGTTTGACCGGTGCTATGTTTCCTCCCCCTCACACCCTGAGTGAATTAGCTGAGGCTCGGTAGTGTCACGGTCGCCTAGCAATCCTAAAATGTCACTGCATGTCAGAGTCACCTTTACTGAGTGCGTGCACACATACCTCTGAATGAAGTCATTCACACTGCTCACACAGGCAGAAAGATTAATAAACATAACAGGACAGAGAGGTATTAACCTAACGATGTGTGATTGAAGTTGTAGTCTGCAGTGGTGTTGTTATATTGACAGGCGTTTCCCCTGTTTACATACATGAGAGGGCCATGAGAAGATAATGCACACTACGACCTCAATAATAAACATAAAGTAGAATTAATACCGCTTTGACAGTCTGTTGTATTGGTTCACATTACATATTACATTACATTACATTGCATTTAGCAGACGCTTTTATCCAAAGCGACTTACAGAGGAGGACATAAGCTGAAAGAGGTGTAAAGGAGCACAGAGTAGTTGTTAGTTTTGTTAGTTTTGTTAGGCAGGGAAGCATTCTCGAAACAGAAAGGTTTTTACAAGTTTTTTAAAGGTAGAAAGGGATGTTGCTGTTCTAGTAGCCGTTGGTAGGTCATTCCACCATTTGGGGACAACCACAGTGTGCCACACATTAGATTGTACAGTGTGGCACACACAGATGTGTACCCAGTGAAGTGGACTGTAAGTGCATATATATATATATATATATATATATATATATATATATATATATAACAAAACTAACAAACTACTCTGTGCTCCTTTACACCATTCTCAGCTTATGTCCTCCTCTGTAAGTCGCTTTGGATAAAAGCGTCTGCTCAATGCAATGTAATGTAATGTAATGCAATATAATGTAATATATATATATAAATATTAGGGCTGTCAATCGATTAAAAAAAATAACTAAGTAATCGCAAAAAAATCTGTCATTAATCACGATTAATCGCAATTAATTTATCAATAAATTTATAAATAAATTAATTGCATTTTTGAAGCTTACAATGAATATTTATTTATGTAAAATGATCAAATTAATGTAGAATAAACACAGAGAAAGTATTTTTAAATTCATTCATTTTATTGGCTTATGGTGCACATATGCACAGTGCTAATGGAAAAAAGGAAATAGGAGGGAAGTATACTAAAGAGGAAATATACTGACGAGTGCCACACTCCTGTAGTGTATAGTGTAGACAGGGTGTTTTGCTTCGAGGTGATATGTTAAAGTCCTGTTACTTCTGTGGAATTTGAATTCGACTTTGCAAACTTTGCAAATTGCCTTGTTTTTGTCCAACGAGCCGTCGGGCAACTTTCATTGCTGCGATACGTCAACGTATCCGCCCGATTAGATGTGGCAGATCTGCTGTAAACTAATACAAGCAGGGCCGGGGTGTGTGTGTGTGTGTGTGTGTGTGTGTGTGTGTGTGTGTGTGTGTCACATCTTTCTATAAGTTAATTGTAAATATACATTTTAAAGATTATGTGTGCTTATGTACAGTGTATGCATGCCTTGCACATTTTTAATTCTTCTAACTTTTAGAGTTTAACTGTACCTCTGCACGTTTTTTTTTTATTCTTTTGTACATATTTAAATCCTATGCACGCGTTTTAATTTCTCTGTGCATATTAAGATTTAAATCTACCTCTGCTTAATTTTAACGTACGGATACTATGTTATAGGTTAGTTGTAATGTATGTTTTATGCATGTTTCCATGCTGCTGCTGGATGCTTGAATTTCCTTCGGAATTGTGCAGGATTAAAAATCAGAATGGTAATTTAGTTCATTATTAGAAATCGGGACTACATATTACATGGTAATACCCTCTATCACATGCGACCGAAGAACACTTGTTACAACAACAACGTGTTACACACAGTAACACAGAACAAGGTAATGCTTTTGGGTAAGCTAAGGACCAAGAAAAATGTATTTATTAAAACTTTAATGTATAGGAGAAAATTATCAGTAAGTTTAGAAATGCACTAAAAAGTAAAAAAAAAAACACGACAATGCAAAAAAAAAAAAACATAAGCAAACTGGGGTTGTCAAGTCAGTGTTGATACTTATGTCTACTGACAGTTACACAGGTAGATGAAGTGATGAAGTCAGTGTGTGTTTATTCAGTGTGTGTTTATTTTGAAGAGACACACACGCAGACAGACAACACAATCCATGCACCGTAATAGTAAATAGTGAACACACGTGGTTGAACTTCCTTCACACGTGGCTCACCTGTTACTGCTGCTCCTGTGTGATACAAAGAGAAAGGGAGAGAATCAGAAACAGACGGACAGACTGATAAACAGAGCATTACTTATGGTTTGATATATACAGAATGGACACGTTCAATCATTCCTTTTTTTTCTTCCCATGACAGCATCAGAGCTGGACAGATGACCTGCCACTGTGTCAGATGTGTGGGGTTGGCAATGCACCCAACTGTGTGTACAGCTCCGACGGTAAAGGAACTCAGAGCCACACCAACGAGGACGGACACCTGAGGTTCAGGTGAGGCGCTCTGGAAACACGAACGCTCGGAAATGCAAGTAAAATAAGAGACGAAAAGGAATAACGTCATGCCTGGAGTGATGACCGCTGCCTGCATCTCAGCTCAACTTGCCATTGACTCCTTTTGATCACCATGTGAATGCCATACAGTAAATACATACCTGTCACATGTACTATTATCAAATATGTATGCATGTTGTTTTATTTTTCTCCACCAATCAGAGGCGAGGATGGCTGTTTCCTGTATGGGGTTTTTAACGGTTATGATGGCAGCAGAGTGGCCAGCTTTGCCTCCCAGTGTCTGACAGCTGAACTGCTGCTAGGACAGCTCAACTCCAGTCACACAGACAACGACGTCCGCAGGATCCTTACACAGGTCTGCCCGCGTTTATGTTACATGTTTGACATGTAAGTGATTACAAAGCGAGCGGTGTAAAGGATGTATATTCTAGGAAGAGTGAGGGAAAAAAAATCCAAATACCATCACTCCAGAATTGATGGACGGCCTTTAAATACGCAATCTAACTACACATAACAGATAAACTGTGGTAATATATTGACGTCTCTGCAAGATGTATCCAGCGGAGTGCACTGTGATTTACTGTGACGTGCAGTGCAGAATCTGAGCAATGTCAACTAGAGTTAGTTTACAAAGTGTATCCATGTGTGTAGAGCTAATAAACTTGTTAAAAAATATTTAATTGAAATATTCTTTGATGGTGTTTTTTTTTGTTGTTTGACTGGTCATATTGGTGCAAATCATGCACAATCCACATAGAAAATTTAAAATTCACTATATCGGCCGACATGTTGGTAATCAGAGAAAAAAAAATCCCATATCAGTCTGCCATAATCTTTTAATTGTATTTTTTTAATGAGACATGTAGACAATTTAATGGCACTGACAAACGGCTTAATCACAATCACATTTAATATACAGAACTCACAGATTATGTATTTTTTAAGGGAATGGGCAGAGACAACGACCATGTTGTCACTTTTCATGTCAACACGCGCGTTTTTATTGACAGTCTTGCATAAGAATCACTGAACGTTATGAAGAATTCTTACCTCCTTGCTGCTACTCGCTTCCACTCTTAACATTAGTCGCCGCTGTCTGATAAACCTTATTAGCATTATTTACTTGTGCTTTATCCTCCATGTCATGTTTTTTTATTTACCACACACAGCACAACGTGATGGCTGAAGCCGGCTAGAAGTTAAAACGAGGCCGTGCGTGTATTAATCAAAGACGAGATTACGAGACAATAGCTTAAATACTTTAAGTGGTCCACATCTGGTTATTGACAGTGTTGCGTGAGAAAGTAATGGTAGAGCAGGTCGGTTTTATATCAGATTTTTTTGTTATTGTTAAAAAAAATAATAAATTCAGTGACAGAAAATATTCAGTTAATACGACCCGTGCAGTATCGAACGTGCTGTAGCGACCCGGATAATTACCAACATTGTTTAATAAAGATGCATGTTCTTGTTGTCGCAGGCCTTTGATGTGGTGGAGAAGAGCTACTTTGAGACGATAGATGACGCTCTGGCTGAGAAAGCTCACCTGTCCAACTACCTCCTACCACACAATGAGGTATACCACACAGACACAGACACACACACACACACACACACACACAAACACACACACACACCCTCGCTCTCCGAGAAGAATATTGACAGATTAGGCTGAAAATTGAGAAGAGGTGTTCTCTGTCGGTTTCCATAGCAACCACAGATTTGGGCATTAGTATGAGCTTAATGCCCAGCCGTCGGAGAATGAGCTGGTTATGTTCTAATTGGGCTGATCAGCCTGTTTCATTAGATAAGCTGGTTTCAGTTTTCCTCATCTGGATCCAGTCTGCTCCTCTGCCAGCTCCATCTTTTTCTTCTTGAGCCATATCTCCTCTCCAGGCTCTACGTCACTTAAGTGTCAGTTCTAATGGCGTTGCTGGTGTGGTGTGTTTTTATTTAAGAATATCGAGACATAATCTCGTTATCACACTTTGCTTATCCATCTCTTTCATGCTTACTCTCTCATGGCCTTACTTATCGTACACCTGTTTTCTTTCTCTTGCTTAACGGTCATATTTCTCACCCCCTCTTTTTATCATTTCTCCTATCCTTCAATCTGCCTTCTCCTACCGATAACGTTCCTCTTTTCTTTCTCCCCCACTTCTCTTACCTGCCACTCTCCCTTCCTGCTCTCCTTCATTCTCTTCCTTCTTCTTCGCCTCCTCCTGGCTGGTCAGAATGTGTCATTCCACCAGCTTTCTTCCCAGGGTCAGAAGGTGCAGGAGCGCCTGAAAGAGCTGGAGCAGGAGGTGTCAGGAGGAGCTACAGCAGTTGTGGCACTCATCTTAAACAACAAGCTTTACATCGCCAACGTTGGTATGTACACACACACACACACACACACACGCACGTTTACACAGGCTAGATTTGTGTTAATTCGCAGTGTCTGACTTTGACAGTACAATTACTGAGGCGTTTGTCTTAAATACTACAGAGTCATTATCACATTTGACAGAAATACTTTGATTTAGCTGGATCAAATTTTTCATTTTCTTTGTCTTAGTACTTCAGAAATATGGTTAACGTCATACACCAGACAATAGTAGACGTCTACGTAGAAACCTGTTTCATACCAGTAGATGTCAGGCTTATACAGGTTTTGTAAAATTCCAGTCAGGGTCTTCTTTGTTGGACCGGCTAAGTGGTGTTCACAGAAAAGTGATTCATATAGGCCATTTCCACCACAGGAACTCTACAAGCAGATTAAACACGTTTTGAGGAACTCACAAAGTAAACCTTTTGTTCCAGCCAGAGGAACCAGACTGCAACAAATGTAGACAGATGTAGTTCCTGTAAGATTCATGTGGTTTCATGTACGAGAAGTGCGTTCCATAGGTTCCGTGTTTGTTTCTGTCATATTAAGGGGCGTGTGTGTTGATGAAAGCACAGAGAAATTTGTGATTTGTTGCATCTTCAGTTTTATTTATATAGCACCAAATCATAACCGAGGCAATCTCATGACACTTATCATAGAGCAGGTCATATTCTTTATAATATTATTTACAGAGGCCCAACAATTTAACATCTATATTGATCATAAACAAATAACCAGCAGACTCTTGTCACACAGCAGTTAACAATTTTTCTGTGTAAATTTCTTTCCTATAACGCTAAAGTGTTGCATTCTAACACCCGAAAAAGATCTTAAAACTTCAAGTCTTCGATTTTATTTCATAATACTTTATGATATCTTGAAAGTGGTGTGGCCAGCGCCTCTGCTGCTACATGACCTCATCTGGATCTCACAGTGTCTACCCATTTTAAGCTACAAAAACACGTTTATGTGTTTATGTCTGCCATCGTCTCTCGTTCTCTTTTTGCTGCTCAAGAGAGCGCAGGCGCTATTTTTAGTAGTGTGTAAGCTAATGCCGGATTCACAGCATCAGCTAGAGGCAGAGCACGTAAGGGCTGGGTTTGGGTATCAGTTGGCCCCGTTAAAGCAAGGTGATGTACAGTTATAGTCATTGGTCATGTGAAATCATGTAGTACACTATTTCAGATTTACATTTTAGAGTCACTACGAGGTCTAAGCTCAACCTTTTACTGTTTCCAAACAATTCACACACCTTAAAGGGCGTTTAAAGTCCTAAATTACTCATTTTACATCCAACAGTAAGTAACCAGAGACCAAAGGTACAAAATATTTGGCTAAATATGTTTATTATCACGTGCTGTGCCGCACATATAGATACAGATCTACTGTAGGAAGGGTCTGGCATATTAATCCAGATTATTTTTGATAGAAATTACTAAAAAAAATAAGTTCTGAGATGACTAAATCAGTAGGTCTCGCATAGATGAATGATGAAAGGTGTTTCACACTGCGCAGAAAGTTTATTTCTACAGGCAAGTTTTCTGTGTGGCCCTTCGGACAGATGTTGGAATCATACCGACTCTGTTTATTCAAAACATCTACACGTTGGCTGTTGTTTTGGAACCCCCTGGTGCCAAAATCAGACTCCTGCAGATAACCCGCTGTTGGGGCAGTCGTATGATAGCCTGCTCTGTGTGTGTGTGTGTATATAAATGTGTGAGTTTGTGTGTACAGATTCCCACCTGACTTCTTGAGCCACAGAACAGGAAAAGAAGCATTTGTTATTAATATTTTACTTTCCAACCAGCAGGACATTTTAGATGCTTAACTGTGAGGAAATTCAAAAAAAGACTGTGGGAGACATTCACACACCCACACTCCAAACCCAGAGGAGCCACGGTATTTCTCCTTCAGAATCAAAGTTAATAATGAAAGTACCAGAGCCCAGCTGCTGTATATGTGGCTTGTTTCATGTAACCATGCACTGTGGTTATTGTTCTGCCTGATTTAATTATTAATTACGGATATGAATCTTTGCTTGCATTCAAAGCACCTCTGGTTATCCTTTAAATACAGTGTTTTTAGATGTGTATGTCTTTTTGTTTACACCATAGATTCTGCAGCAGGCAAAGGAAAAAAGCCCCTCACCCTCTCTCACTTCGTTTTCTTTTGTCCTCAAGGACGTGGCACAGAGCAGAAAATGGGAGACTGTAGTAATTAGTAGAAAATAGAAAGGAGGGCCGTCTCCTCGCTGGGAGGGGGGGGGGTCAAGAGATCAAAGTTGAGAGAACATGAATCCTAGAGAGGTTTGAACATAAGAGTAAGTGTGTTCTCAAAAGCACTTCCAGCTGTGTGTTGATGTGAAAAATATTTGACAGTTAAGGTCATATGACCCATAATTTGATATCCTGTGAGTGTGTGGGAGGCAGTCAAGGGTATACAGGACGTTTGCAGTTTTTTTTCATATGTGTAGCAACTGCAGCTCAGCACATATGAACATGAGGGTTATCACCACGCTTACCAAGAGGCTTTTTATAGTGTTTTGTAAAAAAAAAATAAAAAAAAATATGACTACACTATAAAAGCATGTGTCCTGTCAACACGGTTAAAAGGTCTGAAGCTCAGGAACCCACAGAGAGGGTTAGTACAGGTGCATGGCCCCCTGTCTGCAATTTCATTATAATGAAGCTGATTGGATGCCCTTGTCTGTGCACATCAGACGAGCAGCTACGCCAAGCATTTACAGAACATCAAGCTCCTGCTCGCTGCCCCAAAATGTTAATATAAAAAAGTGAATTCAGTATCGATCGACCGCTGGTCAGCTCACATGTCAGCAACTGGCTTCATCGTCCAGTGATCAATAGTTAGCTTTTGTAAAAGCAGCACAGTACCATCACTAATTCACTGACATGGAGACTGGGGCTGTGAGTCATCTCGGGGCAACATCATTTTTTGTCTCCGCATCATTAATGTGTGTAAAAATTAGAGGGCAAAATGTCTCATCCTTAAAAAAACAAACAAAAAAAGACAGAAGAGTAGGCTGACATCCTCTCTGAACCCTTGTATATTTGTCCTTGGTTGCAGGTACCAACAGGGCACTGCTGTGCAAGTCCAGCATCGATGGCCAGAACCAGGTTCTCCAGATCGGCCGACCACACAGCACAGACAATGAAGACGAGCTACAGAGACTGGCTGCACTGGGTGAGACGCGCAGGCACATAGACAGTGATATACAAAGATGACAGAAAAGATGCATAAACCATCTGAACAGGGTTAGTTTGGACACTGTGAAAGAGGACCAGCGGCATCTGCAGATATAAAAGGCTCGTTGTTAATTGTTATTTTCAGATGTTTACACACTAATTAAAACATAATTACGCATATTGTGATCAATTTCTGCCGTATTCTGTCAGTAGAACCCTCCTAAACGCACCGGACCTTCAAATTTTAATAAGAAAAGAAGAAAAGTAAAAAAAAGAAAAATTAATAAGTAGCCATGTGAGTTCACATAATCAAGTGAGTCACATTCCATATCACCAATTTTATTAGCAGCGCTGCCTCCTTCCTCTTGTACTCATTAATCCTAATCCTAAGAAAGAAAAAATCTAGTCACTGATTCACTCAGAACACACATTTATTCTCGCTTTACATGAATTTTAAGTTATTGTGGGTGTGACAAATTTATAGAGAGTATCTTGGTCACACTGGTATAGACAAAATGAACACAGCATCATGTGTACATTCAGACATGCATTGCATTTGTTGCATTCTGTGCAGACAGAGACAGCCATTAGGACAAGCCAGCATAAAGACACAATTGGGACCTTTTATCCACAGTGGACAGCAGAGCTAATGGGTCCAGTACTGAGGGTTGTGCATGTAACAGAGAATACATACATTGTGATGAACTTTGCAGACAAAACATTAGGTGTAGCCAGGCACCCATAATGAATATAATATTGAATGAGCTGCATTGTTTCTCACCATTTCACGCCACACCATAAAATAAAGGAGGCAGAGGTCTCTGTCTCTCTTTGTTCTCTTGTCTCCAGTTGGGAGTCGCATAATTATTCTGTTGTTCAGGCCCCTCTCTCTGAGTGATTTAAATGAAATGGCAGTCATTCCATTAACCCAGCTGAAGGTGACCTCTCCCCTCATAATTTCATCCACCCCCAAACATACCCCCCCTCCTCCTCCTCCTCTTCCTCCCACCCCCATCTCTTGCTTCTACATATTGCTCTTGTCTTATTGCTTTATCCTTTCCCATATAAAACGTCCCGCTCCTCTCCCCCACCGCCCCTGTCTCATCATGATACCGCAGTCCTGACCTCTTTTGTTTGTCCTCACTTTCTGCCTCCCGCTAACTGTGATGTTTTTCTCCTCTCCTCCATATATTTTTTATTTTTTGAACCCAGGTGTGGATTCAGCTCGTGTAAGGCAGGCAGGGCAGATTGCTGGCCAGAGCAGCACGAGGAGGCTCGGAGACTACCGAGTGAAGTTCAACTACAATGAAATCGACTTGCTCAGGTGAACTGGGAATACTCAAACCCCGTCACATTGTACATGCCATTCTTTGTTTCCTATTTATTAGGGAGGAACCGATACATATACTCCAGAGGAAAAGATGTATCAGTACGTCACTAGAAGTGCCAAAAGATTTAAAAAGATAAAAGTAGGACAGCATCCTAAACAATCCTATACAAAAAATAAAATACTTTTTTTTTTTTAGTTTTGTATTTGTCGATGTGTTCAGTTTTAAATCTTTAAAGACTTTTTTCTTTTTGTCTTTTTCTTTTTTTTGCCATTAGATGACAAGGTCAATATCACTCTCATGCCTGCGTGATAAATATAGAGCCAGGAGACGATTACCTTAGCTCAGCAGAAAGATTGGAAGCATGGGAAAACAGCTAGCTTATCTCTGTTCAAAGGCTAAATCCATCTACCTGTCTAAATTTGACTAGCAACATGTCATAACTCATCGGTTTAATCCATACACAAACAGAAAGTTGTTTTATGATGAGTTATGTATTGGAACTATTTCTTGGTCCAGCACAGTGAATTCCTGGAGTCTTTTTTTGTCTCTATGATGCAGCCAAGACACTCCCATCGTGTTTTTTTTGGATTTCAGTCAATATACAGATTAAAGAAATGTGTTTTAACATGTCGGGGTGCTCTGTTAGCTCAACTTGGTAAAGTGTGCACCCCGTGTGCGAAAGGCTGAGGCAGGTTTTACCTGTTTTCCTGTCTGTCTTTGGCACAAAAAGGATAAAACAAAACATAAAACATGTTAATTAGGCAGGTTTATAGGAGCCTGTAGGCAGATTTTGTTCAACTAGAGCCAGACTAGCTGTTTCACTCATTTCCAGGTAAGTTAGGCTAAGCAAAGCTATTCATCCTGCTGGCGTCGTGTTTTCTAAACTTCTATACAGACAGAAGAGATTTGTATTTACCTCAGAAGGAAAGCGAATGACCGAACGTCCCCTCTTCAAACTTTTCTTTTTAGCTGCCACAGTTCCACTTGCCTCACAGTTCTTGAAGAGTCAGTTTCTTACTTTGTAGCAGTGTGTGTGTGTGTGTGTGCACTACCTGGACAGTGGAGGCTCTGTCTCCATATTATGGTCTTTATTATCAGATCTGACTCTGTTCCAGCCTCTCTTTTACCCCAGCCGAGTTGAGCCTCTTGAAATTCCATGATCCGGAGGCCCCCTCTCTCACACTTCTCATTTCCTGTTCCTGTCTGCAGTCCAGGCCAAGCAAATCAGGATCAGATATCTACGAGTCATTCCAATTATGATCCTCAATAAAACACACAATACAATCTTATAGAATTTCCTCCTGACTGCCATCAAGAGAGAGTGCAGGAAATTTGATGTGAACAAAAGTATAAGCGATTCTTTGGATATATGAGATTAGCTAGGTTTATTGTATTTAGGTCAGGTGCACTTATGTCTCTCTTTTTGTCTCAGCTCCTTCCTCTACCTTTCTCTCTCTCTCTCTCCTTCAGTCCCTGTACTTGCCTTTATTCCTCTTTCTCTCTCTTTCACATTAATTCATCTCCTAAACGTACCCATCTGTCCTCCTCCACCAACAGCGCAGCCAAGACGAGTCCAGTCATTGCAGAACCAGAGATTCACGGCAGCCAGTCTTTGGACAGCGTGACGGGCTTCTTGTTGCTGATGTCAGAAGGTCTCATCAATGCCCTTGAGTCGGCCCACGGCCCTGAGCAGGCCAATCAGGTTAGCAGATTCATCCTCTAAAGCTCCCCAGCCATTTCCCCTCCGCTTGTTTCTCTTCTTTTGCAAACCAACTCAAATCACAAATTTCATGTTTTTCTTCCTTCCTGCCCTGCTCCTCCCTTCCGTCCTATGCTGCCTCTTCATTGATATCATCTCTCTGTTAATATTTTGTTCTATTATATATTTTTCTACTTGTATTCCAAGTCCTGTTTTCTTGACCACTTTCGGTCTGAGTGTCCAATGCATGTTTTCTTTTCTTCACTTATTGTATTTTGTTTATTTTCCTCACTGGCTTTTCGTTCTTCTCTTGTCTCCGTCTTCTCACTTTCATCATCGTTAGTTCTGCAACTCTATCAGCGGTCCTTCTTCCTCTGACCCTCTGTCTCTTGTGCTGTCCATTGTAGGAGATCGTCGCCATGGTAGCAGCAGAGCTGGCCCAGCAGACCAGTCTGGAGACAGCGGCTCAGTCGGTGGTGGACCGCATCAAGAGGTTGCACCACGACGTCTACGTGTCCGGCCGTCAGAGGGCAACTTACTGTTCCCGGCACGAGGACATGACCCTGCTCATCCGCACGCTCAACTACGCGCTGGCTGACGGAGCGCTCACCCCCACACAGGGTAGGATTGGGTCCTATTTTATGCAATACCAGCAAACTTTCACACTAGCTACATGAATATCATTTAAAACTTCAAAAAGTTTTAGAGGCATTTTTAAAATGTCCGAGTCAGATTCATACAGAAGGTTGAAAACTCATCGAAATCCTTTAAAAACAAAGACGACTCACAACCACCTGTCAAAACATATTTTTATGAGCTGTAAGCACTTAAAGCAGAAACTTTTTTTTACTTTTTTAAACCAGGACATGAAATATTTAACCAAGAAGCTAAAATGACTCATATTTAGTTGTCTACAGTTATTTTTCAGTGTGTCAGATAATAAACATTTAGGTGAATACAAGTATGAGATTGCACCCAGTGCTAAGAATGGGGCCAAAGCAGATGTGATGAATTTGAATATTTTAGGATTTTTAAAGATCACAGCTATTACAACATGAATTCAAACGAATAAGCAAACTGAAAACTTGAAGCCAGTGGAGAGCTGCACTTCAAAAGAAATCTTGAAATAATACAATAACACTAGGATTATTCACATCTGAGCAGCCAGCCTTTACGGAAAGAAAAAAAAAAGCCTGAGAGGTGCAGCCAAGAATACCACATAGAGCCAAAATCACAAAGTCCAGGCTGAAGAAAAATCCAATTTATTTCAGGTTCCCAAGGTGCCTATTTTATGCTGAGACTGCACACTGGTTTGACTGAGTTTCTGAAATGTATGAAGAAGAACACCGGCGTACCTCAGACATTCAAATTTAAAACAATTGAACAGCAGTCTTGGCTCAACTTTATATGCACAGTTCTGAGATGAACAGGATTTTTCAAACCCTTTATTACATGTTTGTGCTGTTCCCTCCTCTCAGGTGGACGCATCTACCCAGTGTCAGTGCCCTACTCCAACAGCCAGAGCACCAGTAAAACCAGTGTCACCCTCTCACTGGTCATGCCCTCTCAAAGTACCCTCACCAATGGAACCAACACTGCCTCCACCCTGGAGGAAGGCACCCCCACACCAGGGTAAGATTAGGCTTTGTCTCTCATCTGTGCTTAAATTTAATTACCTCCTACCATGTTGAGCTTGATTTTTACTCCTTCGCATATTTTTTTCCCCTGCTGTGCATGTGCTGAATGAGCTTGTTTTTTTTTTTGCCTCCCAGCTGTCGTGTTTTTGCTTCATAAACTTTGTTTTCCCTCACACTCACTGCCATTGTGTTCACTCTGGGTGAGCTTTAATCTGACTCCAGTCTTCCTTCCCCACTGTTCATTTATTTTGGATATTTTTCATAAGCAAGATATTTTACTTGCTTTCATTTATTTTAGTTAGATTTTCACCCCCCCTGCTTCCCGTCAGCGCTCTTCTTATTCTCATGTAAGAATGGTTTTCACTACCTCGATGTTCTGCCACTGTGGTTCCTTTTACTAGAAGATTAAGTTGAATAAGAGAATACTTTTCTAGCTTTTTTTGACTGCAATGTAGGCCCATGAATGTAAGTAAATCAGTTTTCAGGGGTCAGTTTTACTGTCTGTACAGAAATGATCCAACCTTTTTAAGCCCGAGATCTCTGACCTCCACCTTGGTGAGAGGCAAGATCTACCTATTGAAGCGTTGAAAGAAAAAGACAGCCCAGATTGTACTTCCCACTTTTATTCAGGTTAACTAACTAACCTGAACCCTAATGATTGCAACAAAGAAAACACTGTAACTAGCATATTAAACTGGCCATAGCCTCACGTCAACACATCAACTTCAATTCTAAGTTATTCAGTTTCATTTCAACACAAAAAGAAAAGGAACGTGGAATTTGTGGAATTTTCCACTTATACGAGGACGGTATTTTGTTCATGGTAGACAAGCAGATCATATCAAGTGTTATGCCTATGCACTGAAGCTTCATTCAAGTCACATTAATATCAGCATTTTAGAAAACAGAACTGTAATACTAACACAACTCTCAATGCAATTAGGCCCAAGTACAGTTTTATGTCCAATACAAAAAATAAAGGTGTGGCCTATTTCCTTTTGAGCAGTTCACATGCAGTGTTATGCTTATCCACTCAAGCTTCATGCAAGTTACATAACATACCATTTTCTACAGGTTGGGAAAGTGTGTCAGCCTCCCGTTTTTCAGCTGTGTGTTCCAAACACCGAGCCTGGCCTTGAACGCATTCACTGCAGTCTCCTGTACGCGGCATCGAGCTCATCCAATAACGCCTCGAATAAGCAAGCTGAAGCACTTTTGCTCTAATCTAGTTGATCACTTTGACCACCAGAGTCATAACATAATGTATAATGTATTTGTAAGATCTACCAGTCGATCGCGATTGACGGGTTGGCGACCAGTGGTTTATCGAGGCCGTGGCGCGTTCAATCTCACTGACTTTCTACGTTGTTCACTCCCTCTGTCTCAAACTATCGGACACAAATCAAATTAAACTTTTTGTTTCTCTATTTTTGCAGCGTAAATTGCGAGCCAGACACATTTAGAAGCTGGCTACATGAGCCTCACCCCCAATTTCCACCGGGCACAGAAACGGCATAGAGAATCCGGTCGATTTTCAAAAAAACCCCAGAATGAAACAAATTAACCACGTAGCATTGTTACACATTTGGAAGCACCTAAACCAAGGAAACCAACTCTGAGCAAGAAAACAAAGTCTGGCGGGCTAAACATTCCGCTTCTGAAACGTTCCCGGTGGGGTTTGAAGTCGTGTGCAGGACGGACCAAAACAGTGTCGCGATGTGACCGAGATGTGCCGGTGACGTTTCGGGGTCAGTTTCAGAGACATTTTAGACTGACTGTGGAGGGTTTACCCAGTCGTCTGTTAGTCTCATTGGTAGACACAGCGTGACGTCAGGGCTGCGTTCTTCCAAAAGTTAGATTCCGGTTCAGCTTCTCCACTGCAGGTCACTGTATCTTTTGGCACCGCATTTTTTGACACACCATTGCATTGAAAACAGACCACGCCCACTCAGATGAACAACCATTCCTGTCTGAATGCGGCTTCGTCAGCATGTTTAGATTGTGCCTTTAATTGAGTTAGTTAACGAGGTAACCTCCTTTAATACCTGTATTATAATATTCATGAACAGGATTAGCACTTGTGTGGCTGCTCCTTTGGGTTTGCTGCATGTGCACACTTTTTCTTTCTTTCTTTCTTTCTTTCTTTCTTTCTTTCTTTCTTTCTTTCTTTCTTTCTTTCTTTCTTTCTTTCTTTCTTTCTTTCTTTCTTGCACGCTCACTCGCCCACAAGGTATGCTTCTCCCTGCCACTCACTGTCTGACTCACATTTATATTTTTCTTCTTCATTGGCCCCACTTGCCAATATCCATCCTCTCCGTCCTACACTCTGTCCTTGCCTCTCCTTTTTTACTCCTTTAGCACGTTTCACCCAGGTACCTGCCAAACTTCCGTCAATGTCCCGAAGCCCATAATTGAACTCCCTCTCTACCTCCTTTCTCCCCTTCCCCCTCTCCCCCTGTCCACCTCCCTCTTCTCTTTTTCAACCACCCCTCCTCCTCCCCGTCCTCTCCCTCTCTCCACCTCTCTCCTTTGTCTCTCCACCCACTACATGGACCCCTTCCTCTCCTCTGTCACCCCCACTTCTTCCTCTTCTATCCCCACCCTCACACCTGTCTCTTTCTCGTCCTCCACCCTCCCCAACCAAACACCTTCCCCCTCCTCCCTGTTCTTTCCCTCCTCTCTTTCCAGCAGTCAGAGCCCCACTGCCACCCTCCAATCCACCAACACCCAGACGCAGAGCTCCAGCTCCAGCTCGGGAGATGGAAGCCTGTTCCGCCAAAGAGGCAGCCAGGCGGCTCAGCCCGACGAGACGGGCAGGGTCCCGCCTTACGTAGACTTCAGTCAGTTTTATCTCCTGTGGGGAAGTGATCACAGCGATGGCCAGAGCACCCAGGGAGGACTGGGACCCCAGTGAGGAGGACAAGCAAGGGTGCAAGTTAGAAAGAGATGGACTGGGTTTTCTGGCCGCAAGGAGGCACATGGATTTCGAAGGGACAATGATTTTAAGAGGTGGTTGAGATAATGGATTAAATGCTATTAATGTATCATAACTAAAAATAAGTGACCTCAAGGTTCATGGAGAAGCATGGAGGAAGGACTGGGGTTTGCTATCAAACATAAACAGTGGAGGAAGCCAGCGGGCAATGAATAACAGTGAGAAAATGGTGTGATGACACATCATGAAGTGTTTTTCCTCTTCTTGTAATAGATGCTGGTCATGAGTGAGTGTGAATATATGTAATCCAGAGTGTAACCATCATTGTCAGATGTAAAAACATGTATCTGCTAACAGGAATCACATAGATTTGAGAATGATTACAATACTGTTAGGCCTTAAAATGGAATGAGTGTATGCATTTGAAAGTCCTTTTTTATTTGTAATGAAAGTATATCTCCGAATGAATCAATAAGTCTCTTTGGGCTTCTCTTCATGTTAACACTTTTAAACACTTGACAATCTTGCCTGAAACATTTCCGGTAATCTCGTTTGATTTTCACCAAAATGGACCCAAAGATTGTGTCGCTTGGTGGTCAGGTGGTCACATGATGTGTTTTAATAATGCATGGTTGTGGATGTTGCGGCAAAGCACGCCGCAGGTCATTTATTGAAAGAAGAGGAACTAGTCTGTACATTTTTCCTTATTTAGAGAATAATAAAGCACTAGTCAGAGTTCCCACATGGAAAACCTGGAAATTTTACAAGACTAGTCCAACTACTTCCACATGGAAATAGTCTGTATTGTCCTGGGAAATTTTAATTGTATTTTGGCTCCTCACTCAAGTCATTTAGTTTGAAACTCAGTTGAATTCAGTTTTTATTTAGTTAGTACCAAATTATAACAGAAGTTATCTTACAACACTTTCAATTTAAAGTAGGTCTCATAATCTTTCCTAATATTCATCTCAACGGTTCCAACCATGAGCAAGCACCTGGCGACAATGGCAAGGAAAAACTTCCTTTAAGAGGCAGAACTCTTGGTGGGCATGATCAGTGGAGTGGATAAAGGGAGAGACACTCCACTGTAATAATAATGCACCTACTAGATTAATTGGTGAGTCTAAATTGTGTGTAGGTGTGAATGTGAGTGATGAGCTGACAGCTTGTCCAGCGAGTACCTCGCCTTTCGCCCAAAGTCAGCTGGCTCCAACTCTACCTACTAATGGATGGATAGATGATGATAATAATAATTATCAGAAGAAGACAGAAATAATTATAATACTCCACAATTCTGCGTAGCCACATTCTATTGGAACCTACCTGTGAGATGAGACAAGACTTCGCAGAAACATCCAGGGAAGGATGACACACAGTGAATGACACACTCAGAAACAATCCCCACTACTGCTATTGAATAAAACAGTTTTTTCTACACTCCTAGCCAGCTCAGTACATCAGTAAATTGTATAACTGTTAATGAGTAAGTGTATTGTCAGAAACACTGCTGTGAAATGTCTTGAAAGGAAAATGACAACATCGATTTGTTGTTGGAAAAAACACCTAACAAGCCACCATCTACATCCAACATGCATCATTTCCCGTGTGTGCATGGGTAATTTAGTTGGAAATGGAAACAAAGTATTTTTTTTTCAATGTCAAAATCATACAATTTAAAGGCTGTAGTTACAAATGCAACGGTGAAACAAACGTATAAAAATCCATCTACATGACATGGATGACTCACCAGACACAAATCTAAATCTGACAACAGAAAAAACTGAACCTGGAGGTGTTCAGGGATCAACAATGAAGTGATTCAGTGGCTTTGTAATGCAAGACAAGCTACAGTGCGGGAAGAGTAGGAGAGATGTCTTAAGCGTGCCTACAATGTTTGAGTCCTGGACTAGTCAACATGATATGGAAGAGTCCTCAGCAGCATGTGATCGATGGATGCGGAGTACCAGCAATAACACGGTCAAGTAAAATTATAATCGACCATCATATGACGGGTAAGAGTGGGGAGGGTCCGCTGGAGGAGCTAAGTGATTGTTGGAACAAATGAAGCCATCCCTCAAAGTCAAACGGAGCCATCACTCAATGGTTTTTCGATCCTGTGTCTCCTGTGATTTCATAATCACATTTGAAATAAGGTTTTGTGCTTACTCATTTTCAATCCCCTCTATTAATCTTCTACTGAATATCCGTTTTTTTATGTTTATTGCATTTCAAGGTTTTCACAGTTTTCTAAAAATTACTTTGAAAATTTGATTTTCCAGTTGAGAAAACACATTCCACATGCTATTGGCAAATATACAATCTGTGACAGCATATTGTCTTTCCTTTATGAGTTCCTTAAAGATTCAAAGAAACAGTTACGGTTGTTAGAAGAAATCACCAGTGACTGGTAAAATAAATCAAAGGTTTATCATAAATCTGTGCAGATTTTAAAATAGGAACAGGCTCCTGTCAAGTGCACAAAAATGTCTGGAACAAACTAGAATGAATAGAAATAGATTTAGCTCTATTAGAAATGGATCATGAATACCAGCTGGGCATATAGATCACAGTTTAAAGTAGACTGCAGACGGCCCAAAGAAAAACTGGTTACAAAAATATTTAGAGCCCAGAACTGCACCATCCAACATTATGTCCACAGCCCCTTCCTGCTGGAAGATGATGTCACTCCCTAAATTAACTTCACACTGTTATGAGACTCTAATTGGCTTAATGGGGAGAAGTGGTTAGAAACACAAAAGAGTAATAAATGAGAAAAATGATTTCCTATTAAACCCTCAAATCACCACGTTCAAGGTCATGAAGCTGTACACTGGATATAGACAGCACAAAGAGAAGGGAAGAAACAAGTTCCTTCTGTTCCAGCTCTGCAAGAGAGTTCAGTCACTAAAAACATGTTCCGGCCTTTCAGAGCTACAGTATTCAGGTTTCAATACGTCAAAGGGAACATACACCACTACAAACACCCTGTGTTTATGTTACTTAAATAGATATACAGACATATTAGCAGGCAGATGTACTTTAAAATATCAAAAGTAAAAGTACTAATTGAAGAGCAAAATGGTTCCTGTCAGTGTTACATTATGGAATTACTGTATACTAATGTATAACCGCATGTAGCATTCATGTTGGAGCTGTGTAACGTAAAAATAAATATATTATTTGAGTTTGTCAGACTAAAGAAGAAAGTTTTTACCACCAAGCCAAATTTGAATGATTCAAAAAGTTTATGAAATTAGGTGTCAAAGTCAGGTAAAAATGATTCTCCACGCCGACTCGATCCCGCCTCCCTTAACAGTCAGAAACTGTAACAATAAGCACAATGTGGATGCTGACAGCTCGCAGTATTATTGGTATTGTCCAGCCCTGTATGTTTGAGCAACCAGAACCACAGTCTGACTCGGAGTCAGAGGGCACTGACCGACCCCTGGATCAAACTTGTTCTTCCCAATTTACAACAGAATGGTAAGTTTTTCTTCCCCGATAAGCATTAGCCAATGGAAGTTATGCTATCAATAAATCAGCAGCCGCTCTCCACACTTATGACTTATTTATGCCTCCAACTAGCATTTTGTTACACAACCATGGTGGGAAATCAGCACCACTGACTAATGCCCGTAAAATACGGATTGAATATTGAGTGGCAGGTGAGTTCTATCTGTCAGTGTCTGGTTTAACACATTTATTTCCCAACCTGTATATAAACCTATGTTGTAGAATGATACATTAATATTTATAGTTTTGTTGCATATGAAACATATATGTGTAAAACCTGACTTCAATACCAATTATACTACTGTAAAATACACATACCTGCAGGTCTTACAAGTATTACAAAACACAAGTTGATCTACAGAATGTACAGAATGTAACTATATAATTATCAAACAATGATTAAAAAAAAACTATAGAGCCGGTGTTTTATTCGTCTTTTCTGAGTTATTTTATAAACATGGTTGTTCAACATGATGAAGACCCATAGCGCCTGTTCTATGGTAAGGCTCATTTCAAGGTAAAAGATATGTTGATCCTTATTTTCAGGTGCTTATACACTAATATAGACACCGTTATGCATGTTATATTTATTTATTTGCCATATTCTCTAAATAGAGCCCCCTAAATGTTAGACTTAATCGGTAGCAGTGCATCATATTTTATAAATGCCATATTTATCATATTTTTATGTGTACATTTTTTTAAGTAATAGGAAAATGTCGCTTTCAAATAATGTGGTGGAGTAAAGAGTACAATATTTGACTCTAAAGGAGCATAAAGTCTAAATGTATACTTAAACACCGTACTTCAGTAATTTATATTTATTTGAATCAGCAAATGAAAAATCTTTATGCTTATGTGTCAGATGAGACTAACAAAAAAACAAAAAAAAAACAACAGATGATTACTTTCCCTCTTTGCTTAATTAAAACGTATCTTACTGTCTGTCTAAACCAGCCCATCAGATGGCAATGTGGACCTAGATATCCAGATCTGTCACAGACCAGATTGACAAGTGTATCTTCAAGTAGGCTAGGAACACATTTCATTTGGGCCACCAAACTGGACACACTGGAACTGTGGAGATAAGCGCAATACCATATCATACCATAGTGTAATCAAAAGCCTGTTCTGTAGGTGTATCACTTTAAGGACGTTTTTTAAAAGATCAAGAAGGCATAATGGACATGCCATTGAGTGGGTGGGGTTAGGGTATAAATACACCCAATCAACATATCCACCTTTGTCACCAAAGGGAGTGTAGACTGCTGTGTTGTTCAGCCCACACATGTGATTCTTCTGACCTTTATTGACAGAGCTGGTTAGTGTCACCTGGAATCCGGAGAGCAGAACAGAACCGACATAGTGTGTTGTACCCTGAGCTGTACTGCTGACTCTTGCTTGATTATTCAACTTTGGACCACAGAGGAAGAAATGTGTAAAAGAAGATGTGAGAGGTAAATCTGCGAGACTTTATCAGTTTTTGCTCACTAACGGGACGTCTGAGGAAAATAGCTGTGTGTGTGTGTTTGTGTGTGTGAACAGATGCATGTTTGGCACTATTCTGGTAGTGAATCCTTTTATCTTTATTCTGTCAAGTGTCTGTAAATTCTTGTTGTGAATGTAATTAAGTCTGAGGCTTTGTCCCCGAGAGTAAACGGCATTAAAAAAATATATATATATGCAGCTTCTTTTTGAGGAACTGCCATGGGATTTATGACTTGTTTTATAAAAGCAATGACTGACATTTGTTCACAAGCAACTTTGGTTCCTGAAAAGAACTTTTAGAACTCAAAATGTAGAAAGATGTGAACCTTGATAGAGTTTGAATGTTGTTTCTAAAAGATGAAAAGACTGTGTAGCTGTAAAAGCAAATGATAGAAAGATGTAGAACATTTTAAAGTTTGGATGGGGTTAACAAAAATGAAAAAGATTGAATAGCTGGCACAGGTGAGAGATTATTAAAAACTGATCTAAAACTTAAATGAAAATAGATAATATTTTTTGGTTGGATGAAAGTATTGCTTAACTGCATTGCTGACTCTGTATGTAGAAGCAGTTGAAGCGTTATAAAGAGTTGGAAAAGTGGAAAAGTGTGTAATTTAAGTATGAATGGCATTTGAAAGTTGTATGTAGTCGTATGTATCAGTGTTATCTTTCACCTTATCTGGTTCTCCCTGTCTGTGCATGGTAAAAACTGCTTGGACATTCATTCTTCTTCGGCTTCAGTCATTTTTTTTCAATCCATCTATCTAGCCTAATATTTAATAAATATACATAGCTGTGACTCCTGATACAGTAGTTTGCTTATTAAAAGACATGTAAACAACCACCACTGCCGGAAAACCGATTTCCTACATTGTTATGCATGTATTGTGTTTGCAGAGTGAAAAGTACAAAAATCTCAGATGGGCTGACACGTTCACGAAGTTTGAACCGCAATTGTGCGAAAAGATATGACTGAATGTGAAAAAGTCAAATTTGTGTGTAAAAGTGCAAAGGGTTGTGAAGGTTTTGAAGTTTGAAAAGGAGTTTGTGTATGTACAGTACAGTATGGGTGCTAAGAGGATGAGGATGAGTGTGTTTGACGGGTTATCTTACTGACTTACATTGTTATTGAGCTTGGAAGAAGCTTGAAAGAAAAAAGGTAGGTGTGACTGCGTCTTCAACCAAAGATGTCTCTTTCCATCCTGATTAGTTTCACCTGTCCCTGATTATTTTTCACCCGTTTCTTGTTGTCCTGTCTTCCTTTTTTTTTATTAGCCTATTTAGCCTGCGAGCACCTTGGTTTCAGTGTCAGTTTTTTGTCTTTACTAGGTGTCAAGTATTCAGCCCTGTGTTTTGTCCGTGGGCTTCTTTGCACGTTTTGTCCTTTTTTTTTCTCTTTTTTTTTTTTGACCTGCCTTGCGTCACCTTTGTGTCTTGTGTAATTAAATCACTTCCTGGACTCTCTGCAATTGGGTCTTTCATCAAATTACCTTGCGTGACAAAATGTAGAAGATGACGTGGATGACCAAAAAAAGTGGGCAAATAAGAATTGGTTCAGCTTCTGCGAACTTCCACATTTTTCATAGAAAAACTTCAACTCGAATTAGGACATTTGTGCTATGCAAGTGGCAACCTCTGGTGCCGGGGAATGAAGCCAATGCTGAAGTGCTAAAAGCTGTAATAGCTTGAGACAGTCTGCAGGAGTGAGTCAGCGTCCATAAGCGGCCATATTAAAATGCCCAATTTCACAGCAGTAAAAAACATGTTTACAGCCTGGTTCAGACAACGGTTTACCACCACGGTCATTTGGGCCTCAGGTTCACCAATGATGCATGTCCTTGCTGATAATAAGATTAACCAGCAGTACATTCAACATGCCAGAGCCGCACATTTCCAACTTCAATACAGTGCTACAGAAACCTCTGTCCGTTCTTTATACTGTCATTGGTACTGCTGTGTGTCAGAAGTCTGGATCTTGTCCTGACTCCTGCAACATTTTGTTCATAAATTCAATCTTATCTTTAAAGAAAACACTGGAAAGCTTCTTGGTTGAGTGCAGCAGAAGTTTTATTCTCTTCACAGAAAGTAGAATCGGACTTCTTCATGAAGGAAAATATATTTTTTTAGCTCAAATCATCATCTTTTTATAATGGTACAATCAAAACATTCGTACCAATTTTCAGTTTCTTTCAATAAAAAATTAATATCAAAATCACATGATTCTTAGTATCCAATCAAGTTATTTAGGGCTATGTTTTCTAAAACTGCCAGCATAGCATATATCAAAAACTGCTGACACAGCATGTGCTCACCCCTGCCCCTACGTTGTTCAATTTTATTTTAAATTTCATGTGTCCTTGACCACCCTCCACACACTGTGTTTTCACACTGTTCTAACAATTTCTCATGTCCAGCTGAAAATGGCAGCTGTAAGGATAGTAGTTGACTCAGCAAGACCATTTCATTTAGTTGTTTGTTTGCTTCTCTGCGTTTCTTTTTCTGACCCCCTCCACATGATGTATCAGATACTGAGAGAACAGTGGCCATGCCATCTTTATGAGCCCAACTACATTGTCTAAGCGTTGTTGCACTTCTATCTACTACAAAAAGGATGTTGATCAGATCAAAATGCAACAACAAACCCATGTAAATGTTACACTACAGCGCTATTGTTCAAAATGTTTCACGTTATCAGTTGTGCCATATTGATGCTATAGCTGTAATAGCTGTCTTTCATTTGTTTCAGATGTGAAATATTCAGCTTTCTTTCAGACTTATTACACCTAGAAACCCTTCAAACATGTTCATGTTCACGCTCTCATACACTCGCACAGAAACTCCATTCAAAAATGTTCATGACCCTTTGGACTTACACACATGAATTCAGCTTTTTCATATCTTTGACATTTTTTACATTGATCACAGTTCAGACTTGGTGAAAAATTAAGCCCTTCTGAGATTTTTGTATTAACGTGTATTATTTTGTATGTTGAGAGCTACAGTGGAAGATCAGCAGTTAGAGTGGAAAGGAGAAAGTTTTCTCTTCGACTTGTTTTCAGTCCCACACTTTTCATTCCGCTAACATAGTTTATACACAAAAATGTAGGAAAATTAGTGCTGGTTGCAGACATGTAAGTACGGAAGCAAACTGACTTTTTTTGGGGGCAAATTAACCAAGTGAACAATAGGGGAAAAAAGGACTTATGTCTGGAGTATGAGGCATGCTAAAATCTATATGAAATGATGATGATATGAAATGAACCCTCTGACCCAGGAGACACACAGCTGACTTGATTGATTGAGATGAGCTAATTACTTCCAATTGAGATTATTAGAATGTAACGCAGTTTGCAAATTGCACATACATTTTCTTTTACTTTTATATCTCATTCACACTATTGATGTTTGCAAAGTATGTTTTTTTAAATCTTTTTTGCAGAGTTAGATGGATCGATATCACTCTTGTCCAATATCATTCAATATAAGTGCGGGAGACAGCTAGTCAGTCTTTGTCCAAAAGTAGCAAAACTCTACCTACCAGCCTCTCTGAAGATTACTAATGTTGTTTAATGTTTGTTTAATCTGTGCAAAAACCAAAAAGCTAAAACAATGAGTTGAGGTTTTATGAGAGGATTATGTGCAGGATTAGTTTTTTGGTCAGAAGCAGTGATTTTCTGCACTCTTGATGTGCTGTAGTGGGTTATTTTCTTCCTTTTTTATTATTTTGGACAGAGTTATAGTAGCTGTTTCCCTCCTCAGCCTTTTTGCTAACCTAAGATAACCGCCCCCTGGTTCTTTTGTTATATTTAGCATAATCACATAAGAGCGGTATAGATCTTCTTATATCCTTGAGTTGAGTTAAATTAGATGGTCTGTCTCCCACTCCACATTTCTGTCTTGTCACTCTTGAACTTTATCTGAAGGAAGCTCTGTGATTGCCGAGGTGAAATCTGAAGCCAACAGTTTGTCCGTAGTAATCCGTAATCTCCAGAGTCATCTGAGAAGGCTCTTTAGCTGAATATTTTACACTGTATTTGAAATTCGATTTGTATAAGTAGGTGCAGTGTTGACACAAAATTGGCCGAATTTTCCATTTTCTCATAAATAATTTTTCTCTCATATGGTCATGTTTACTCTACAGTTTGAAGTAATAACACATCTTTTTAAGCTTTTACAACTCTACAATTCCAGTTAACCGTTACTGTTGTAATTAAGTTTCAATGAGGATATGAATGGATATGAATAAATGTGTTATAGGTCCCTCCTATTTCTGTTTCCCTGTAGGGCTGGTGTGTTGCAGGGGGTGTGGCTGGCTCCTCCCAGTAGCAGCAGTAGCTCACCTGTTCCCACTCAGCCCATTACCTCCACCTCATAAGCCTGGCCTTCACTCCTGCCCTTTGTCAGATTATTCTGTTAAGTTTGCAGAGTAGAGACACACACAATGGTGAGTGAAAACAAAAAAAATACTTTAATTTCAAAAACCAAGGAAACTAAACTAGGCAGACTGGTGAGGCAGGGAGCAGGCTGGCGAGAGGAGTTCTTCCGGAGCTGGAGCACAGGTGAAGTAGCCATGAAGAGGGAGAGCATGGAATAATCTGACAAAGGGCAGGAGTGAAGGCCAGGCTTATGAGGTGGAGGAAATGGGCCGAGTGGGAACAGGTGAGCCAGCCACACTCCCTGCAACACCCCAGCTCTGCAGGAAAACAGAAATAGGAGGGGGAAACAGAAAGGGCACAAACAGAAACCACAACCAAGACATAACAAAATGTTTTTCTAAAAAACCTCATTTTTATGTAATACAAGAAATCAAAGTTTCTTAATGTTAAATTTTGTCTAAACACAAGCAGCTGTACCAAAGTTTAAAAATAAACATACAATATGAAATTATTATCTAAATCAAGATTTGTCCAATCAATGCATAAGTTTGGTGTAGAGACCAACGGTAATGCACGGGCCATTGCAGTCAAGCCGTTAACCACACTCCAAGTGTATAAAAGACGGTGAGAAAGAAGAGAGAGAGTTAGAGTTGGTTTATTATCCCAATCTGACGATTCAGTTTAGGCAAGACACCAAACTTGTTAAGGTTAGGATAGTTGCCTTGGCGGTGTCTGTTTAAGCATGTGCAACAACATCAAAAAGCTGGTGTGTGTGTGTGTGTATATATATATATATATATATATATATATATATATATATATATATATATATATATATATATATATATATATATCAGATGACATGTTCAGATCAATGGTCTGCCCAAGACTAGGTGGTTACAGTTAGGCGTGGAGCCTGAGTGGTTTAGTTTTTAGTTTAGGATAGCTGTGTGCAAAGGTATTAGAATGAGGAATATTCAAGGTTCAAAGGCAGACATATGGAAGATGTATTAGGGTCCGGATTAAGCCAGAAACTCTGTGGTTAGGGTTAGGCATGGATCCTAAGTGGTTAGGGTTAACCTTCAAAGAAAGTGTTACAATCAGGAATATCCAAGGTTTAAAAGCATGTTAAGACCTGTGGCCAGTCCACGACTTGAAGGTTAGGCCTGGAGCCCAAGTGGTTAGGGTTAGGATACCCTTCCGGGAAGGTGTTAGTATAAGGAATGACCAAGGTTTAATGCTGCCTACCTTGAACCTTTTAAACCTTGGAATCTTGTGGAAGAGATGTCAAGGTCCGAATTAAGCCAGAGACTCAGTGGTTAGGGTTAGGCATTGAGCCCAAGTGGTAGCAATTGAGAATGAACCCACTTTGGTCTCAGGCTGGATTTGGTGTCCGTCTCTAACCATTTATAACAGAAGATGAGCACAACAAAACAATGTATTATCCACATTACCAGTGCCAGACTTTTGGTGGATATGTTGACAGTGTCAACATCCACCTTTGTCACCAAAGGGAGTGTAGACTGCTGTGTTGTTCAGCCGACACATGTGATTCTTCTGACTCTTATTGACAGAGCTGGTTAGTGTCACCTGGAATCCTGGAGAGCAGAACAGAACCGACATAGTGTGTTGTACCCTGAGCTGTACTGCTGACTCTTGCTTGATTATTCAACTTTGGACCACACAGGAAAGAAATGTGTAAAAGAAGATGGGTGAGGTAAATCTGCGAGACTTTATCATTTTTGCTCACTAACTGGAATATTTGGACGTGTTTGTGTGCGAACAGATGCATGTTTGGCACTATTCTGGTAGTGAATCCTTTTATCTTTATTCTGTCAAGTGTCTGTAAATTCTTGTTGTGAATGTAATTAGGTCTGAGGCTTTGTCCCCGAGAGTAAACGGCATTAAAAAATATATATATATATATGCAGCTTCTTTGTGAGGAACTGCCATGGGATTTATGACTTGTTTTATAAAAGCAATGACTGACATTTGTTCACAAGCAACTTTGGTTCCTGAAAAGAACTTTTAAAACTCAAAATGTAGAAAGATGTGAACCTTGATAGAGTTTGAATGTTGTTTCTAAAAGTTGAAAAGACTGTGTAGCTGTAAAAGCAAATGATAGAAAGATGTAGAACATTTTAAAGTTTGGATGAGGTTAACAAAAATGAAAAAGATTGAATAGCTGAATGTTGACAGTGTTGTATTTTCAACACTATCACTATTTATTCTGCAAACCACACCTATCTCTGCAAAGAGAGCACACAGAGCCCAACCTCAACACACCACACTATCTGGGAGTGAGGCACAGGGTGCAGTCGATTAGTCAGATCATCATGAAGTTATTGTTGCTGATTAATCATATCTTTGCCAGAACTTGTTAATATGTTTATGCGTGAGTGGACAGAAGGGTGAGCGACCATACCAGTGTAGCAAACAGGTGGACAACATTCATTCATTATTTGAATTCTGACGTTGATGATGAAGTCACAGTTTTCACCAGGTTTTCCACGTTTGTTTCCTGCGTTAAACTACATGTTAAGAGTGCACATGGAGTATCTAGAAGTATCTCAGATGCGCGTTTTGTAGCCCATCTTCTGAACTTTGTAGTTTTACCACAGGCCACGTCAATGACATTCGATGTCGCATGATGACGTAGTCTAAGTGTCAGTGCAGTCGGATTCTCTGAACACCGCGGTCTTCTCCTGGCTCCTTATGAATTCTCCTTCACATCTTTCCTTGACCTTGTGACGTTTACTCTCGAGGTCAAGGCAAAGTGGTTGGGAATAGACTTAGAATAGGAACTTTTTTTTTTGGACTGTTCGAGCGTACCCACTATCTGGGAATGAGACCAAATCTTTGTTCAGAATTACTGGCCGTGCGTTTTAAAGGGATAGTTCAAAGTTTGCACAAAAACATTCAATTCAAGCCTGGAGCACAGGACATTGAAACTAACTTGACATACCAAATAACAGCAATGTCCACTCTTATAAAATGATAAAATCGGGTGCCAGCCAGTTACTTTAGCTTAGCATAATAACTGGAAATAGTGGGAAAACGGATGGAAAAAATCCGCCTACCGGCCTCTGGCTCCCTTTTTAACGTGTTATAGTATCTCATTTGTTTTATCCCCACAAAGTGTTAAAACATTATCTAAGCTTATTAAGCTAAGGCTAGCAAGCTTCTGGCCTCGGCGGCATACTGAGCAGGTACGAGAAATTCTCAACAGGCTCTCAGGAAGGAAGTTTATACAGCATGTGTATTTTTTAAAAAATGTTTTGAAGGCCCAGTGTGTAGAATTTAGTTGCATCTAGTGGTATAAGTAACAACAACATTATTTTCTGGTGATTATACATGCATGGAGTCATAGTTATGTGTATTATATTCTGCATCTGCCTTGTTCTAAAAACAGAGCTCCACCAATCTTGCATACCTGACCTTTTAATTATGACTTTAAGTTATAACCTGGACATCCCTGTGACGCCTCATTCAGGCCAAACTTAAAACAAATACCACTCTGGTCTCTTCATATTTTATTCATGCAGCATTTTTTATTTTGGGTATGTAATGTGCATTACAACCTCGCGGGGGCTCTGCTGTGAACTTTTCCTCCTTTCCCAGTTATGCAGAACTTGTATGGGGTTAGGATATATTTAGGGTATGGGGGACTTCTCAGAGTATCACAGGAGAAGCAGCAGTAATAATAATAACAGCAGTCCTCTTAGCTTAAGCCTCTGCAGACGTTCACTGCCACCCCCTCCTCCTCCACTCTCTGCCCCCCTTTCCTCATATTTCCTATCTCCCTCCCGCATGATGCCCCCCTCGTTCACCGCTGATAAGCAGCATAACGGGGAGGAGCTCTCTTCTCGCGGGGGCTCCTCCTTCGTTTGCCTTCGTTTTCTTTCACTTGCCCCCCTATACACACACACACATACACACGCACACTCGTCTCCACCTCCCCCTCCTTCTTGCAGCCCGTCTGATCGAGAGGGAGAGAGGGAAGATGATGAAAAAGAAGTAAAAGATAAGAGAACAGGGGGGGGATCTTCTTTTCTTCCGAGCGGAAAAGGCGTCACACCGGGCGCAAAGCGCAGCGCAAAGGGAAGGAAAAAGAGGGAGACGCATCACGGAGGGATAGATGGAAAAGACGGAGGGAGGAGGCGACAGAGGGTCGTAAACACGACAGAAAACGGCGAATAGGACGGCAGACAGCGGCGATCACCCCCCCACCCACCGCCAATCCCGTGTCCCTCCTCATCTCTTCATCTCCATCCTTTTCTGCACCGTTTGGCTCATCCCCTTTGCGCACCGAGGCAGCTCGGTGTTTTCTGTTTTTCCTCTATTCATTTATTTATTTTTTATTTTTTTTTAAAAAAAGGCGTCTCTGGATAAACCTCCACTCGGTGTTTCCCTATAATAAACATCAGAGGAAAGAGGAGAGGTTGTGCCATCACTACCGCCACCGACACTGTTAAGTCCTGCTCGGGACGATCCATCGGCGCGACCGATCAGCTAGATAAAAACCGGAGGAGGGGGGTAAACACTGCGAGATGACTGTAGAGTAAGCCGGCTAAAGCATAAAGAGAGGAGAGAGAGAGAGAGAGAGAGAGAGAGAGAGACCCCGGCCCCCTGGTTATCACCGAGACTCCAGCATCACCGATGCGATGGCATAGCGGCGTCTGCAGCAAAACTACCAGACTAGAATCAGAACAGCAGGGCTCTCATGCACCATGAACCTCTGAAAGACATCCGACACTGGCACAGATGGGTAAGAGGAGATGCTTTTTATTTTTCTTTCTTCACCATACATTTATTTATTTATTTATTCCGGGATATGCAGGTTGGGCACAAGGGGGCGGGTGGATGGGGGAGCAGGATGACTTGTGACGTGAAGACCCCTGCCACTGCACGCACAGTGTAAGAGACGTGTATAATGTGAAAGGGAGCAGGGAGGTGTATTTGTGGCGTGTGAGGTTTATGAAGTTGCTTTTGACGGGATTAGGAGGCTGATGGGTAGAAAAAGGTGGCCTTGCTGCTGCTCACAGTGGAGAGGGTGTACAACTCATACCACCTCATATGCTTTTTTTTTTTTTTGGAGGTCTTGTGTATGTGCAATCTAGTTCTCATAACTGTGTACCAAGACCACGGATGGATTACTGAACAGGCCTAGGAGTCCCAAGGGGGTCACTACCAAAGCTACACTAAAATGGTAAAGATACAGAGATGTAAAACATGTTCTGCAGACTAGCCCTTGCTTGTTATACCTTTTACACATCACTGATCCCCGCCATCAAACACCTGAACTGATGGCACCCATCAGCCTTTTATCTACTGCTACATCTTCCAGCCCAGAGGAAATTCCCTGCTACACGTCATCCCACAACATCTGAATCACCCTGGCCTGAGTGGATGTCTTATTCTTCCGTGTGTGTGCTGACAGAAAACATTTTCATCTGCCATTTAGTCCAAACAACGGCATTTCTAATTTCCCACGAGGACGCACCCGCCTCGCCTCCCTGCCTGGTTGTGGGGAGGAGGCGGGGGGCGCGCAGGGCGGGTATTGATCCAGGGTCCCAGGTGGGTTTGAGTATATGAGTGCTTGAGTAAACTGACCCCTGATAGGCAGTTAAATGCAAATTTAGTGCAAATGAACGGAAGAAATGGTCGTGGCAGCCTGAAGGTTATAGACGCAGGTAAGGATTGTGATTTTGGGAGAACGCTGAACCTCTTTCCCGTGACACGTTGCCCTTGAGCAAGGCAATTAATTAGCAATAACTCTATTAGCGCAGCTCAGTGGTAGCAGACTGTAGCTGTACCTGGCAGCTCCCAGGTGTGAATGTGTGTAACGGGGCATTGCTTATGAGCATGCTCAGTGAGTTCCCTTGAGATGAATACAGGTTTTTAAAGATGCACGTCAGGTAGGGGTAATTATCTGAGAGTCTAAGGTTGCTCCAGAGGAGATCAGTTTATGTCTGGTTGGTATAGAAGGCACAGGACTCTTCATTTGGTCCAGGTGAACCCAGAAGCAGCTTTGTTGAGGAAATGGCAGCCTGATTTGTTTTGACTTGTTTGGACAGCAAATTGGTCCTGGGTCTGTACCTGGGAGGCTGTAAAGAGAGCAGAGCAGGAAAGAATTTGAGCTCGGGGAAAGCAGGAAGTATATGCTTTCACTATGTTTTGCAGCAGCAGAGGCAGAGGCCTCTATCTACCACTACTGCCCTAGTTCTTTGCGGTTATCTCACTGTGGGTTCAAATGGTCGACAACACAACCTAACTAATGTCTCAGATCCTCAAAACAACAACATCAACAAAGACCACATCTCATGGGGGATGCTGGCCTTTTCACTTCACAGTGATGCTGATGCTGAGAGACAGGGCACTGGACGTGGTGTGTGTCTGTATAGAAGGTGTGGGGTTGCAGGAAAACAGGAGGAGGAGAGTATAAAATATTTCTAAAGGACGGATGCCAAAGCTGATGGCTGAACAGCGTTGTCATATCTGAATATGTATGCTGTGTGCATGAGAGTCAGGATGGGGAGCAGAAAACGGAACAAAGAGCCTGAGTGGGTCGGTTGGAACGATGTAGATGTTGTTTAGCGGTGTGTCCACCTGAGCCCCACAGCCGAGGCTCACTTCTTCTGCCAGATCTGATTAGGAACAACCCCCCCCCTCTTTTTCTCACACTCTCTCAATTTTATTTGCAATATTAGCAAAGTGGCATGTATCTGTTACGTGAAAGCATATAGAAAAAACAGTGGATCAAGGAGACAAAAAAAAGATGCAGAGAATAATACACATTGTATCAGTTAACTTAGAAAAGAAGACTGTAAAAAGGGGGGGTACCGCTCCAAATTCCTGTTTCTTGGCCCGGGATCAGCTGATTTCTCAGCCAAGAAATAGTCCAGGACCATGACGATTAATGATATTCTGTGTAAGAGTGAATTGTCATTTTTACACTACCGTTTACCATACTGACATCACAGTCATATGAGTCTTCTTTTATAACTCTCGGCAAGAAAGCGTAAGCTTACCGCACTTCCCAAAACGTTGAACTATACCTTTTAGGCAGTTAGACAGATGACAAACAATCTGTCAAGATGCATTTTCCATACTTTGTGTCAAGAGATAACAAACTTCTGGCCCAGGAGTGTTTCTGAAGGAAGGAAGATTTGGTTGTAATGTCTGGAAGCTCATTCAGCTCAAATCTATCTGTGTGTTGGACACGTGTAGTGGGATTTCTTTTAAGAATTCATATGTAAATATGAAATGATTATTGGTAAAATGGTCAATATATTTCTACATATCATACTATTAATCTGTCCTTCACAGCTTTGCACCTTTTTTTTTTCTCTTTGTTGTATGGCAACGTCTCCATTCGCTCCCCCTTACTTCCTCTCACACAGCAATTTCATTATGTCGCTCCCTCCTTTCACTGCCTGTGACTTAAGTTGCAAGGCCGAAACAAATGGCTTTGCTGGCACACAGAGAGGCCGTCAGTTAACATTACCAGAGGTGATCTGGGTCGGCACAGATCAGCAGCCTCTTCCTCTTCCACAGCATCCTGTTTTTTCAGGCTTTTTCCAACTAAAAGACCTGAGGTTCCTTTCTTTCAATCACCCGGCAGTCGGGAGAGATTATTCCCTTTTTACTTTGCTTTAGTTAAGGGGAAACGGTGCTGTTCAAAATCCAGAAGGAGACCTCAGCCTTTTTTTCCAAGTCAAACGTATTGCATTTTGTTAGGAGTGAGAATGTAAGTCTGCAGGAAATGACCACAAACCAGGCTTGTTGATGTAAGCAGATGGATGCAGCCATCTGATATTCTGCAGTGCGTGAACACCAGTGAAGGACATGTAAATGGGCTAGAATGCATGTAAATAAGCCACATGCTAAATGTAAATTCTGCTTATTTTAAGGGGGTCTCCAAACTGTTCCACAAAGGGCCGGTGTGGCTGTGTGCCTTTATGTAACTTCATATAACAGGAACTTAAGCTCTCAAGGATGCACTAACATGCTTCCTGGAGCCTCCTGAAGTTACAGGTTTGGACACAAATAGATCACATTCACTTCTGTAATTGTAGATGTTGAGCCGGCTTAAACCGGGGGAGTAATCTTCGAATAATTGTTGAGATGGCTCGCAGTTGGTGTAATTCTAGATCACCTGTATCCACCGAATGAAACATGCCGGGTGGAGGAATTAGAACAAAGGTTGAGTGAGGCTGAGCGATGCAGAAGAAGGCCATATTTTTCCCAGCAGCTAGCATTACTTCCTGCCTGAGGCTGTCTAACATTAATATGCTCTTTATTCCTCCGGACGTCAGCGGGACAAAGAGATGTTTTCAGTGCTGTGACACAGAGGACAGTTTTGTGAGGGCTAAAGGGAAGGAATGCTATCAAATCCAAATAACATCATGCAAACCCAACCAACAGGTTATGTATTCCCGGGCACAGCCTGCTGCTGCTGCTGTTGTTGTGGGAATTAAGCTGTGTTCCTCCTCTGACCTGGCATGATCTGCAGACCCACACAAAGACACACACTCAGGCACGCACTAGTATATGCTCCTGGCTGTGCTCACACTTTTCCTGAAGAGAGAATCACACACAGAGACATACATCTCTTTCCTTCTTTTTTTTTTATGTCTCTTTCTGCACACTTCTACACAGTCTCCTGCCAGTGTGTGTTTGTGTGTGTGTGTGTGTGTGTGTGAATAATTTCATTTTGCTTCGGCTTCCCGTCAAGTTCCAACATCCTACACACCTCGTATACACACATACATCGCACACACACACACCTGCATTACTATCACCCCTCTGCCCACGCGTGCTGCAGATCGCGTGTTGTGTTTCAAGACTGAAAAGAGAAGGATGGAGGAGGAGGGGGGGGGGCACATTTCCTGGTTGTCCCATCACCTCCCTTCCCCACCCCCCCACCCCCGTTGCCTTCGGATTCAATGAGTCCTCATTAGTCAGTTGGAGTGTGTTTGATGGCTCGATGCACTAACGGCTCAAAGTTTTACCCCCGTCTGTAACGTTCTGACAAGCTACAGAGGACAAAAATATCATCCCGGAGCTCAGCACATGAAAGGTAGCACTCTGGGGTTCTTCTTTGACTCTGAAAGCTCACATGTTTCCGCAGACTGCAAAGCTGGCATTTCAGGTGCGAGGAAGGAAGGGGGGGGGGGCATCCAAAATGTTTTGTTTTTTTTAAGGTGTGTCCTTTTTGGTAAGGAATTAAATGTAATGCAACAGGTGACTTGACAATCACAGGGAGTGGCTTATTTAAACAAACGCTGGGATGTTTCAGTCATTCGTTTCATCTTTGGCCTGACAGAAAGCTAGGCTGATGAAAGAGATGCGTGATGACATGCATTGGAGAAGCCCAGTGTAGGTTATTATAATGAGGTTGTTCTTATAACGATAAACTGATGTTGATATCAGAAAGAAAAAGCAGCAAAAAAGAGAACCCAGATTTCTGATTTCTCGAATAAATTTCTTGAGGAAGTCCAGTTTTTTATATGTTGCCTATCTCAGATATACAGTGGTCCCTCGTTTATCGCGAGGGATACGTTCTAAAAATAACCCGCAATAAACGAAATCCGCAAAGTAAGTTTTACAGTTATTATACATGTTTTAAGGCCATAAAACCCCTAACCACACACTTTTATACACCTTTTTACACACATTTTGTACAGTTCTCCCTTAGCCAATCAGGACGCAGAACACAATGCGCGTTCATACTGTACAGTACGCTGTAAAAAAGCATGCAAAATTACACTGAAAAAAATCTGCGAAACTGCGAGTCCCCGAAAAGTGAACCGCGACATAGCGAGGGGCGACTGTATAAGCATACAAGTTCATTCTTGTACTTGACCAAAAAAAAGTGTGTGCACTGTAGTAGTAGTTTTTGTATGAAGCTAAACTCATGGTCCACATACTGGATTTCTTTCTGCGCTATCATCCAACTCTCATGGTCTTCCTACAGTTAGTAAAGCCTAAGCCTTTTTTTTTCTAGTTTTGTTATGTTTTATTATTATTTTAGATTCAATTCAATTTTATTTATATAGCGCCAAATCATAACAAAAGTTATCTCATGACACTTTACATACAGGTCAGGTCGAGACCATATTCTTTATAATAATGTTATTTACAGAGGCCTAACAATTCCACCATGGGCAAACACTTCCTTTGATATGATAACATCTTATGTTTAGAAGAGATTTGGTGTGGTCGTATGGTTTCAAGTCAAGTTAGCTTTATTGTCAAAACTGCAATATGTACAAGGCATACAGAAATTGAAATTACGTTTCTCTCTGTCCAAAAGTAAAGATGTAAACATATATATAAAATATGAAATAAAAATATAAAAATAAAAAGATATACAATATATACAAGCTAAAAGGTAGGTTCACATTATTTGCATATCATAGCATGGTCTATTAGGAATTCTGTGCTTTTTCCTAAATGTTTTGCTTTTTGCATCTTTTTTTTTTTCTGTCAATTTTAAGATAAATATTAGCCCCAAATCACAGGGTTTTTAACCTGTATCACTACTACTGCTGTCTCAGGAGTCACTCAAGGCTACGTTGACCATTGGCACAGTGTGTGCCAGCCCTGAATTCTATTTTTGCTCGTGCTTTCACGGCAGCGTTTAGAACTCTAAACTGTGACAGTTTAACAAGGATATCGCACGGACCTCACCACATCTCCTGGTTAACATAACAACGACTTAGCAGCTAGCAGTCGTATACCATAGAGAGAGATATTGACCCGATTGTAGTCTGCATAAAGCACTGACTTACAATGCAGTTAGTCCCCCGCTCAATAACCTTTTGGTTGTTTCCAACACACATCCACAAACACACATGGTCTCTGAGGCGGGGTCTTGGAGGGGGGGCAGCAGTTGTGGTGATGAAGTATGGATTTCTGTTCTGGCAGATCAAACTAAATGTGACTGGGCTTCATGCGGGGGTGGATGAAAAGCACTCCACACACTACTGCTGTTTGTCAAGGATAGGGCCGACTCGGAAGAACCAGCATCGCAAGCTTTTTCTTCCCTTACCCGCTCTCTCTCTCTCTCTCCCCTTTCCGTCCCTCCCCTGTTGCTGCTTGGAGGGTGCTTCCCTTTTCTAAATAAGGCAGTTTCTCCCACCATGACCTCAGCCCCCTCTCCCTGCCTCTTCTCACACACACTGCCACTGTGTCGTACTCTTGTCAGACAGCCAAGCCGAGTTTACCACCGGGCTAAAATAGAAGTTGTCTGTCCTTGAGGATGTCTCTCCCCCCTTTATTTCCCTCTCTCTCTTTCCTCTTTCTCTGCATTCCCTTCTCTCTCACTCTCTTCCCCCCCTCTTGGTCACCTCAGTGTCACCTTACAGTCATGCCCCCGCCATGTAGACCTCGGGAGACCCACCTAGCGGGGAGAGAAAATGGTCCTGACCTGTGCTCGACCCAGCATGTGTGTTTATTGAGCCTACAGTGCTGGATCGTACCACTGGCGCACGTTTTATAGGGGGGTGCCAGTTGGAAATGAGGAACAAGTCATGCTTGGGTCAAAGATGAATATGTAGATATTTCTTTGTGTGGGATACCAGATGGTTTGGGTTTGTGTAATGCAGGTAAAAATATTAAAGGAGAAAGTTGAAAGGTTGCATGTCTGTTACGAAATGCATCTGTACATTTTGGTTAAAAACTGTCAAAAACTTTACACTATACTGGCCACTTGAACGTTTATACAGATAAATATACAGATATCATAGACATACCACTGGAATGACCGTATCTTATTCCTTCCAGTGAAAACTATTTGTCTGATGCTCATCAAGGACAAATGTGCATGTATGAGTTCAAATATTGCCTCATAATTTCCAAAGCTTTTCTTCAGTTTGTTCTTTTTCTGCTCTCTGTTAAAAGAACCTGCTCGTACCTAACAAAGCTAACAGCATGACCTTACGGTGCAGACTGACTAAATGTAAAGGAACAAAAATGGGCTAAAGCGCAGCTCACTCACAGACATGCATGAAAATAAAAGAATACCATTAATCGCGAGCGGAAACAACAAAGAAGGAAATGTTCCTTATTTGTTTTTTATGATATCAGCATTTTTTTTTGACAGTATGCTCAAAAAGGAAAAGACTTTTGCAATGTGTTATTCGCCTCTGGACTATTTGTGCACGTAGCCAATTTACTAAGTGTGTAGACGTCAGCTGTAACTAGAAAGACACACCCAGACTGTGTGCATGGGAGTTTGCTTGTGTGTTCTTTCTGTTATTTACTTCTAGTTCCACTCTCACTATCTGATATTAAAATTACATTAAATGGCACATGCAGTTCACGCTGTTGGTGGTTGGTCCATAAAAGTTTTCCCACCCTTTAGCTGCTATTCCATTCTAGGAGGTGTGTGCTTGTGTGTGTGTGTGTGCTGTCACAGCTATTGCAAATTTCATTTTACATAAAACTGTAAGAACATGCATAGTGTCACTTAAATTATGAGATTTCCGAGCACCCTAACCTTTTGAAAACAGTAATGCAGTGTATGACAGGTCTAGCTAACAAGTTTTACACACTTGGATATTTTCTGACCTGTGAATGCTGACAGAATGTGATGAAAACCTTGGTTAGGCTGTTTTGTATGATTTATACTTTTAAGCGAATTTATAGTCCGAACTAAAAAAGACAAGGCAGTGGGAGAGAGGTCAACCACTGAGAAGGTTATTTGCCTTTGTATTGTTTAGATTTTTTAAATGTGCAACCGTGGTGGGCTTGAACGTTGTCTCCGTGCAACGCACACTCATTTTTGACGCACTTGTTTTACCGCCTCCTGCGAGTCCCCAGCACATCCTCGCTCTGACTCTGAAAAACTTAAAATAGCAGACGATGCTTGTACTCGTTTTCCCGAGCACAAAAATCAAGATGCGCCGTTTTTAATTTGTCAAATCCAACTAGGAGTTGAGAACAATAAAGCTTTTTCTAGAAAGCAAGAAAGCATATGGTGTCAGTGCTGGACAGAGAGGGAGGTGTTTATGTGCTAGAGACAGAAGAGTGAGCAGAAAAAAAAAAGAGAAGAAGAAGTCGGATCTGGAAAGATCAATGGAGTCCAAGGTAAAAGCTACAAAAGGTTGGGGGTGTGCTTATGATTCATTTCAAACCGCAACAAAAGCAGCCCAGCCTTTTGAAAAATGACAGTGACACAGTCACCGCATTACTTTTTCCTCTCTGGCTGTTGAGATGTACCGACGTCACCGAGCTGTCTGTCACTCGTAGTGCGAGGGAGGTGAGATCTCAATGAAGGTAGGACAGGAAGAACGATGGCGGCCAGCCAACTGTTTGTCAGCGGATGGTCAATCGGATGGATAGATGCAGGGATGAAGGGATGTAGAGAGAGAAAGAAAAAGAGGTGGGGAAGGAAAGACATTTTCATCAGGATTATCCTGCAGCAGAGAATCTCATCTGGGAAAGTGGCCCAGTGCTTACTACACACACACACACACACACACACACACACACACACACACACACACACACGCACAGCCTCAGGAGGCCGCAAAAACTAAAAAGCTCTGCTGCTTCACCTCAGTTTGCCCAGGAAAGCCCCTTTTTTTAGCCTTCGTACTACATCGTGGTCCCTGTTGAAAGACTCCTCTGCTGGATCTTCATATATAATTCTGTGAAATTGTGTCTGTGCGTGTGTGGTCCATCCGTCTGTTCTAGTTGTTGAATCTCAGTGTAGTTCCTCCCACTTGATTACACTGTTTATTTGCCGTGCGTCCCCAAACTCCTGCCCACCCGCCGGCAGGCTGCAGCCAGGAGAAACGCTTTGATAGTCGCTTTGTATTCCAAGACTGTACTTTAACACATGGCGACGTCAGGCCAGATGCATGAAACTCTGTGATGGTTCAAGACTAACACGATACACATGGACAAAGGGAGAATTATGCGGGTGTCAAAACGATTAGTCCTTTCCTCAGATAAGTGATCGGACAACAAATCTGCTAATTGATTATTTGTTTGGCAAAAGTGCCAAACATTGGCTGCTATCAGCTTTGCAAACGTGTTTATTACTGTAAATTGAACACTTTAAGGGTCTGTACTGTTGGCTGGATAAAACAAGCATGTTGAAGACGCTCCCTTGGGCTCTGGGACTTTGAAACAGACATATTTCTGACATATTTCTGTATAGTAGTGATATAGAGATCACCACCAGAGAAGTATATTATGGAAGAATCTTAATACTCGAAGCCATCAGGACTAGTAAGAGCGAGCGGCCGTGTAGGGCTGAGTTAAGCTGCACCCCACTGTTGTTAAGATTCACACTCTTCCCAACACATTAATAGTCTTATTTCAAGTGACCTCTGGCTGTAGGGTAGTGGGTTAATCTTAATTTCTTTCATCAGCCGACAATACATGCAGCCAGCGGTAAAGATTAAAAAAAAGTACTGAGGCTTTGGTTTTCTTGCACTCGATTATATGTCGTCAAGGGCGACGTGCCGCTCGTCATAAGATGAGTCAGTTGACATTGAGCCAAATTTAAAAAATCTGTTTTTGTAAAGGTTTGGTTTCAGCCGCGTTCAGCCGTCTCTGCTTAGAAATGCTGAGACCGGTAGCTTTGTTAACACATTAACGCTTCTCCAGTGTGGCATGCTGGGAAGGAGAGCCTGCACAATCACTATCGGGATCGAACTAGAGGACTGCATTGATTTAAACATTATTAATACTTGCTCTGTTAAAGATTTTTTAATTTGTAGTATTAATAATGATTAAATGTTTTATATCTGTTTAATATTGAACTATTGAACTATTTCTTGCGAAACTTCTTTGAAAGGTTTAGAATTTTATTTAGTGCTCGATCCATAAAGATTTTGCCCCAAACCATGATTTGATTTTGTGATATTTTACTGCATGTATTATTTCATACTATCGCCCAGGCTTATGAAATTGTTACATTTTAGTCTCATTTGTTGTAATCACCTGGGGCTTGGGTTTGATTTAGTCCATAAGCCCAGAACAGAGGAGCGTGTGTGTCTGCGTGAGAGAGAGAGGGAGTGAATGAATGATGCATTTTTAATAAGGATGGTGGGATGTGGGAATATTCATCACATCACACCTCACCGTCTCCTCATGGTATCACGTTGTCACCAACACGTTTTTATATTGTTAGTTGTTTGTGTGTGCGTTACACTGCTGTCATGTGCTTTTTGTGAGATGAATTGTGCGCCCACGCGGATCCTTTAGAGCGCCTAGTGGTCTCATTAGATCATAGGTTCAGTAAACTCCAGTGAAGGATATATATAATTATCATTTTTATTACTTTGTGGCTAAGGTGATAATGAAACTAACTGTCTTTAACTCTGACCCTATACATAAATGCTTAATTATCGGTAAGGATTACAAAGAGGGGAAAGTCGGAATGAAGGATACTGGTTTTGTTCTTTGGCATAAGATTTAGGATTAATCTTAAGATGCACTTGTTCAACTTTTTCCAATAAGCACAAAGCCTGAAACACATTGCAAACCTAAGGCCTAATTGTATCACATGTCAAACATATCCAAGGAGTTTTGAGCTGATCCTGTATTTGGTTAACCTGTAATTATCATCCGGTAAATATATGAAGTCAGTCAACTGTGGCCTGAAACGAGCACCTTCCTGCCCTCCCCGCTTCAGTCACATACTGGACACAAAAGTGTTTCTGCTTGAGGTTTCACTCCACTGATGCTTCATTGTTCTGTAAAGGTGGTGAAAGCAGACACCACTCCCATTTGCCTGTATCTGTGTCATGGACAATGTGGAGCTCAATAAGTGTGACTGAGCTACAGCTATTATCTCGAATGAGGATAGATTGTAAGGAAAGGTCATGTGAGAGATCAGGTGTGTTGTCATTGTCTGTTTTGTGGAGCATCTGGGTCACACACTACACACGTGAGTCAGCTCCCGTATAACAGCAGTGTGAGATAACGGGTCACTCTTCGCTCTTACATAACATCATATATATTGTCAGTAACCTAAGATGCTCTTTTTCGGATCAGTGGCTCCTTAAACAATGTGCACAGGTAATGTTATATGTGCTTAAACAAAAGACACTGCTGCTACTGTTCTAATATCTGTAAGTATTTAAGATAACAAACAAAAAACAGATTATGTTGCGTAGCACATCTGTCACTATGTCATCGTTGTAACAGAAACCTGAAACTTAAGAAAATTGAATACATGAAAAAAAATACATGCCACTGTCCAGCTGTCAGCAAACATGTATAGTCCTTCTTTAGTATTTAATTTTTTTTTAAGAATTTCCTTTTTTTTTCCCAAGAAGTTTCCTGGAAAGAATTTTAAAACTTAGTTTATTAACGATTTCTTATTGTGAGCTTCTTTTTGTTTTTTCACAAATTGAAAGTTTACAAGGTTTAAGTTTTGCTAACATTTGAAATGCAAACTGAACACACTTCACTCTATTGTTTTTTTTTCTTTGAGGAAACATCTTGGATTTTATTAGTGTATCATTACGATAATAGACCCATGAAATAAAGCTTTACCATGTTTTATTAAATCTGATTTTATTTTATACTATTTGATTATTTCCGATAAATGAATATGGAGCATTTTAATGATGTAGCTAGTCAAGGCGGTGCTGATTCATAATCATCAACATATCATCATGATAATTTATGATGTTGATGTGTTAGATTTAATATGCATGGTAACTAGTAAGTAAAGGTTTCATGTAAGAGTCTAGACTAAGTGTCTTTAGTCATGCTAGTGGCTCTGGTCTATAAGAAAATGCACATTGGGGCGGCTGTGGCTCGGAGGTAGAGCGGGTTGTCCACTAATCAGATCGGTGGTTCAATCCCCTCCAGTCTGTGTGTCGAAGTGTCCTTGGGCAAGATACTGAACCCTGAATTGCTGTGCCATCTGTGTGTGAATGGTTAGCTCCTAAAAACTGATGAGCAGTTGGCACCTTGCATGGCAGCCAATGCTATGCTCATGTATGAATGGGTGAAAGAGATACGTACCGTTAAGCGCTTTGAGTGGTCGTAAGACTAGAAAGGCGCTGTATAAGTACATTTACATTGATCTCTCTAAGAGGGAGAAATAAACACAATAACACCAAGCAGGTGGGAGTAAATCTATTTGAGTGGGCCGCCAAAGTAAAGTCAGTATATGAGAAACGCTGCCTACTCTGACAAAATGATTGCTGCCGTGGAAGACAAGTACTTATTACTTCCTACAGATCAAGCTCGCAATAGACATGTGAACTTTTTAGGTTCTCTCACAGGTTATCAGTCAGGTGTTGAGCAGTGCGTTGAATTACACCTTTTCCTTATGCAGGTTTTCTTTATACAAAGCCTGGCTCAGCTTGTCAGCTTTCAATAACAACATGTATTATTATATTTAAATAATACAGGCATATATCATGTTGTCACAGCGGATTACAGCTATAACACAGCAGATGGGCCGGTTTCCATACCTATTTTGTGCTTTTTAATATATAAAAATGGGTATTTGTGCATTATTATGTCACCAATGAGCTTTAAGGGCCATTAGGTTTCCCTTTGTGACTTTAACATGCAACGTGATGAACACCCTTCATAAAACACATCCTGGTGGACTGACATTACATGATAAAGGTCTGTAGTGATTATAATTCACCGTCCCATCGTCACATTTGCTCACGATGGTGTTACATCAACGTGATGACAATTCAACGATGGTTTCATTGAGGATTATGTGAGTGTAAGCGTGCGTGTGTGTGTGTGTCTGTGTGCGTGCGTGTGTGTCTGTGTGTGTCTGTATGTGTGTGTGTCTGTGTGTGTGTGTGTGTGACACACACACATGCCTTTCTCGTCCCCCAACCAGGAGCTGTGATACAGCACTATTCTAGAGACAGGAGGTGGCTCCAGAGTTGAATGGGTTTCATTGTGTTCCAACAGCACTATCTTGGAGACAGAGTGGCGAGCCAATACACACACACACACACACACACACACACACACACACACACACACATACACACACACACACACACACACACACACACACACACACACACACACACACACACACACACCTACAGACACATATACAATATTCTGGGCCCAGGCCTATGCTTGACCCCACAATGCTCTCTCTCTCTCTCTCTCTCTCTCTCTCTCTCTCTCTCTCTCTCTCTCTCTCTCTCTCTCTCTCTCTCTCTCTCTCTCTCTCTCTCTCTCTCACACACACACACATAATGAGAAGCACTGTACTGGAATCAACAGCACTCTTGTTCTCTAATAAGCGCTGCATATCAACACACATTAGCTTCCGCTCCTCTCTAAAACTCCATGTACATCTGACACTTTTTAAATGGAGTCCAGTCGTTAGGTCTCCTTTTGTTGCAGCCATATTGGAAACTCTCGTCTCGTAAACATCGTTTCTACAGCAAGTGACATTTTTCTGCTATAAATTTGTAGAATTCTAAAAGCATAGTCGGAGCAGCACAATAACATTGGTATCAGTTTTCTTAACTTAACCTTTAGTCCTGCAAGATATAAAATGGCTTTCCACCTGTTAGATAACAGAGACGGATTATGAGTCTTGTGATGCAGCTTCAGTTTGGGTCAGGTGTAGGTGTGTGTGTGTTGTCTTCTCTATTCACGTTTTATATAACATTTTGTTTTGTTGACTTTCACATTGATTATACAGATATAATATAACTAGAGATTTTGTTCCTATTACTTCAATTAGCCATGCGAGCTATCTGAGTATAGCCTCACGGAAATGTGAGCATGGCTGCAGACTTGAATGACATGAAACATGTTTTTAGTAGACTTATTTATATATATTTTACAGTCCTATGGGCATATCAAGCAATCTAGGAAGTTCTTCATGCAGATTTTTCCTTCATTTCGATGTCGACTGTGTTATCTAGGCTGACTTTCTAGTAAAATCCAGTTTGTTTGTTTTCAATATGATCCTGTTTGCTCCTCGTCTTTGAACAATTTGTTTTTTCCTTCAAATGTTAGTGTTTATAGATGTAGCTACTTGCCAACCCTCCAGATTCTCCCGAGGGTCCCATTTGTCAGCGTCTTCTTACCGGTTGTCTTCGTGACGCCACATTTTGGCAGCAAAATGACTCCATGAAATGACTAGTATGCAGGAAAACAGTCTATGATGTCCGGAGGTTGGCAAGTGTGCTGATTGAACATGCTTTATCATGGACCATGATTATTGACCTTTCTTCTGCAAATACTTTAAAATTTAAAATTAACCTTTGACCTCTGTATAATGTCACAGAAGGTCCACTTCACTCACTCCAGACTAGACTGAAACTGTCCCCTGGTATTCAGTTTGTCAGAAGTTTTAATTCCACCTGGAAGGCTTTGGCCGTGAATTATAATCATGCTAGGCATCAGTGCTGTAGTCAAGACCAATGAAAACCGAGACCAAGTCAAGGCCAAGACCATGGCAGGGTGAGACCGAGTCGAGGCAGTATAAAGCCTACTTAGGTGCCTAATATGCAGATAATATTCACCAAATCTCTTTGGATGAGGCCCATGCTTCGCAGCCTTCGCAGTTAGCGTATTGCAGGATTTACAGACTGCTGTGTGTTTTCTTTCAAACTCTGTTTTGAGAAATTGAAATGACCTGTTGGGATTTTTATGATTGTTCTAGTATTGTCCTCTTCAATTTAAGTCGGGCAACATGATGTCTGTGAAAAGAGCTCTATCAGACATCTATGTAAATATGTGCATGTATGCAGCCACATTCAGTGGTGGGTAACTTAGTGATCTCTGTAACTGAGTGTGGCTGCAGATGTGCTTGATAGACCAACATGGCATAATTTCTTTTTTTAGATTGCGTGCAGACATGCAGCTGTTTGAATGTCTGTCTGTTTGATCGATTTTTTTTTTTTCTTCAAATGCAAAACTAAACAAACATAAAAAAAACGTTGTCACCCCAGAATTTGTGTAACTTTATTGTAAAAACATCAAGTTCAGCTTAATGTTAAAGAACAACGCTGATCTTAGTTGTAAACATAACATGCACAGAGTTCTCCTTCAGTGGTTGTTGGTGGTGTGGTGTATTTTTAGTTGTTGAGATATGAGATATGATAAAAATTACACTCACTGTAGGGCTGATGCACACAAACAAAAACAAAAAACCATAGGCTCCCTTGTTGCTTTCATTTTGCTCTCATGCTATACAGCATCATCAGTTGCTTTACGACAGACAGAAAAAAAATGGACTTGAATATAAATCAGCCAGCAGGAGATAAAAGCCTGCAGACAGAAGTGTTCATGCTGGCTGTATCAACACAAATAAAAGACACACAATCATCTTGTGCGTAATGTAGTTTAGGTTGGAAATGCATCTAACACCACACCAACCAGGCAACGAAAATAAAATGTTGTAACCTCTGCTTTAAGCAAGAGATCGCTTCTTACTTGCTTTGTCTGTGTCACCTTTGCTACATTGCAGTGCAACTGTCTTACGTCAGGATGAACATATAGAATCTAATCTGTCCTGCAAGAAAAATGGTTGATTTTTTTCAAATTTCTCCCAAATTTACCGCTGCTGTCAGTTTGTAGACACTGGTGGGAAATGTTCTCCTCATACGCAGTGAAACTTCTTTTGTCTCCTCTTTATATAAAAATCAGTTTTACAACTAAGTTTGAATTTATATGACCAAAGAGACTGAGATCTAAAGAAAAATGTTTTACAGTATACAGTATTACTGAGAGGACACCACAGCAAGATGTTGCCCTATATATCACAGGCAATCTCTTGAAACGTTGAACATCTCCCTTTCCTTTGGGACAGCGAACATTAAAAAATTTGTCATGATATTTAAAATTTTTATGCAGTTTTAAGCTTCTCAGGATGACCACAGTCATCAACTGGCTGACACTGAGCTGCTTCAGTAAGATGGTGTTACAGTAAGTGCCTTGCTCAGGGTCAACTTGTCTCCAGGCACTGAGGGAGTAGTTGTCAAGTTGTCAAGATCTATTATCACGAGGTTGCTTGTCTAATCTTTAGTTTGTTGTCTTTTTGTCACACACACACACACACACACACACACACACACACACACACACACACACACACACACACACACACAGTTGCCTCACTCTTATGTTCTCATTTCACGTCACCCCCTGCCTCTCTCTACCTATTTCTGTCTCCTCCTCCTCCCTCTTCCCAGACTGACATGGGTATTGTGTCACGCTGCCTCTCTGCAGGTTTTCTGCCATTACTGCCAATCTGCCATCACGGTGTTTTTAATCACAGCGTCGGCTTGTGATCGAAGGCCGTTGAAAGAAAGTTCTATTAATATACAAGTGGATTTTGGATGAGGAGGGAGAAACAGGGCCCATTAAGACTTTTCGTGACAAAGGATAAATATCAATGTTTCCTCATGCCTTCCCCTATTGTCACAGCCAAACCGATAGAAAAGTCAGATCTAACTTTCAGTGATCTTATCTCTTTCCTGCTAGCGACACCCTCAACAAAAATGTTTGAGCTGACTGCCATGGAAGCAAAGGCGACTAGTGTCATTTAGCGGGTCAATCATTATCATATGTGTCATGAAGCAAATAGTAAACATTGTACCAATAGTGTTCACTTGCCTTACCATCTCTGCTAAAGTGGTTCTGTTCTCTGAAGCAATTTTCTCCAAAAAAAAAACAAAAAATCATTTGTGTTGTGCCACATGCTGGTACAAACTGTATGAAATCTGCTCCTTCTATTAAACAATACTCGCCATTAGCATTTAATTTTGAGAAACGGGCAGGAACTGTGTGTCTGCGCGTTCATACCGATGCGCATGCACATTTGAACGCCCATAATTCGCTCTTAAAGACTCATTGACGAGGCATGAAGTTAGAGAAAAAGCCCCCCGACTGTTCTGTGCCCCTCACTGTTTTCAGGGACATAATGCGGCATTTTATCAGAAAATAGAGAGGCTGTTTGTGCGTCTAAATGACCCAATTTATCGGTTTGAGCGTGCAGCTGTGTTTGTGTTCAAATTGTATCACAGTTTCACCAGAGGGACTGCTTCACCATTGTCAGCCTAATTCAGGAATTTGTTGTTCCGTTCTCGGATCAAGACCTTCTTTGTCCTTAATGGGGAAACTTAATTTACTGCGAATCAAAAAAAAAATACAATACATGCTGCACAATAACATATACCTGAATGGGACACATTAAAATTAACAATGGTGGCAGTATGACCTTCTCACCTTTTCCAGAGCATGAGTTGCTGTGGGCGGACAACTCGCAACATTAAAACTAACCTCACGTCACCCCATTGACTCACATCCTGTCTCCGACATCGTCCTCCTCTGCTCGCACTAATTGCTCTCATTAAAGAAATCTACCCTCTTCCTCCCTCCTCACTTCTAAGGCCTTCTTTCCACCATGGTCCTTTTAAGGTCAGAGGAATTTTGTTTTTCTTTTTTTTTTGGGAAGCAAGCAGCTTTCCCGCCTGCTCTATTATTTATTTATTTATTTATTTATTTATTTATTTATTTATTTATTTATTTATTTATTTCAACAGTTTGTTGATTGAAACAGAAGTTATTCAGGAAATTCAGCTTCTGCTGGTGCAGTTAAATGTAAGCAGTGCAAAGAGTAGGAAACTGAATGGGCAGTGAAGTGGAGAGCTGCTGGAGCATTTAAATGGTGGAACTTTGCAGCAGGTTTTCTGGGCTAAGACAATTGATGCGGTTCACAGCCTGTCTTGGTTTCTGACTCCTTGTCAGGTGTTTAGGTAAATGAGCTGAGAGCAGATAATAGTCTGAGTATATACACATAAAGGGAGGATTCCCAGGCTGGGAACTACTGGGTCACAGCACAGATCACCAAAAAGTCTTTCTACATGGCTCTGTACTCACATTTTTCGACTTAGGATGCTACAAATATCTTTTTATGAAAAATTTCCATGCATAGAAAGTGACAACAGAGTGGGTGCAGATGGCAGAAGGGGGGGAAAAAGAGAAATAAATTTTAATATTAAAATGTCTAAGAATAGTTCTCGACAAGCAGGGAGGTAGCTCAGGTAGCTCGAGAAAATGAACAGTTTTTCTACAGTGAAAAACAAAACATAAAATCCTGAGTGACATTTAACAAACTGTTTTAGTTTTTTAAGTTTTAATTGCCTTTCTTTGCCAAGCACAAGAAATGTGACGAAACTTGTTTTAGCGGCATTAGTGCAAAGACATTTTACCCACAGTATCGGACATAAAATGTGATTTTTAAAATGTCTGAGAGGAAAAGTTGCTGTAGCATGTACTGACACCTGGATTTATAGATATATATATATATATATATATATATATATCATTTGACTGAACTTTACTGTTCACTCTGTCCAAACTGTGTCACTGTGTTCAGACAGAAACTCAATTTCTCCAAAAGGTCAGCTTTTTCTTTTTCTTTTTTAGATTGACATAAGTGTGTGATCTTGTTTCCCAATATTCAGTATTGTATCTTTAAGTTTACCTTTTTCAAGGTTAAATGTTAAAACTGCCCATATATATATTGTCTGGATGTGAAAGCTTAACCTGATTGCTTTAGAGTTAGCAGCTTTTAAATGGTTACGCCTCTGAATCTGGTCTGTAGCAAAGGAAATCACAACATTTGCATTACTTTAAAATTAAGTAAGCAGTTACCAAACTTGAAGTCAGACATTCTCAGTTCACTGAAGACAATGCGATTCTTCACGGTGCAGTCGCAGCTGCACACCCCGTATGCAAAACGGCACTCAGAGGGAAGCCAGCACATCCGAATCTACAGCAGCCATTAGTCGTCTCATCCTGCCATCACAAGAACTAAAGCTTAACATCACTAACAGGCCCGCTCTAAATTGTGTTGTATGCGCGTGTTAGCGTGTATGTGTGGCTCATTTGAAAGCTGAAGAGTCTAGATGAGGAGGAGTGGACAGATGTCGCAGACTTGCCGGGAACTCAATTAGATCTTGCCGCCTTATGGGAATTATGCAGTTTTCTATGTGTCTGAATGTACAGGGAGTTTTTTCCATAGTCTACAGAAGTCATAGCAGTAAACTGTGCCATCTTCTGCCTGCCTGTGTTTGTGTACATTTTTGTTGCTTGTTTGTCTGTGTGTACACGTTTGTTCGCCTGCGCGTGTTTGCGCGGGCACTGTTCTGTCATCCTGTAACATCTAATAGCAGGGGTAAGGTGCTAGCTGAGTGTCGCACTCGCCCACCGCTCCACTCGCATCATTAACAGGTTGTCTTCCAGGGTTTAATGAGCTGACAGTTGCCTCTCCCTCCTCTCACATTTCCCTCCAGAAACAGCCAGAACAGCTTGATGGGACAGGTGCTCATTTTCTATTTTTTTTCTCAATTTTTGTGGAGAGAAAAAAATAATAATTTGTTGAGGAGCCAGTTAGGTTAATGCCCATGTGACCACCTGGTAGTATGAGGCAAGGCCTTTATTAGGTATTCATTAGAAGTGGGTTATCATTGCTTCTAGCAGATTCTTGTGTGCCTATGCATAGATTTATAGAAACTATAGAAACTTGATTTGTATAGAAAACTTTTACGAGATACTGCTAACAATAATTTTTAATACAGGGATCTTGCTTTTACCTGACCACATGTTCTTTTGATTTTGATTAAAACCTTTTAAACTATGCAGGGCGGTTGTTGAATTAATTGTTTCCCGTTTTTGTTATCACTGTTACATTTGGGTTCATCTCAGAGGACACACTAATAAGTGTCACAGTGGATTGCACGTCTTGTGAAAAATGTGGTTCTATAAGGTTGGTGGTGTAGCACCACGTACGGCATGTACAAAGAGTCTGATGGTGCAGGTGAAGATGATGCAGTGCAGGGTTTTATTTTAAACACTGGCGCTCCCTAAAAAAGCTCGCTCTGCGTGAGGTCGTGCACATTAGTAGATTTAACTGTTGTCCTTATTTACATGTCATAAGACACAAATACCATGAAATTCAATATTGATATGAAACTGTCAGGTATAATGTCTTTAGTAGCAATATCCAGTTTGTGTTTATCAATTTGTTTTTCCTTAATACTAACATTTAGGTTTCGCCTGAGAGGAGATTAATCCGGGGTGTTGCTGTAACTACTTTCTGTGCTGTAGTAGCTCATAAAGGTTTAGAGAAGAGATTTAGTGTTTCTGTGGTTTCATCCGAAGATGCATCATGTTTGTTTGGATGAACCCTACTCTCTACTCCCCCCTCTGCTCCTCCAATCATCAGTCCATTAAAGCAGAAAAAATGCAGTGGAGATGAAGTCATTATTTACATTTTTTTTTTTAATGTTCCATTTGCCTCCAATCAACCAAAGCTACAGGAGAAACCTCGAGTGGCTCATCAAACCGCTGTGACCCATCTGCTCGAGTTTAATTTGGGTAAAATCAACAAGAAGAAAAGTGGCAGCAGGCTAGATGTATCATCCTGTATATTTTTATTTTGGTGAGGCTGTGTAAAGTCACATCATAACGAGGAAGTGAAAAGGGAAATATAAAAAGGTGAAATGGTATCAGTAGTAACACTTTTTTTTTTGCTTAATGGACATTTAAGTGACTTAAAGTTTAGTTGAGTTTTCCTGATTATGAACTTATGTGGTCTTTTGAGTAATGACTCTCCTCTGTCAGTATTAATAGTACACTCTTTCAGGAGGAGGTGAGTTTTGATCATATAAAGCATGCGACTTTAAACCATAGCCCAGTTCATGTCTCGCCTCTTAACAGGTTTCTTCTAAGCATGAAGGTGAAGGTATGAAGGTGGTTGTGTGGCCTAGCCGTTACCAGACCTTTAACAAACAAAACGAACACTGAGAAATGACTTACTGAGTGATCATGTGATCTGATCGAAAGCTCGGGAAAAGCTACTGAATGGACATTGTGATACGACCGTTTTCGCAATGTCATGCAGTCATAAAAAATGAACTCTTGATCTCAGCTTTTCAGCTTTCTATTATGACATCTGCGTAAACTCTTAACTACACACCGCTACCACTACCATCTACTGAGAACAACTAATAGAGCAAAGGTTATTCCAGTTTTTCATGTTGCTTTTTTAAATTCTAAATGTAGTTCCCTTACACGGGACTCACACAGGAGGCGGAGCGGCAGCGCCGCAGGCACTTTGCCAGGTGTCAACTCACACCGGACGCGTATCGGCAGCAGAGCGAGCCGGCCTGTATTCATGCTGAGATCACGAGAGAATCCTGGACATACCCAAGACCCCGCGATAAACAGTGTATAAAGAAAACAACATCAACAAACAGCTGACTTTGCTTCTCTGACGTGGAGGAGATTATAAAAAGCATCTGTTGTGTCATAAATGATTGTGTGTTGTTCCACTTCAACAATCAGTCTCTCATCGTCCATGTTGAGACCCTTTGATCGATCTTTGATCACCTGGTGCCACCGGTCATGATGTAACGTTGATGTGAAGTTGTTATAAGCTACATGAACTGTGTATTGTGTTTTATTTTGAAAAGGGGCGGAAGTTTATTACGTTGATTCTGTGTCGGGTTTCCTGTCTGGTGCACAGTGCTCTGTTGAAACTTACGAGGTTCAGCCGCGGCTCGCGGTAAAAGTAGAAATGCAATGGAAAGCTTGCGCCTTGGCGTGGAGAGCCGCTTCTGAGCCGCGCCCGCTGTGAGTGCTCTCATTGACTAGACTGGCTTCTATTTGCTACTGTGACCGCGGCGGTACCGTGCCGCTTCTGTTCCGCGTCCGGTGTGAGTTGGCCTTTACCATGCAAGTGCCATGTCGGTGCTTGTTTTCCCATGGACTGAATTTAACAGTTGATGCACAGCATTGTGACTTGACCAGGTTTGGAGGTTTATTTAAATTTAGAGTCAAAGTGAAAAATGTAATGGCAGAGACTGATTTATGACTGTAACAACTTTTTTCATTTGACACAACAAAATGATCTGTTGCATTTTGTCAAATTCATTACTGAACTATATGGATCTAATTTACTTCCTTCATTTAATCATTACTCAGTGGCACGGTGTTAATACAAACAATGCGCTCTGGTGTTAATCTTACCTTTGATCCACTGCACCCTGCCTAAATTAATTCCCACCCTGCTTTAGTGCCTGAAGCCATTTGTAGTTTCTTCTCATGTCCTCCGGCGATTTGTCACAATAATAACAGTGATGAATAATGCATCGTGCCCGTGTGCTGTAATGCTTTACAAGGAGCTCTGAGCATTTGGCTATCTAGAAAGAGACTCTTAATCAGTGAGAGCTTTAGGAAAGTCAGCAGACTTTCTTCCTGTTCTTTCTTTGTGGGCCCAAGATGGCAGATGAAAGAACAAAGGCAGGGAGGGAGATGAGGACAGGTCGATGGGGAAGACGGAGAGGAGAGAGCATGACAATGAGGTGTCAGCGAGGGGGAGATTGAAAACAGTGACTAAAGGTGTTATTTGTGTAGGCGCGCATCTGTGTGAAGATTAGCATGAGCGCTAACGGGAGAGGGAGCACAGCAAACAGCCCAGGGTTATTTACCCGGCTCTCAGAGGGATCCGACACGCTAGCACGTCGCTTCTCCTCGCGAACACGCATCCCGCTGACAAGTAGCTCAGGGTGCTTGACATTTTCCTTCTCGCCCCCCCACCGCCGCCGCCTCCCCAGTTTTCATTTCCCCTCTACATTCTCGACCTTTCCAAGTTAATGCCCCGAGTGCAGGTGACGTTTGCGCTGTCGAAAGGAAAGAAGGGTCTGAAGAGATAAGGGCACGTTGAGATGCTAGTCGGTTAGCTCGGGCTGCTAAACGTTCAGGGTGGACTCCGCTGGCGGAAGAAACATGAGCTGAATGTGGAGCTGCAGTGATTGAATGAATGAATGCATGCTGTTGACAAGTTGTTTACACACAAACCCATGAATGATTCCAGCTTTAAATTATATAGGCCTACTATTACACCCATATTACAGAAATCATCATATTTTCTCAACATCTCTAGTGGTATCTAGCCATTTAATGCATTTTAGTTTCATTTGCACAGGCTTTGAGATATTATGCAAATAGAGAGGTGTTTAAACAGTTATCAAAACTCTTTATACTGGGTCGGTAGCCCCAGTAGCGTAGTGGGTTAAGCGACTGCCCCGTGTGTGGAGGCTGTAGTCCTCACCGCAGCTGGTCCCCGGTTTGAATCCCGCATTGGACGGCTAATTTACTGCGTGTCACTCCCCCTCTCTCTGCGCCCTGCTTCCAGTCTATCTTCAGCTGTCCTATCAATAAAGGCATAAAAGGCCAAAAAAATAAATAAAAAATTAAAAAAAACTCTTTATACTGAGGTCAGTGTATTATCCAGAGTTATGGGAAAAGGCATGTTGCTTTTCTTTCTTTTTCTATTTTTTAAGCTGCTACAATGAATACTTTTACATTAGCAATGGATTAAAAGACTGTGTAATGTGACAAACCAACACAAAATTGTAACCCGACAATGACGACTAAGGAGCATTTTATGTTATTACAAGTAGTCGTTTAGGTTTTATAGCTCGCAGCATTGTTGCTTTGGTTCATTCTCCGTGCTGAGAGGGAGATATTTCTCTCAAGAGTTACCACAGAGCAAAAAGAATAAATATCGGACTCAGCAGTTGGCCAAAAACATGACTTAACTTAAATGCTAATGTGTTTGCTGGATTTGTAAATTAGCAACGCTACAGCATGCTTTATAAGGTAATATATAATGTTGTGTTAAGTGCTTGTTCCAATGCTCCAAAGTGGCTGCAACAATCAATTAATGGAGCTTTAAATTTACTTCTATTTGTGCTACTGTGGCCGCAGTCATCTTCAAGATAGATCTCTCAAAACAGGGCAAAAAAAAAAAACAACATGTTTTTTGTTAGGTGAACCAGAGAGTTGAGAAACGGCAAAGGGCCAGTAATAAGTGATAGAGGAAGTCTCCCTGATACTCTAATTGAACCTTTTCCAGAGTTTTGCAGTTTCTGAGCTGGCAGCTGAAAACCTTTTAAAACGTGTATCAGTCAGTCTGTCTCTGCTACTCCCCTTCACTGGTCTTATTGCTACAACTCCTTATCTCAGACTGAAGGAGCTCTGATTCTGACAGTGACTGGTGCCGACATGGCAGACTGCAGCTGGCCAGGAGAATTTCTGTGGTTTTAAGACATGTGACACTCAGCCTGCAGTGTATTATATTTGTATCTCCATATCTTTGTTACGTACTCTAATTTATAGATGTATATTCTCTCATCTATTCTGGTTGTACATACTTTTGTGTCATTTGCTCATTTGTCATCCCTTTTTTTTCAGTAACAAAATCAGAATTACCAAAACTATTCACAAAATGTACAGTTTTTCTTATTACCTAAAAGAAAAAAACTTTTTTTATTGCATTGGAAATAAATTCAGCTGATTATTTGGTCTAAAACTGTGCATGTACTATTCAGTTACAATAATTGTCTGCCACCCCCTCTCTCTACAGCCTTTTGAGTCATTATATAACAGCACTGAGGTCAAGGACAGCAGCATTCAATTTTTTTTTCAGCATAGCTTTACAATTAACTATCTCTTCATCTACCAGCGACTGTAAAATACTTCACGGCTCTGTACACCAGGACTGTCTGTGAAAGCTGTGAAACCCAAATTAGCTTAACTAGAAAACTCATTTACGTCACTGACTGCTTTGAATGTGAGTCTGCTATGGCAACACCGCGGGAAGCAGATCTGAAGTGCACTGTTTCTTTGTTATGTTTCACAAATTCTTCATTACTTTTTTTCTGTCCAGAACTCACAAACTGAGCAGTAAGTTGTCAAATACAACATTTTCTTCCACCTCCACATCTTGGCATCCTGGATACTTATTGAAAACAGGAAGTTTATTTGATTCAAGATAGGCCAGTGGTCAGTGCACATCCAGAAAACCTGCCAAACCTTTCAAGATCCACTGTTGATTCTCCAAAATTAAGAACAGAGCAGCCGTCTCATGGTGTGTCGTGTTCCTGTTGGACGTAACACAAATTTAAGTTCCAGAGCAGATGTCTTTAAAATGACAATGGCATTTTTATTCTAAGATGGGTCACTGAGAGGTTGAAGGAGGTTTTTAAGCCACGGGGGAGTCGTGGATCATGGAAAAGGGAGTGAAGTTCGGTTTTAGGAAGTTATATTTCCTGGCATTTTTATTCTGGGACTATATAACTCGCTTGCCTATTCTGTTCTGTTACTAAAATTAACTTCCTAAATGTCAAGTCTGAACATTTAAGAGAGGGTGTGGTGTGAGAGCTGATGGTGTGATGGTAATAAAAGCAAAAGACACAAAGAGCCACAGTCTCTAACAGACGTGTATTCACTTGAACATACCGGCGCATGCAACCTGAATTGTTTTTGCATACACATTACATCACACAAATACACACAGTCGGAGCCAGCAACTCTGAATTCCCAGCGTCCATGGCGCCTCCCGAACTGTGCCTGTAACAGATAAGTGAGCTGTGGAGTGCGGAGACGGGCCTTGTGATCGCACTTGGCACCGGGCTCCTTACGAGTCTGGACAACGCAGTGGCCGTCGAATTCTGCCAGACCCGATCAGATGCAGTCGCCCTCACACGTGTAACAGCAACTGCTGATCAGTCTGTCACACTGCTTGAAAACTCTCACTTAGACGGGGAAAAAGAGCCGTGAGCAGCATGAGGGGCAGGAAACAGAGGAAGTTTTTATGTGTGTGTGTGTGTGTGTGTGTGTGCCTTCATGCGTTAGTGTGTGTCAGCAAATCACGTCTGAACCTGTTCCTTGGGAGTGTGTGAGGACAGGAACATGGCTATGCTATGAGTCAACAAACGGGTCTTGTTGTACAGCTGGCACATTGTCTGCAGCCAATATAAGTGCAGCCTTACAGCTGAATTTAATCATTCATATTTCAGTTTAAAATAACTTATGTTGCATATGTGACCGTACAAAGAATGGACAGAGCCTGAGTGACGTCACCCGTGGGTTTCAGCCATATTAGATGTGCCTGCTCCTTCCGCCTTGACTTCATTTCCCAGCACCAGAGGTTGCCACTTGGAAGTCGACAACCTAACAACAACCTAGGAACATCACAAGAAAACAGGACTTAACTTTAAAGTAATTAAATCACAATCAGAAAGGCAGACTCAAAGGAAAGTTGTTAAGATTATGTAGATGAATGCTAATTTACAGCATGTGTCAACTTATGTGTACTTCGTACAATGATTAGAAAAGTAACAGCGGCTAAATTAGAGGTGCCTGACAGAGCCCTCCAAAAAAGAAAAGAAAATATGTTTATAAAGATGAGAAATGTGGCTGAAAGGACAAACTTTCTGCTTGTAGATACTTAACGGGACTGTTTCTCAATAAACTTACTTCAATTGTGAATTTAATTTGTGGAAACGGCAAAATAAAGCTATCTAGACAAAGCCTGAACAAAAGTGAAAAGTGATTTTTAAACTGTTTTTAAACTGTTGACACACTGATATCCACTGCTATCAGTTTGTTTTACATACTGTAGTTATGACCGGTAGCTTTGGTTATTGCCCTACATAAACAGTCAAGTGATGTAAGGCTGCTTTATATCACAGGGAACTAAGATAATGCTCCCATAAAAAAATACAGAATACTGCCCGGTGGCTTATAAATGCTGTCAATGTTAAGCAAATTTTTCAGCATGACATCTATCTAGTTAAATTTAAGCATACAGTATAATGTATCCTGTTTTCTGGCTTACCTTTTGTCTGTGTCTTGCTAAGCTTCAGTATCTGTTGTTTGCTCCATGGTTCATCCTCTGTTGCAGTTATTCTAGACCAGTGGTTCTTAACCTGGGTTCGGTGAGTCGGTCTCAGGGGTTCGGTGGAGCCTCCACCCTGGAGTTTTTTATACTATTTGTTACAACATATCTTTGTGAGCAATCGTTTTTTTGAAGGATGCTGGACATAAAAACTAAGAACAGGAACAGACTTTGCTGTGAAAATGACATGAGACTGGCACTTGCCAAGGTGAAGCCACGCATATCTGAACTGGTCTCTCAAAGGCAACAGCAGTGAGTTCATGCACTGTGTTGGTTTTGTTATTTGAACAAGGTGATGTAAATGCACGATTCATTTTGTGCTCCAGTAAAAGAATCATATTTTATTTTTTACTAAAGAAGGGTTCGGTGAATGAGCATATGAAACTGGTGGGGTTCAGTACCTCCAACAAGGTTAAGAACCACTGTTCTAGACTGATTATATTCTGACAGAAAGGAAAAGGAGCTAACAGATAAAATGTGCAGGTGGCATGTACACACACGCGTATAAACACACAGACTCCTGCCAGCCAAGTCAAGTGACGCATACACTTTTCACTTCCATCAGAAAAACTCCCGCGTTTTCCACAGTTGACTCACAGCTGCACTTCCTATTTTGCAGTACTCAAGCTATCAAAGATGCCTCAGTGTTTGTCTGCTACGGAGACCCTGCCATCTGTAATTCACTCATTCAAAGAAATGTGCCCTAAGGAAGAGAGAGAAGTAAAATATGTAAATGACATATTAACTGTGCATTTTATTCCAGTCTCATTTAGCTAATATTCGGCTTTATTTACGCAGGACTATTTTTTGGTGTACGCTGGATTTCCGGTCACTGCAAATGTGAGATCCTTCTGCGTCACATGACAAAGGTCGAGGTGTTCACTCCATAATGACGCCCATGCTGCTTCTGTTTAATCCAAAGAAACCTGTGACGAAACGTCCAAACTCCATCTAAAATAAATAAGTAAATAAAATTACTACACTGTTGTAAGGATTTAGCAGTTGAGCTCTTTATTTACAGTAAGAAATGTTGCACCATCTCACTTTCTCACATACACACACTGTTCTCGCTTTTTATGAAATGACGGATCTAGTGAACTTTATCTGAAGAGGTTATCACAGGGGAAGGGAGTGACTGGCAGCGTGTGCCAAGTGCTTTTCAGGCTTTTTTTTTTTTGCAGGTCATCTTCTCAGTAAGTGAAAAGCAGATGACAGGAAGAGCAGGGCCATGATAACCGTTCATCTCTCTTTTCTTCGGATCGTACAGCAGACAGGAGTCACCTGACTCCTTTCTTTCATCTTTCTTTGCGGGTGTCTCTCTTTCTACCTTTACTTTTCTAATGTGCCACTCTGCCTCCACCCTTTCCTTAACCTCCATCTTTTCATCTTTTTTTTTTCTTAAGCACTCTCTGTGTTTGCACAAACTCTAGCCAGTAGGGTAATATTGTAAGTGTCAGATAAACCCCCTTTAGAGTTATCTTACTCGCATTAAGGCTGTAATCGCAGAGGCAGAACTCGATTAACCCAGCTGGATTACTCAAATTCCTCTTGGCACCAGTACAGCGCAGTGATTTCCTTCTATGAAAAAAAAATATATATATATATATTATTGCTAGCAACCGCGTCAAAGAAATGGCAGATTTTTGACAGCAAGTCAGCTTTATTATTAGAAGTAATATCACTGAGCTTGTGCTAAGGTTTGATGTTGTTGGGCCAATTTTAGCTGATTTTAGCCTTTAGCTAAGAGAAACTGTAGATATATTGGTCCGAACCCCTCAAATTCAAATCAAAAAGCATGTTTAAAGAGCTGGAATTATCAAATGATCAAATCTTTGATCACATATATGAGTTGAATAATTGATTTTGCTTCAGCTCTTGTGATGGGCTGCCTTGATCATTTATAATACACATCAGTTTACACACAGTATTTTATTTAAGTTTATTATAAATCTGTGTAGTTTTATATCTGAGTCTCAGTTTTCTTGTCTCCACTTGCTCGAGTTGCGTTTGGTTACTGCAAATCTGTGAAGTTGTTTGAATGCGTGCGAACGTGCCAAATGTTTTATGTCTTTTGATTCAACATCCTTCTTCCATTCCAGCTCTCCTCCACACTGCGATCTTGTCTACAGTCTTGATATCACACACACACACACACACACACACACACACACACACACACACACACTGGCTCTTTCTTTATTCTGTGATTCCACTGCATCCCTCCCCCACATCTCTCTCTCTCTCTCTCTCTCTGTTTCTATTTCTTTCTCTCTCTCCCCCTCCTTCCTTTTCTCACTCACATCCTCCTGCACCCCCCCCCCCCTCTTTTCTCCCACTCATGCTTCCCCTTTAAGATTGTCCTTTTAGCCCCTTTTTCCTGCCTCAAGCTGTTTCTTTCTTTTTTGATTTTTTTTCTCTCTCTCTCTACATTCCTGTCTCCTAATCACTGTCTCTTCACTCTTCGCTTTCTGATCACGCATTGCCCTCCAAGTGCCTTCGCTGACCTGTGATTAAAAACGGGTGCCGAGGCCGAACGGGCGTTCAGGTGTAAACCTGACTCCTGTCCTCCTCTTTTTTTCCTCAGTGTGAAACAGAGCCGCTGCAGAACATATTAGATTACCGGCATCAAAATGCCTACTTGCCTTGTCACATCAGGAAAGGCAGAGTTCAACTTAGCAACCGCTTTGAATGTATGGTCGTAGATTTCATGACTGTGGGATGCATTAAACCAAGCGTGGCCACATCTCAGCATTAAGTATCAGTTTTATGCATTACACTGCAACAGTGCCGGACACAAAGACGCCATTCTCTTGGTCCATCAGGCCTGATTGTGTTGAATTCAGCAATTACTGCCTGGACTGTAGACTAATGCAAAGACCATGAGGCTTAACCCGAGCCAAAATGCAACCTTTCTAAAAGCTTCCATCTTCCTGTTTCCGTAATAACAATGGGAGCCGCACAGACAATACAAGCGTGCAGCAAATCCTTCAGCCCAGTGTTTTTTTGGGTGTTGACCTACTTAAGCTAATCTCAGGCCTCTGCGTATGCCTGTATGTCGTTTTAAACGGGCTCCATTTACAAATAAGCTATTCTGATTAGAGCGTCAATGACGTGGAATGAGCTGGTGTCTTGACCCTGCCAACTGACCAGATCGTTAGCCGGCTGGCTGATTTCGTATAATGTGACGCAGATTGCTTTCAACGCGAGAGGATGCAACGGATTGAAAGGGAGCAGGGGGGGCGACAAAAACAGATGAAAGGATGCCGCTAGTGCAAGCAGGTGCCCCTTTCACAAAAGCTGGCTCGCATTTGGATGTGTGTTTTACACGGGTAAACAAAAACACGCAGAGAATCCGTGGTTTAAAAACCCACTTGTGTCTGCCGTCATTTCATTTTCTCCCACACAGATACGTGTACGTTCAATAGGTAGCGCTCATACGCACACAGATGCACCAGGGAGGCCACTAACACTAATCCTCACACACACACACACACACAAGCAAAACTAATGACTTCAATACTTCAGGCACAAATAGAAGTGGTGGTCCTTGCAGCAAAACAATTCTCAGTTCAGCGGGCATCCGAGAGGAAGGACGGGACAATGGGAGGAGAGCGGAAAAAAAAAAACCAACAACAAGGAGAGAATTAGTGTTTTCATCCTGTCTTGAAAATAATAACACACCTGGGGAAAGCACTGCAACAAGGAGAGCGTGTTTGTTTACCGTCAAGATGATCTGCAGAGCCCTGTCATTACCGCTGATGTTCTACAAACGCTAGAGTGAGTCAGCTGAGTCCGCCTTTACAATCACAATGCAGAGTGGTAACGAGCCAACGGTAGCCAAAAAAAAAAATTGGCCTTTTAGGTCCTAATGGAGCAGAAGCGAGTGGGCGTGGCAGAAAGAGGAGGATGGATGCCGCAAAAGGCCGAAGAAGTGAATCACTGCAGTGAAGATTGCTTTTTAAGAGAGCCATGTTCATTAGTGGAGCTGCACGGTGATGTACGACGGTTCAGGGGGTTGTAGGAAAGCGGGAAGATGGACGTTAAAGCCTTTTGTAGTGGAGGGAAGTTTTCCCGTAGGCTACAGATGTATAATTGGCTTACCTTTTTTAATTTGGTGTTCAGTCAACAAGACTGGAGACTGTAGGCAGCTGAACTGAAGATCAGGGGGCTGCTTTAAAGTACGGAGAATATACTGGAGGAAACTGAACGAGGGGAGCTGAAATGATGACGATGATGATGATGAGAGGATGCTGTACAAATTTCATTGTATGGAGCAACTCCTTATACTAACACTTATTCAGTAAGACTTTGGCTTGTAGGTTTCATTGTTTTTTTTTCCTTCATGAGGCCTTTTGCTGACACTCTTTATCCGTGAAAACACTCAGCTTTTTCAATCATGGCTGGCTTCATCAAATATGTAACATATCTTATGTAAGACGTCTTGACTTTTGTGGCAGTACTACCCTGCCGGAATGAGATCATGCACAGAAAAGAAAAGTTCAGTCAGGAACACACTCAGGTTTATCCGGTTATTGCGACAAATGGAAATACAGTTATGGTTCATATTTTGCCATCATGCAAAGCTTGTGCAGGTAGTGGTAGCACTGGTGTAACAGGGATCAGTGAGGAGTTATCTATCTTCAAACGAACCGCCTTGCTATGAGAGCTAGCTGTGACTGCTGAGTGAATTATTTGAAATGATGATTCAATCAGCTGGCTGTCAGCCGGGGTGCATGACTGATGCAATGCTTCATCTTTGTCAATTTGTCATGAAACTGTAGATGTTCCAGACTCTGTGTGCTTCTGTGCAGCTTTATGACTTCTCACTCATGTTGGCTTAAAGTTGAGCTTATAAGTGGCCCTTGAGTTAAATCGATTTTTTTTTTTCATCTTAACAATGAACCAAATCACTTCACCGAACGCAATGGACCCACATACGGGGACCAGTAACACAACCTGAATTTGTACCACAGTTACAACTACTATCCCTGCTGCTAAAAAAATAATATAATAACAGGCTGAATAAAAAATTATAACTTGAGAGCGTTTTGAACAGCAGCACATGAAGGTTCAATCAGCATCACTGAAATCATAAAGCAGTGTGCGGGAACATGTGACATTTAAATCGAAGCATAGTGACTGAGGACAAAGAAAGAAAGAGGAAGACAGCGTGCTATCACAGTAAAAGCTTCCATCTTTTGTGGAATGAGACACTGCAGAGACGGAGGGGGGGCGGACTAATAACAGAGGAAATGGTACAGTGCAGCTGAGGAAGAATGAGGATCTTCACTGCCTCTGCAAACTGCTGGTATCGGAATACAGAGGGAAAGTTAGAATAAAAGGAAGGAAGTGAGGAAAGAGAAGCGGCTGAATAAGCCTTGATAGAGGAAAAGAGAGCATTCAGCTGAGCAAGGCTTTATTGTCCCCGAGGTGCAATGACTGTGCAGCCTTTGCAGTTACAAACAGAAATTATACAAGCACATAAAACCAAAACACAGACCATTACTACTACTGCTGAAATACTAATGGATAATAAGATAATAGATAATAATAATAACAGCGTGTGCTTCGAGTTATCCTGCTCCTTAGTGCTATCCCTGCTGTTGTCATCAGTGTATTCACTGTAATGATAAGAATATGATTTGTTGTGAATATGCTTTGTGTGGTTGAAATATTATCTTAGTGGGTGGGATTGTTGTTGTTTAAGGGGAAGACCATCTATTGTTTGGGGTTTTGGCAGCTTGATCCGTGCCATCGTGGCCTCTGCAGCATCAATTTTGCTTTTTTTTTTGTGTAAAAATGTGTGGTCAAATTCATAGAAGTGCCAAACTGCTTTGATGTGCATTATTTGCTTGAAATAAAATGAGTCAGTCAGCGTTTTTTTTTTTTTTTTTTGTGAAAGAAAGAGGGATAAATGGATGAAAAGATCCTGGACAAGAATCAAAGCATTAGTCATCATGGCAAGGCAAGTAGAGTTTACTTAGATAACAGATATTATACATGTACACTAGTGCTTTACACAACACAATACATATCAAAATGAAAAATAAAACGATAATATATTTAAACTTCAGATATACATAATTTTAAAGACATAACAATAAGCTCAAGGAGGTGCCTATCTCACCCATTTGAACACCTTCTGTATGACCAGGACATCTTCATTCAGTGATGTATTCACTGGGCTGCTACTCACAGCTGCTCAGGCCTCTGGAGAGGTGGAAGTAGATGGGGAAGGATAGATGGGGAGAGACGGTCAAATGTACCGTGGAACACTTGTCTCTACTTTCAGTGCAGAGAGCGAACAGGGGGGAATAAGAGAAAGACCTCACGGACCGCTACAGAGCTGAATTATAGATGAGATTTGAGGAATGGAGCCACTCCACTGGCTTCTCCCATCCACCTCAGTCCACACACTAAATCACACACACGACATCCAAACAATATTCTTCACACGCACCGGCTTTCGCAGAGGCAGCAACACATTCTCACTGCAGCTCCAACCATGCACTTCCCAGTATTCGTGTACACATTTTCCGAGGCCCTCACCGTGCCTGCATTATTGAAACCCACTTAGCACGGCTTTCTCTTGACATCTGACTCACCGAAACCAGTGACCCATAAAAGAAGAAGAGAAGAGCTGGATTCCCTGATTCTGCTGCAATAGAGACGAGAGAAGAATCTACTCTGATATTGCTAATGTTAGAGCAGGAAAGGACAGGAAGCGCTTAGAAAATAGAGGAGGAATAATTCTTCATGTTCTGCTGCTGAAGGAACAATAAAAGTATTCTTATCCACAAGTGATGTATTCTCAAAAATGTCAAAACTCATATTAAACCCCCCATTTCTTCTGGTGGCCAAAGTTATATCATGCTCTCAGGACCAAAAAAAATGCACCATTGCACCTCTTTCTAAGCATGAAAGTAGGAAGTGAGAGGAAACTTTTTTGCACATGTTCTATGCGAATAAACTTTCATTACCCCGAATGGGCAGCCCTAAAGCTGCACCGGTGATACTGAAATGTTTAGTCTCTTTGTAATGCTATAGGTGGAACTACAGAAGAGCAAGCAAGAACAGAGCATGACTGGAAACTTTAGATGAGTTTCCTCCATAACTCAGCATGTATGTGTACTCATGTGGCACGTTTGGGGAAGTAGGGGTGTAATAAATGGTGAATGAGGAAGCGCAATAAATCTACTAAAAGTGAAAGTGATAAAATGATGGTTACATATTATTTTTCTATTGACTTATGCTAATGGAGAGAACCACCTAAAAGGAGGAGTTTTTAAAGATAATTATTTTTTGGCCTTTGGCTTTATTGATAGACAGCTGAAGGAAACGTGGGGAGAGAGATGAGGGAATGACATGCAGGAAAGGTCGGCCTTCACATATGGGGCGGCCGCTCTACTGACTGAGCTAAACGCCGCCCCAACCTAAAAGGAAGCAGTCATTAAGAGCAGGAACAATAGGCGGAAGCAGTAAGTTTTGCATGTTGAGAGATTAACTCTGACCATGGAAGGATCAGGCTAACAACACTTGATGGCTGAAGTGTTTTACTCTGAAATCCATCCATCTTGGAATGGAATTACTGCCCGATGCTCAGGATTTATATAAAAAAAGTATCTTTTGTTCATATTCAGTTAGTTTCAATTTCATGCCTGTGCTTGTTTATCGGATTAGGAATTGCACTTTTCAAATGGATTTTGGAACAAACCCCTTCATGAAAACAAAGTCTGCATGAAAGGGTAATTAGGTTTGAGCCCATGTTCAATTAAATACTTATGTCTGCAGCTGATATTTATCTTGAATATGGATTAGACCATTATTTCCTTAATTAACTGATAAGTCATTTTAGTCTTTAAGAAGTCCAAAATAACTAGCAGTACCCCTAAATATATACATTTCTGACTAACAGTCAAAAAAACCGTTCAAAGAAATCCACTTTAAGAAGAGCGCATGTCTAGCTCTCGGTATCGGTGTCAGAGCCCTCAGGAATATTTCATAACTGCTGCTACTTCCTCAATGGCTACTGTGTTTTGTCCTGAGATCAGGTGGAAGAGATGAACAGATGGTGCTCTACTGACTTCACGGATTACACTGCAGCTCATTCGATACTGGATCACATTCAAAACTCGTCGTCCCCATTGGTCACTTTGGCATAAAATTTGTCCATGATGGCCTTTAAAGTGTGTGTGTTAAACTGTGGCCTTATCTCTATCAACCCAATACTTTACAAACTGCCTGTGTTTGATTACAGAACATGCTATTCTGTTTCTGACATTCAGCATGTGAAGGGATATGACAATACGAGCTGTGTGTGCAAACGTGCGTGTAAGTTTCAACCCATGTATCGTATCATACCATCTGATACTCTTTTGTTGTCGTTTTTAAAAACCCATTAGGAGGACGGTTCTTGATTTCAAATATCCCCTTGAAAATCCTCGACCCTTCAGGCGAAATAGTTCATGTCTTGCTGTGTTTTTGTTTTGTTGCCAGTGCTGACAGTGCAATCTCAAGTTTGTTTCAAGTCCTTAAATAAGGACACTTTGATTGGGCCAAACTTATGATCGTCTGGTTGGAATTTGGTCTCTGCTGCACCCAGGGTGCCTTGTTTTGATATTCCCCCCTGAGTGCTTGTTAGGTGAGGTCAACAGACTGGTTAGAGACTGTGGGTGGTGCTGAATAAGCCAAGAGATGCTTTGTAGTTCAGATGAGACAATACCAAAGCCTCTCCTATGTGGAAAGATGTTGTGTGAAGAGAAGAAAGGGGAATTCAGTCGAGGCTGCTCACGTCTCATAAAGCATCATCACCCTCGCACACACAAACACACTCATGAGAACAGCTTTACAGCCTCGAGTTCTTATAAAGCAGAAGTCTTTGAACATCCATTTGTCATTCCACCTATGAAACCATTTAGCTGACATGGCAACACTTTTAAAGCCCCAAACCACCAAGTGTGTCTTTAAGTGTATGTGTGTGTAAACATTTGCTTGCACGTACCTGCACATGTGGTGTTTGCGCACTTCTAGTCGCTAAATAGTGAACGCCAATCATGTCTACTGCCTGTTGTGTAACAAAGATGTGTGACAGCACGTGTTATGTATTCGATACTGCTGGATTTTACCAAGGTGGTGATGGCCAGAGCCGCCACACCCTGAGCTTCCCATAGGTAACCTCACGGATACAACGCCCTATGTTTAATAGCATCTATGGACACTCCACACAAATGTAAGGCAACATGTTATCACTGTGAACTGTGCAAATGTCACAGCAAAGCCGACAAATAAATATAGTATACTTTACAATTCTAAACTGCTCATATGACGTCAAATAGGGCACTTGGCAACAAACTACTGTAGCTCGTATACTGATGACTTTTTTTAGTGTGTGTAGCAGGTTGAGCCAACTTTGTTCATGTCTAGACTATAGATTACAGCGCAGAAATAGAGACCCAGGGCTCACGCCCATCATTCTTCCACCCATCACAACACAGTGTCAAAGTGTTGCCGTGTGAGCTCATTTGACTTACATGTTTAATATTCCTCTATCGTCATGGTAATTTACAGTAAACAAGGTCCTGGTTTGACACTGAAGGCTCAAAACATACTCTCACATACAGAGGAGATGCAGGAAACGGGTGGGAGATGCACATGAGATGCTAATTATTGTTTTTTCTTTTAAAGTTTTTGCCTCTCGTTAAAGGATCCACCCAATCCTGCTGTTGCCATGACAGCAGACAGGCAGGTTCAACAGGTCAGCAGCACAATCGCACACATGGACAGCCAGACTGATGAAATTAGGAGCAGTTAACTGGGAGACTCCTCCTCCTCCTGGCACATACATCTCTCCCTCCCTCTCTTTCTGTGTGTGTGTGTGTGTGTGTGTGTGTGTGTGTGTGTGTGTGTGTGTGCATGGATGTTTACTACTCTGATCAGCCTCCGTGTCTCCAAACCAAATGTTTGGGCTGCATTCATCAATCAGTGGTCTGGGCTTTCCTAAGCTCTCCAGGGGTGCATGTGCAGGCCCAAAACTTTTTTTTTTTTCAATTCCCACAGATGCAGAAAGGCAGGGAGGGGAGTTTCAGTTTTGTAGGAGTGTAGTGATGTGAAATGTACAAGACCACACTGATACGATAAACAGTGTTGTGGGGGAGAGGAGTTATCGCAAAAGCTTTTGGCCTCCTCTGATATCAGAATCAAATAAAAGCAGCACTTGTATAAACACAGGAACTTACACAGGGTCCTGAATCAAAACATACAAAAAGTAGTTTTCTGAAAATGTCCTCTGCCCTAGATTCAATACATTCCAGACATGAACATGCCCAGTTTTGCTTAGCTGGCTTATCGCCTTAGTGACGTGTGAATTTGCATTCCCTGCTGCTCGGCTGTAAGCAGATAACATTAAAGGACCAAGAAGTCAATTCTAATCGTTTATGTATGTTTAAAGGAAGCTGTTGGAATTGAATGACATGCTCTTTGTTTTGTTTTTCTTCCTCGACTGCAAAAAAGGAACCTGACTCTTGTAACTCAAAGCAGTAATTTTTATACAGTTAACATCTCCATAACTTAGAAAAGCACAAAACTTGTTTCACATCCGTTGTATTCACATGTCACATTAACCTTTCACACTACTTGCATTTCAGGTCAGTGTTAAGAGACTTCTCTCTGTGCTTGGCCTATCATATGTTCACATCAATTTTGCACAACTGTTTATCAGGGTTGTGGAGACAGCCCCAGCTATCATAGGGCAGCAGGCGTGGGGGAAACACCCAGGATAAGTCGCTCTGCTTTTCATGTTTGAATATTGTGCGTCTCTACAGAACATGTTACAGAAAAGCACAACAATCAATCAGTTATATCATGGAAAAATAAGCAGTGAGTGAAGCAATGTTTTTTTTAGCTTTCCATGCATTCCTATTTTGGGTCTTCTTTGTCATATTTTACATTTTATCGTTTGCCAAACATGTGCAATGGGTGACAAGTCAGGGATACAGGCATGCCAGTTTAGCTGTCAGGCTCTCATATATTACTATGGAGCCATGCTGTTTTAGAATCGGTGCAGAAGTCAAACCACAGAACATCTTTACACTTTGCCTCAGGTTATCTCTTCGTCTACTTCTTGCCCACAGAAGGCGACCGCGTTGCTAAATCTGGTTCATATACGGTTTCCTCTTTGCATGGTAGATGTCATTTGTGGATTTACCAACCAATCTGTGTTCACAGACACAGGTTTTTGAGTTTTTTGGGAATGGTTCCTCAGCCCATGCAGTGATGTAGTCAGAGATGTATAAAGTACTAAAGTAAAGTAGTGGAGTAGAAGTACAAGTGCTACTGCAAGGGTACTGCAGTAGAAGTATGTAAAAAAAAAAGCTACTCAAGTACTGAAAGTAAAAGTACAAGTACTGTTGTTTATATTATTTCAAATATTTATTAAGGCACAACTTCTAATGTTACAGTGTTACAATGTTCATGATAGAGTTCTGTGATTTCCCATTGTCTGTGAATGCGTCTGAATGAATGCGAGAGCGAGGGGGCGGGGCAGCAGGTGAGAGAGCGCACCTGGGTGAGTCAGGTGTATGACGTACAGCGCACGAGCGAGGTTGATGTGAAACCGGGACTGTTCAGTTGTTTTTTTGGCGTGGTTACGGCCGACAGTCACCGAGTCCTGGAACCAAACCGTTCAGCAATAAATGCAGTTTGTTGAATTCATCACGCGTCCGGCTGGACGCTACAATAGTAACGTGTAACGATTCAGCACATGAAAAATGTATCGGAGTAAAAGTATTAAATTCATCAAAAATATGTAGTGCAGTAAAAGTGGAAGCTGGGGAAAAAAATAAGACTCCAAAAAAGTACAGATACTACATTTTAGTACTTAAGTACAGTACTTAAGTGGTTCCACTTCGTTACTATACATCTCTGGATGTAGTGGACATGGTTAGATCATGGCCATCCACTATTGATTTGTTGTTTTGCACATGATTACATTTTGTTTCAATTTACACAGCGTGGCATCTTTTTTGGAAATGTTATTGTAAATGAGCAATTCTTTGGAGGCCCCTGTTTGGCCCTGACAGTTATGTTCGGCATCAGGATGCTCTCAGTGATGTAGGAGTAGAAATTCCTCAGTATTCGAGTGGATACCTAGAACGTCTGCAATGAAAGAGGCTCTTCATGTTTCTCACCACAGAGTCAGTAAGCAGCATCTAGGTCAGGCCTTCTTTGAAGATGTCCACCCTTAAAAAGCATGTTTTCCAAAATGTCTTCCCACTTCTGGTCACCTTTGTTTCTTTTCTTACATGCCAGAAATGTGTGAATTTTAAATCTGAAAACACAGTATATGCCCTCCAGGTGAGTTCTGACCTAAATCTCTGGGTCACAGTGGTTAAAATATTGTAGCTTTGCACACTGACACTCCAACCCTGTGCAGCATATGTGGATTTTTCGAAGGAACAGAAAGAAGTTGTAAAGTTCTAAAGAAAAGAAAACCCCGTTTGCTTCCCTCTGTCATGGTTTCATTCAATTTCTCTGTGTATTGATGGAGAAGGAGAAATAAAGGAGAGTTCTTTATTCACCCCTCGTTTCCAGCTCTTTGTCTTAAACAGTGTAGTGGATGAGAAGAGTGGAGTGAAGGAGGGAGCAAATGTGAGGGGGGAGTGAAGATGACAGATAATAGTGGGGGGACTGAAAGAGTTGCAGAAAGGATGTGGCGATGGAAGATGAGGGGGCGCAATGCTCGGGCAGTACACCAAAGAACACCTGTTTACAGCTCATCTGCTCTTTTCGTTTACCTTCTTCCTCTTTTCTCCCCTCTGCTCCCATCACCTCTTCTCTCTTATCCTCTCTTCTCTCACATGCATGAGTTGTGTTCATATCAACTGAGGTATTATGTACGCTTCATATATATTTGTGAGAAGATCGACTAGTTACACAACATAGCACATCCCTATCTGTAGATTGCTGGATATAACTGCAGTACTAGAAGCTCGTTCAGTGGCGACACAGGCAGCGTGGGATAGATTTCCTTACATTGCTACATTTCCTTTTCTTTTATTAGAAAAAACAAACATTGGAATAAAATTGGCCATGATGAATGAATGAATCGTTAATTCAATCTTTGTGGCCTGGGGTTTATTGATAATGTGATCTTTGTTTTAGTGATTTCAGCCTCTATGCAATCTAAGGAAAGATCCCTGTTGCACTATTATACTGCATTATTATTATTTATTTCACAACACAATGACTTATTATGTACTTCTATATATTATCACGTGAGAATTTTTGTGAAATTGTTCACGGATGCAATGCAAAACTACTTTTTCCGCTTTGTTACTCTTGCATTGCATTGAACAACTTCTGGTCTAAAGTCACTGATTCTTGATTGTACATGACAGAAACACACGGTGTGGCTTTGTGGTTATAAGAGTAAAATCAGTTCATCGCTGGGGGCCAGGTGCAGAAATTTTAATATTTTTGCAGCTGCAATTACTTGAGTTTCAGAAGTCTTGCCTGTAATCTATTGTTGTCTTTCCAAATTTGGATGCAAATTTAAATTCAAGCTTAAAGGTAAAACGTGATGTCATAAAAAAATTCACACCAAAACAGGTTTTTTACTCACAACAGATACATTTTGAATTTGTTTCATAGCAGCCATTTAGGCCTCGTAAACAGGAGCAAGAAGTGTGACTGGTGATGCAGACCAGCATGCAGACAGATGATCATTGTGTTTCAGATCCAAAGTTCGGTCTTGACTTGGACTTATCTGAGTTTTGATGTCAGACTTAGATGAGGGTGCAGATCGATGTGAATACGCCCCGGTTAAGATCTTGATGTATTTGTGTTAAGCTGTTTTGAGCCTGTAGTTTAGTCTCTTAGCATTCTATAAATAGGAGCACACGAATGTGAACTTTTTCATCCTCACAGAAGACTCTCACTCTCCCTCCTCGCTTCTCATCTCTGCCCTGACATCCGCTCTCCTCGTCTCCCACTCATGCCTCATCAAATCCTCTCTTTTCTCCACTGGACCACATCACTCCATAACACCACCTCTCATCCTCTTCCTCTTTGTCCTCCCCCATCTTCAGCAGGACTCCTCACTCCTTCCCTGCCCTGCTACACACTCCTCCTTTTCTCTCCGCTTCTCGTTTCACATCATGTGCTCAAGGGCTGCTGTGCTGAACAAGCTACTTCAGATTCATGCGATGCATTGCTGGGAGGTCTGCTGGCAGAGTCGGTTCTTTTTTCCCCCTTACCTCAGTGTTTTGTTTTTTCGTTTCCCTCTGCACATTGTATGCTTAATGTGTTTGGATGTCCAACATTTGTTGAAGATGGATTAGAGTGCAATAATAAATCTTGCTGTGTAATCATTGAGTGTCCCCATTCCTTTATGTACTCCCTGTGCCTGGGGTGAAAAGGAAATCCCACTCAAAAGCCAAGAAAGACTCACTCACATTCAGATGTTCAAGATGTTTTGAGTCCACTTTTATCCTCTATGTAAGTTCTTTTTTCTTGTGTAGTTGAAAAGAACCAGGCAGATGTGCACAAACAGGACCAGATTATCTCTAACTGATCTGTGTCCTCCCTTAATGAGGAGTATGTTTTATTTTCATTGGCGTTTTTTTATTTGTCTCTCATCATATCCACATTTAGCTATTGACTGAAAAGCTAAATGGCAATATGAACAGTCATGCGATGACGATGCAGTTCAGTCCTTTCCCCACTTCGTTCTTCTGTCCTGCATCTTCCTTAATGAAAAGCTACGGTATGGAAATTAAATCAAATCATTTAATCAACATGATCATCGGCATAAGTTATGTTCAGCTCGCTGGACAGTGCCAGGACATAGCAATGTCACAAACAGGCTAATAATTATCAGTGTGGTCAGTTATGGTAGCAACAAATATTATATAAATAAATATATTGTTTAAACTTTCACTAAAAACCTATCTGTGTTGGGGATGAGAGTGAAAGCGAAGGCAAGTTTAGGGCTATAAAAACAACAAGATGAAAGACCCTACAAGGTAAGAGTATAACAGTTTTTGTTTTTTAAACATCAGAATTTTACTCCTGACAATTCAGACTCATGTCAATTCATCATTCATAATCAAATCAAACCAACTCCATTATCTATTTAAAAAAAGAAAAAGGAGCCTAGATCACCAAGGTCCTTCGCTTCTAAAAATAAATAAAAATCTTCACAGTCGCATATTTTTTCATGCCTCCTCAGCTGCTGTTTGCAGTTAGAGAAAGAAACAACAGTGAAGTGGAGAGTGGTGGATCCATACACTTTTCCTCCTGTCTATTTAGACTTTTGTTCTTACCAAAGCCAAAGGGTATTTATTTATTTATTTTGGTTTTTGAACTACCTCGGGGACATTACTTTTAAGTTAATTGTGATCTGCCCACAGAGGTACAGATGGGATTAAAGAGATTATTCCAAAAAGGAAATTGTTTTCTGATGTTATTAGTCCGACTCATGTTTCTTCATTTCCTCCTTCTACTCTTTCTAGGATGAAAATGCGGCGGACACAGGGTGTTCTTGCTGTGCACGGTGGGTCTGTGTGTCATCTCCTTCCTCCACTACTACAAGGCCCTTCACTACGTCTCCCTGCTGCGTGAGCTCTCCGCCCCGTACCCCAACATCAAATCCTTCATCATGGTCACAGGCTTCTTCTGGAGGGAAAAGGGTGTGTCCGCCACCCCTCTCAGCCCCGCGTCCCCAGAGGAGGCTCCTCCGCTGCCTGTCCTCCGTCAGTCAGACAGCAAAGCTAGAATCGTGGCAGATGCTGCGGGAGGGGGAGGAGGAGGAAGGGCAGGAGGAGGGGATGGATTTGGGGATTGGGGGGGTCATGGTCGGAGGCGCTGGAATCATTGGCAAAGTAGGGCTGCAGATCAGGTTGAGGGAGGAGCCGGCACCCCCTCACCCTTGGGAGAAACCAGAAGAGAACCAGCGGGGAGACACACCGAACGAGGTGAGTTTAGTAAACCTTTGTTACCTAAACGTGGTTTGTTGCACCTGACCTTCCCTTAGTGTTGATTTTTTTCCAAAAACAAGCAATTTTACACGGACTGCATGTCGGGAGTCGTTGTTTTTTTTTTTTGGCTCATTGCATATAGAGTAGAAAATATCATACACACCTTACAACTTTCTATTTTAATACATTTCAGCTGATAAACTCAAGACTGACAAAATATCATTACACCATCATTACATTACATTACATTACATTGCATTTAGCAGACGCTTTTATCTAAAGCGACTTACAGAGGAGGACATAAGCTGAAAGAGGTGTAAAGGAGCATCAGAGTAGTTGTTAGGTTTGTTAGGCATCAAATGATACAGTGTCAATATCACCTTGAATGTTTACATTTCACAAAGTACATATTTACTACAGGACTGTTTTTGTTATACTGGAGAAGCAGAGCAATCATGTTAAGCCAGCACATTCTGCATAAGCAATTTCACTGTGCATACGTTTTGTTACATTAATATCCACATACAGAAAGTCGCTGTTGTCCTTTGTGATCAGGTTACACTTGCTTTCTGTTAATCGTCTGCCACCCGCAGGAAGAAAATTATAAATCAGAAATATGTGTATCACAAATATTTCAGAATGAACTTTGTGATGTCATTGTGTTTGTTTGGAAGAAAAAAAACAGAAACATGTAGTTTTATAAGTATGTATTTCAGAATGACAAGAGAAAAAATCTAAACAAGAAGTACAGAAGTGTTCTGTACACAGAAGTCCTCTTATTTAATCTTCTCCTGTTACCATCCTATTTTATTACTGTGTGACTGTGGGACATATCACACGTTATTTAGTGATGCAATGTCTCCAATCAACACGAAAACTGCCTTCATAATGAAGTTGTATAATAAGTTATCATAGTTCTGCTGTGACTGCAGCACCTGACATGTATTTCTATTTGAACACATTAACTGCAGATCCCTCATTTCATTCACTCATATTTTATTTTGTTTGACTGCTTAGTAACCTGTTTACACAGTGAGACAGGTAATATAACCACATCAGTTGTAATGATACAGTATAAATATCAATCTTGCTAACAAATCAAACAAACTTTGGCTCAGACCTATTGACTAAATTATTTACAGGAGTTACAATTTATTATTAATTTAATAATTTATTAATTTATAAGTAAAAGTGTGAATATATAGTTTTGGTGTGATCTGTAACTTCACCTCACTTTAAATTATGTTAATTTTGGATGATGATTTTTAGAATTGAAATAAATCTTCACACACTCAATGATTTGTGCACGCATGTCACATTGTACACGTTAAACATGTTTCAAACAGGCTGCCTGAGAGTTTAGTGGGACTTAGTATCACTTCCTGACAAATCATGAACTTGGATCTCGTTCAGTCATCAGAACTAGCAAATTTAGTATAAACAAGACAAAATCAATGAACAAACAAAGCTCTGCCTCCATTACAAAGTAGATTTAAATACCCTGTAACTATAAATTAAGGTGTAGTTAGGGTTTCAAAATGTGTGCCGCTCATAGCCTTAATTTTTAAGCTGTTCCACAGTGTATAATTCAGGTAATCAATTGCAATGAATGTAAATGTTGCAGGCATTTATTTTAAATGGAAGTCTTAATAAATTACTTATAATAAATTAACTTAAATGAATAAACGCCTTAATACATTTCTTCTTTGTCTTTCTTTCCAGGACAAAGCTGAAGACCTCTTACTGCTGCGGAACCCCAGCCGCCCAGCACAACCTGCTAGGTCTGACCTTCCAGAGGTCCCATTAGTGGGAAAAGAGCACTGGGTGGTGTCACACAAGGATAAATTGGATGACTCCTTTGAAATTATGGGAGACCTCCACACCCGCACTCACCAGCTTCAAGATGACAAAACCTCCTATTTTGTCCGAACCAAAGCTGGGGCCCTTTGCTTCAGGCAGGGGACAGAGGTGGCTACCCCAAAGGAGTACTCTGGGAAAACAGGGGGGTCTGTAGCCAATGGAGTTGTCGAAGGTGCTCGACCTGGGGTTGCTGGGCTACGAAAACCTCTAGAGGTCCAGCAGCAATCCTCCATAGCTCCAAAAGCCAAGGCCAGGGCCAGGGGCAATGGGAAGCGTCTGGTCAAGTGCGTGTGTCGGCCAGGGTGGCACGGACCTTACTGTGGGGTTCCCACAATGGTGTACCACTCCAATCTGCCCACCAAGGAGCGGCTGACGCCTAGAGACACCCCACGGAGGGTCATCAATGCCATCAACATTAACCACGAGTTTGACCTGCTGCATGTGCGCTTTCGTGAGCTCGCCCAAGCTGTTGATCTGTTCCTCGTTTGTGAATCCAACTTTACTGCCTATGGAGAGAAACGGCCTCTGAAGTAAGATACCATTTTTGGACTGGTGTATGTGTGTGTGTATAAGGGGTGTAAGGGGGTTATACAAGCCATGCCCTTAAGTTCAAGGTGTATTTAAGCACGACATGTAATCCTCAACTGAGTTGCTGGGTGACAGTATAGCATTGAAAAATAGCAAGCATGCTCAACAGACTTTAAGATGGATTAAAGAGGTCAAAGACTTGCAGTGCAGCACAGTCATGAAACTTGAATGGAAAAACCACGGCTATGCTGTCAGGTTTCAGTTTAGTTAAACGTTTTTTGCCAAACTGTGACACTGCCGGCACACTGAGCTTTTCTGTTTACAGCTTGCAGCAATCTTTGTTTACAGCCAACCTTCATGCTTCTTTAGTATCAGTATGCTGAACAAAAATTACAGTGAAGTTCCTTTGGCAACAACATGAAATGCCTCAGGAGCAATTTTACAGCAGATTATGACGAGAGCGACATGATTGACTCTGCGTGCAGCCTTGGAGGGAGAGATTGGTGTGTTCAATCATTGGATGTGACACTGCATGAAAGCGGCTACATTCAGAGGACAATCTCTTTTGCTATGCATTTCAACAGGTTAATTGAGTTGTTCCTCCAGTCAATTCGGTGTATGGACGGTGGGTTTTCTTACTGAAAGGCATCAATTGTCCAACAAGGACCCTTGTTGCCTGTTGTTCTTTATCTGTGCTGCAATATTTTAATTAGTCATAGTTTCCACAAATATGGGTTTGCATCATCCACATGTTTGTGCAAGTATCAAGTATCTCATCATGTTCCAGGATATACAAAGCAAAACAAAACCGTCAGGAAACATGGGCTGTGTTGTGTGGAAACACAAAATATTGCTTCCTAGCGCCACCAGTGGTCAAAATCTCCACAGGGCAGACTGATTTAAAAATTCTGCACTGCATTACCAAGGGATCTAACAAAACATGTCTTAACATACACTGTGATGAATTTGACTCATGATTCAACTCCACAACTACTAACACGATCATGATAAACAAAAATATAAACGCAACAACGTTATTCTTCCATTTTTCACAAAATTGAACTTGCCTCTATATATACAAAAGGTTTATTCTTTAAAAGTTCATGAGAATCTGTGTTAGTGAACACTTCTCTTTTGCCAAAATAATCCATCCACCCGACGAGTGAAGCACATCAAAATGCTGATTTAACAGACACAGGTGTGCCTTGGACTGCAGTTGTGCAGTATCTTGAAATAACAATCATTTATGAGGTGCTGAATTATGGCTATTTCACGCAGGACTACAGATACAAATTTATTTTTTCCCATAGGGGCAAATCTCTGTACCTGTAGCCCTGTGTGAAACAACCATAGTACAGTGCTAAATAAAGATAAAACTGCACATTTTATTGTGGCGAGTCTAAGGCACACCTGTATCATAGTCGTGCAGTTTAATTAGCAGTCTTGATGTGTCACATTGGTGGTTGGATTATGTTGGCAAAGGGTTTACTAACATGGATTTTGAGATATAACCCTTTTAGTGTGCGTAGAAGAAGTCTTAGACCTTTTCCACTAATGCCAATCCCAAAAATGGGAGGAAAAACAAAAATGTTATATATACCGTATGGAATGAATGCTAACCAATGGCTACCTGTAATGGTAGGTAAAATACATTTGGAAATCCAACAACATTGTAAAATGTGACATGCTGCTGTATAATGACACATTTGTATTTATATCTTTGGATATAAGAAGGCACTAAATGTGCATTTGTGTAATTCCCCCAGTTTCCTGCGGCTTCTCCTCAATGGTACGTACGACTACATACGTCACAAGATCCTGTACGTGTTTCTCGACCACTTCCCAGAGGGTGGTCGGCAGGACGGCTGGATCGCCGATGACTACTTGCGTACCTTCCTCACACACAATGGCATGTCCAGGGTGGTGGGTGCAAGATCGGATGACGTCTTCGTCATCAATGATGCAGATGAAATCCCAGCGCATGAGGGGCTTGTTTTCCTCAAGCTGTTTGATGGCTGGACGGAGCCTTTCGCCATCCACATGCGCAAGGTAGCAGCAGGTGTCAGCTTGTGTGTGTGTGTGTGTGTGTGTGTGTAGTTGGTCACATGTGTGTCATGCAGTCTATACAGCTTTATTTTTTATTTTAAAGAACAAATGCAACAAATTAACCATATTTTATTCTTCCTGCTTTATAATGTTGGTTTCTCTTCTGTCCCCTCATCCAGTCACTGTATGGATTTTTCTGGAAGCAGTTTGGCTCTCTAGAGGTGGTGTCAGGCTGCACGGTGGGCATGCTCCGCGATGTCTACGATGGTGACGGTATCAAGCTCCGCCGTCGCGAATACTACACCATGCCAGGTTTCCGTAAGTATGAGAATGACACAGGCCACATCCTGGTGCAGTGGTCGGTGGGCAGCCCCTTCCACTTCGCCGGGTGGCACTGCTCCTGGTGTTTCACTCCGGAGGGGATCTACTTCAAGCTGGTTTCAGCGCAGAACGGAGACTTCCCACGGTGGGGCGACTATGAGGACAAGCGTGATCTCAACTACATCCGTGATCTGATCAGGACCGGGGGCTGGTTCGATGGCTCCGTGCAGGAATATCCACCTGCGGACCCTAAAGAGCACATGTACGCCCCCAAGTACATGCTGGAGCACTCTGACAGGTACCGCTACCTCCTGGAGAACCCTTACATCAAAGTGCCCAGACACAGCGAGGGCTAGCAGTTACAGCTAAGAATAAGTGAAATGACTAGTACGGCCTGAGTTAGGCCTCAGCACTGAGTTTTGAGGTGCGGAATGGTACTGATGAACTACATCTCTTATAGGAGCGATACTACATGTATCTCCACCAGGCAGCACTGATGTTGCAGGGATTTGAAATCTCTTGAAAATAATTATTTCGGGGTCAAAAAAAGGGAACACTGAAATGCATCCATCATGGATTTCCGGAGAGATCATTGAGAGGATACAACCACTGGATAAACAAAATCATAGATTTCCTCATTCCTCCCTTTTTGAGGGAGGAGCCAAGCTTTCTCTCTCTTTTTGTCACACCGACCCTGTCCTCCCTTTCTTCACCCGAGCCAATATGCCTGCTGAGGGCAAGGGGCCATTTTGGAAGTAAAGAAGGGATATTTCGCAGCGAAACCTGTGGAGACAAACTTGGAAGTGAAGAATGAAAAGTCTTTTGTTTCCGTCTGTGTTTACTAAAGTTTACGGACCGATGTTCTCGATTCACTCTCCGACTTCAGATGTCTTCCTGTCATATTTGGTGACCTCTTTCCAGGAACAGACAGTTCAGATGTTACGTTATTCTTGGGTCTCAGTCGAAAATGATTCAATCCTATTTAAACCCCGCTGGAGTACCCACTGCCAAATGAAAAGGAATGACTTGATGGAGATGTTTCAGCTCACATATTCACAGCTCATCCACATGCACCTTAGTCCTGTATGTGTGTTTGTAAAAAAAAAAAAAAAGTGTGCGTGCATGGTCTGTCTTTGTATCATATTATACAGAAAGTGAGAAAGAATCATCCGGGGCGGGGTTTGGGGGGGAGGCCAGGAAACAAAGACAGCAAGATGGGAGACAGAATTAGTAGCAAACAGGCAAGACAGAAGGGAGGAAGCACCGGGAATAATGAGGGAGGAAGAGAACAGTGATGAAAAGAAAAGGAAAGGAGGCTCTTCCGACGTTTCTTTCCCCACAGCGTTTTCTGGTGCATGAGTGTCGCAGGGATGAGTGTGCAGAATATGCGTTCGTGTCCCTCGGTGCTCGCAGACAGCGATGAATAAATCATGCTCTGTCCATGCCATCCGAGACGGATGAAACTCGCTGTTATTGTTTGTCCGACGAGAACAATCGAGACCACCCTTAAGTTTTGTCTCTCTGTCTATCCAGCGGCTGAGATGACTTTGTTTCCTTGGAAACTAAAGTATGTGGAGGGAAAAAAAAGGAGCTGGGATGGGTGTTGTTAAGATGAGTGGGTGGGTTCACATCAGGCTAGAAGCTGCAATGATCAGACGAGGTCAACGCTCACTGTAGCTCCCCTTGGTTAAATATTCCTCTTTCTCCAAAGCTGTCAATCACCGCTCTCTAAAAAATGACTCTTCCATGCTTTTGTTCTGCCTCTTGTCCTCCTTATTTCTCTTTTAATGCTGCTATGTTTTTTTTTTCCTTTGGTGTTGGTTTCCCCTTAATCCTCATTAAAAAGGCACATTTTTTTTCTTTCTTAAATTCAATTATATCCTCATCTTCTCTACATGGTTCCCTGTCTGGCAAAAATGTTGGATATTCTCCAGCTCTTCTTTCTCTTTTAACCTACACCCACCCACCCAATCACACATACTGGGCCTCGCACTCTGCCATGGGTGTGTATCTATTTCCTCTTAATCCTCACAAGAATGCCCTGTTTCAATAACAGAGGTGTATTTATCTTCTCTCTCTGGCTCATTTCTCTGCCCCTGTCTCTACAGGACAGGACAAGGGAGGGCAGCCGTTACCATGGCGATGCCTTCCCTGTGCCTACAGATCACTATCATCTGAACATTTAGGCATGAGCGCTCATGCCTCTTGCTTTGCTCCTGCCATAGACGGCTTGTCGATGTGGCTACACGCCTAAATCCCCACCCCACATTGTTTGGCAAAAGTTGACGCTGTTGTGGGCAATTTGGCGAGTGTGTTGTTTTCTCTGTGGGTGTGTGTAATTTGGGCTGAGGTCAGTGGTGGCGGTGGTGGTGGTGGTGCTGGGTTACGTTCTTGTGAAGTGTGAGAGAATCATAGCAGAAAAATTAACAACATGCAGCAGTTTCAATCAAAAAACAGTAGCTCGTTGATATTCCTCTTAATTGTAGATTGCCTGTATCCAACATCTGCTTCTTGAACGCCTGTCTGAATACTGTTTACCTCAGCTTCAGGCTAGATACTGTTTCAATTTCAGCTTTCTCAAGAAGAATAAAACAAGTTCTGGGGAGTAAACGTCTTAGGAAAAAGGATAGCACTGAGAATATTTTTTAAACCTGAAGCCAAGAAAAATGATGTTGTAGTTAAATTTACTTGGAAACAAGACACTGGCACAGAATCACTTGAGTGCTCTTCTTTTCCACCTGTTTCACTTTGGTTAAAGTGTCCTCGAGTAAGACTTTCAACTACAACCTCCTCACTTATCATTTAGTCCATGTGCACAACATTGTTCGCCAAAACTCTCAGAAGTACGATGAAAGTCTTAGGTTAAGAGTGAGATTTTGTGAGAATGGTGAGCATATTTGTCTATTAGTCCATCACTACGCTGGCTCTTCATGCTATAAGCTCACAGTGGGAAACGCAGATTAGCCAACAGGCTGTTGACAGTTGTGTCGGGTCCGTGCTGCTGTCTCGACAGCAGAGCGGTCTGCAGCGGCAGCTGTTAGGGGTTCGGTGTTGATTTCGAGTGCCAAACTCCCGTCTAACTCCAGAGGGGCTGCAGAGAAACGAGCTTTAAATAGGACTTGACATTAGACCACAGAGGAGACAACAACGATTCTGGATGTGACGCTTTTTGTTCCTAGATTAGATGTTCTGCCATTTGAAAAGATAATGATTGATGGAACAAAAAGAAATAAATATTAAAGGGAGGTACGTAACGTGAGTCCTTTAACAGAATTAATCTGTTTTTGGTTTTTTTGAGGGGTCTACTAAGTAAAAATAGGATTGGTCACTGTTTTCTGGTTTCGGCAGTTAACATGAAAACGACCAACATCTAGTTAATGGTACAAAAACAAACAAAACTTGCCTCTTTCTCTCTGACTTCAAGGCCCTTAAACCACAACCATGTGCAGACTCACTCTGTCTGTCTGCTAAAAAAAATGAGTTCATTCTCTCATTTACACGCGTCATACAAACGTCATCTTATGTGACCACAAGGGGGTCTGTTCAGTCCCATCCAGGATTGGGGTGTGTGTCTGAGCTCTGCCAAGAGGCATTTAACCAGAGTTAACTCCCAACACTCAAACCCTTAAGCAATCAGACAGCACATCTGGTGAACAGTGTGTGTGTGTGTGTGTGTGTGTGTTGCTGCATATCTGCATGTATGCTTTGCACTTTTTAAAACAGTTGCGTGTGCGCAACAGCATGACTCATGCCAGATAAGGGTGTCTGGCCTGTTAAAAAAAAAGCCAGGCCAGGGTTACTTCACTCCGCTTGTTGCCTCAGTATCGCCATGGCAATGATACTCTCGATGAATTCCTGAGATCCCTAACAGCCTGAGGTCATCAACCAAGATAGCACACCAATAGAATAAGTGAGAGAGAGCAGAGGGGGTTGATCGAAGAAATTGCAAAACTGCGTTCCACTTGATTAAGCTTGCAAAAAAATAAAAAATAAATAAATGCAAAACCTCACACTGCTGAGTCGCTCTCAGTAAATGTCACAGAACTGCGGAGCTAAGAATAGTGATACACACATGGTGCAGTGTGCGCCATTACTCAGCGCACGGCTCTCTCGCTTTTTCTTTTTTTAGTTTATTATTGTTTTTCATTGATTTGACTGACTCATCATAGCAAGCAGGCAACTTGCAAGAGCAAGAGAAAACAGAAAAAGACATTTCTTTAAAATTATAAGTCAGGAATAAAACATGAATGGTTGGTATATATTTGGAGTAAATAGACTTTTGTTTCAAACAAAGCCAATGCTTGATGAATGGAGACTTGAATCCAAAAAGAGACATATCGGAAATAATCTTTCCACCACTGCTCCCAGTGACAGTATTATTGAATGAAGTGCAGTTACGACACACACAGAGAAGGGAGGTAATAAGCTTGACTGAACGGCTTTGATTTTTCACTTTGATGAGGGAAAAGTCATCACTGCTATGAAATTAAACCTGTATGAAATGAAGGGAGCAGCTTATCATCCCTGTAAAAGGAAATCTATAAACCAGTGACAGTTAAAGTGAAAATGACGTTGTGATGTTGAACAACTAAAGCGGGATGCACCGCCTCACTGGGCTCATAATGGATTTGAAGTGTTTTAATCCAAAAAGGAGGGACTGTCTTGCTCAAGGACACTTTTTTCAGATTGCGGCCAATTGTTCAAACCATTATGTGACTGGACAGTCTGACCAATTGTAGCACTATCCTGGTAATCTTTCTCATGCTGTATCATAAAATCAATAAGCAATAACATAGGAAAATAGTGCACAGCATACCTTAGGATGCATATTTTACAGAATATTCAACATTTTCAAAAGAGTGTCAAACATTTTAGTTTTCCGCCAACAAATTGTCTGCAATAAACACACTTCAGGGGATTAAAACGATGGGAATAAATAATGTGTAAAATGCAAAACTGTAAACGAGATGGAGCAATTCCCCTGCAGACGTGTTTGGAGTCGCGTTGCTAGGAAACAGCAAAGTGCCGTTTTCATTTGCTTTCAGTGACTGATACTATACAACAACAGAAACCAAACCTGGACCCATTTAAAAGGTTAATGTTTAATTCACCTAAGTCGTCTAAACTGATAATAAAAGTTTGGACAGAAAGCCTTTTACTGCTACTGTGTACTTCAGTATTTCAAGCACTCAGTATGTAGGGAACTGCTGCATATCAGCCAATCAGGGAAATTTCTCTGACTTTTTTTTTTTTTAGCATATTTTATTGCTTAAATTGATCACACCAGAGGTATATACCTTCAGACTTAAAGGGGCATTCTAGTATTGCACTTCCATGAAGTTTAAGGACTTGCAAGAAGTGTTGGGGGGGTAACACGCTACAATGAAACACGTTAGACTTGCAATTCAAGTAATACATTTTTTCATTTTGTTTTCGAGCCAGCAATGCATTTCTTTGTTATTGTTCTTACTGCAAAAAAGATAACACGATCAAACGTATTTGCGTAGTTTCTTTCCTACATCCTGGTTGGTAACTTCCGTCTGTGGAAAGTAGCCAGTCCTGAGACTGGTTGTGTCAAGCTCAACCAGAGAAGATAAACTTTGTTTTGTAGAAATGAGCTAAAAGAATACAATGGTGCCATCTGTTGGGTCATAAATAATTGCAAAATAATTACATGTTGTATGAACTTGTTGGGTAGTCTCAGTACCCTCCTTATATATGTTCAAAGACAGACATACATTGGGCTGCATGTCAATATAACCACACATGCTCTTGTGGTATAATGAGTTACGTGTTCAAAGTTACCCAACACTGCTCACAAGACTCAAACCTGAGAAACCTCCTCCAGAACCACAGAAAACATCCGATTTTCACAGACTGCGTAGGACTAACAACAACTAGTAAACTGATGTGTACGTGAAAACTGGTGCATTGCACTTTAATTATATCCCAAGACAAGACAACTTTTAAATATGCAGAGTATTGTCACATGAATGAGAAACATCGGTCTAAAATGAGCACTGTCAGCCTCCAGAACCCCCATTATTGGTCCAGCCCTCTTTTCAGCACACACAGTAACCATCAACACATGTTTTGTAGCACTCTGCACGTGTGTGTATCCTGTACAGATGTGTGTATCCTGTACAGATGTGTGTCTCCAGGGCTCCGTTGCCCCACCATCACCACGATCACGCCCCCATCTGTTGTTGTGCTTGTGGAGCGGCTGGCTGCCTGTCTATAGGGCTTACATGCCTTCACGGCTCTGGCCCCTCTTCAGCCCCGTGGCTTCCACTGATTGATCTTTTCCAAGAAACATTAGCGGCAGGCAGGCCGGAAATCAAGAAGGAGGGTGTGGGGGTGCAGAGAAAAGAGGGTCATTTTACTGGAGTCCCTTTTGGACTTTGTTGTTGAGATCATTTCTTTCCTTTTCTTCCTTTCTTTGGCTCCCACGTAGATCTGGAAAGTGTGGAAACCTTGAGAAAAAGTGCCAAGACAAGTGTATTGTCTCGGTATACAAAACACAGCCTTAGTTTCGACTAATCAACTCATATATTTCGATGTTTATACATTCGAGAAAAGTTTCAAATCAAATTAAGTTCTTGAAAATTAGATTTTGAAACAGTAACCATGCATGAGCAACAAAAGCTGCTGCTATTGTCGTCTTGGCTGTAAACATGCTATTATTCTCTTTGTGTAAGCAACGGAAAGCATTCGCATTCCACAAGCAGAACGATCACATTAACTCCGACAGCTGCGACAACGTGTCACTGATTGGAAAGTACTTGCTGTGACTAACCACAAGCTTTGCCCAAACAAGTGCAAGTCTGACTTTTTTGTGCTTAGTTGGACTTGAAGACTGGATTTGTTAGTATTAGACTAAAACCTACGAATGTTATTCAAGGGGTTGGATCATCCAAATTTCTAAACAGTTTCCTCGGGTGCTACAGTATCCAGGTTTGGTTTTAATTGTCCATCTTTTGAGATTTCTGCCACCACCCGAGGTCAATGATATTTCATCTACGGTGCTTACAGCATCTAGTTTTCCTTGGAACTACTTTCTACCAAAGAAATGCTTTACTGGTGTTCCATACCCGGCCAAATCAAACCAAAACTATTTGCATGGCTAGATACCAGCAAAGGTTATTGAGCACATTTGAGTGAACTAAACCTTTACAGCATTAATGTTAAGAAAAGCATTAGTTAGGAAAAACAGGAATCATCTTAAATTTGAAATATTCCACAGAGAACTAAAACCTTTCTTTTGTTTATGGGTCTTTTTTAAATGAGCAAATCAATTGGACACGGTCTACTTCTGTACAATAAATTCTCGCAGAAAGGTTGCTTGGAAAATAATTTGACCTATCACACATTGAAATGAACTCCAGTTCAGCATCATCGAATTAAGCAGCAGTTTAGAGGCAGTGTTGAATATGAAATAGTGGAAAGATTTGTAATGACGACTAGGAAACTCCTCTGTAAACATGTCACGTTTTGTCAGACGAATGCGTCTGGTATTTATAACAGCGAAATAGTCGAGGTGTGTGTTTGTGAGTCAGGACACATAACACATCTCAATGTGCTCCAGGACAGATTGTTGGCTTCGGGGGTGGGTGGGTGGGTGGGTGCAGGACGAGACTGGTCTAGGAGTCCATATGTTGTGACACAGCAGATCAAAAAGATGAAAGTCAGTGTGGCTCTGCGGAGACAGATGGACACGGTGACACATGCGTGCACGAAAAGTCGCGCATGCAGGCAGCCGACCTGGCTGCAGATCAAATACCATTGGAAACTGGAGAGAAGGGATAATTGTCGATGTGTTTGTGTGTGAGAGATAGAGACAACGTTATATGGACAAAAGTATGGGGACAAGACTGTGCACATGATTGTGTGTAGTTTGGGTGTGGGTTTGTTTTTCATTGGTTAGGGTTAGGGTCAAACTGTGGAATATATTAAAGCCCAAGCTTCCAATCTTAATTTTTTCACTTTAACATCAAATGTTTGTGACTAAATAAGAAACAATCAAAGTAAAAAAATTTAAAAAAATTGGGTACTACTGATTGAGAATTAAAGGGAATAGTTAAAATTTTCAGTAATACTCCAGGAAGATTCTGGTAGAGGACAGCGCACGCATGATTTTGCCTCAACCATTAGCAGACATAGAGTGCGTGCATTCACCTTCATGGTCACTCCTCTACATTTGTGTTTGTGTGCCTATCGCCAAAATCTGCCTTATCGGGACTGTGTGGGTCACGACAGTTGTGACGGTGACCAACACACTCGTCGACTGTCATCAGATTCCCAGTCGGTGGTTGTTAAATCCGGATTGGTGCAGTGAAGTAGGTGACATCACCTTTTTTCCAAATGAGTCCCGTCAATTGAGTCAACAGAAGAAGCGAATTAACCAAAACTCCACAGTGCGTTCATGTAGGATGCCATCTCTCATAGCAAGAAGCTGATTGAGAACATGTGTTTTCGAAGCCTTTAATGCGGCCGTATATATTTTAGACTGCTTCTAACTTTGTGGTAACAGTTTGGGGAAGGCCCTTTCCTGTTTCAGCATGACATAACAATGCCCCCACAGCCAACGCAAGGGCAATAAAGAAATGTGTTTTTTTTTTTAGTTTGTGTGGAACAACTTGACAGGCATGCACAGAGCCTTGACCTCAACCCCACCCAACACCTTTGGGATGAATTAATTAATGCTCTCGGGAGAATGGGAGAAATTTTCTGCAGCCCAGCTCCAAAATCTCATGGAAACCCTCCTTCCTGCAGCAAATTGATGCCCATGGTTTTGGAATGAGATGAAGTGTAATTTCTTTGGTGCACATACTCTTGTTCATATACTGTGTTCATTTTTGTGTGTGTGTGCGGGGGATCTACTTTGTAATTTGAGCCTACCTGCAATGCTCAGAAACTTGCAGCCCCTTAGTTGGCCCAACCTGACTTGAGACAGAGGCAGAGAAAGAAAGGGTGCCAGGGACAGAAAAAAAAGTGAAGGGCAGATTGGGGGAAAGGAAGAGCGAGCCTCCGGAGGGGTTTGAATTCCCCGCAATCAGAAGCTGAGTCAGAGATGGAAAGAAGGAGCGACTGATTCTTACAATCACAGACTTTCCACATTTAGTCTCTACCTTTTTTTTTCTCTTTGGTTTTGTTTTGCACTTACGCTTTTGTGTGATGTCAATCGATGCGTCTTTCCTTTTGTTCTAAAAGGTTTAATATTGCTTTCGGTGGAAATCTGAGAAACAGAAAGGGGTAATGATGATTTTTTTTTTTTGGGGGGGTGTCCTCTGTTTTTATATTTAACTTTGTTTTTGTACTTTTTTTGTAACTTCATCCACTTGGCAGCTTGATATTTAATGTCTTTTTAAGGTGGTGTGTGAGTGAACATGTGCGGTATGGCGTGTGTGTGTGTAAGTCTACTGCTAAAATAGACTTCTACTCAACCTCACAGGTCTTTTACCTCCTTTGATGCTGTAAAGGGGATTTCATACTGTGGTGGCCATCTTGTTTTCTCTCTGTTTTGTTGTTTTGATGACAATAATTTTTCCCTTGTGACCTTAATAGCATCACATCACTTGATTTATGATTGACTTATGAGTTGCTGTTTTGTTTTTGCTTGTTTTCCCTTTTGTTTTATTGAGGAAATCATTTTCCAGCCTTCTTACCATAGCACTGCATGTGCATATAACACACATACACACACACATCTGATGTACTCGCACAGTGCAGCCTCTGTTTTTAGCGTGGCGTGATTGTGGCTGTCCTCCACTGGTCAAACAGTCAGATTACTGTAGCCACTCTGTCTGTGCCCTCGCTGTTATGTGATCACTCTGAAGGCTCACCATTGTGTGACCAAAAAACATTTTTGTCGTCGCTCAGCCACTCAGAACCAGTTTGGGCCAGAGCCTCCGACCTGAGAGTAACCCAGCATACAGGGAGAAAAATCCTGCCAATTCGCCCTCATCTTTTGTTTAATGTTCTTTGTCTGTCTGACAGCAAAGTGGTGCTGGTTTGATGTTTTTTTTGTGTTTTGCTTCCCTTTTTATCACTGATATTCTGTTTCCCCCCATCCAAATAGACAAAGATGTCTAGAAGAAAAAAAGAAAGAGATGATTATCTCTTTTTGGAAAAAAAAAAAAGCTTTTTATTTGAGTTGCATGCTGAAATGCAGATAGTGCATCTGCCAGTAAAACTATGAATTGCACCTTATTGGAGGGATGTGGTTTTGTTTTGTTTTTTATAAATATTTTATATATATATATACGTGGGGGATTTAACTGTTTGTTTGTTTATTTTATTTTGATAAAAGATATAACTGTTAGTTAGTCAGGCAATGTAATGTATCTTAAACAGGGTTATGATTTTGCTTATTAATGTCAGGTTTCGTTGTTTTTTTTTTTATTTAGTCACTGGTGTTTGTTGTGATACAGCTTCATTAAGCAGCATCAGAAAATGAGCGAGAGACTGGAGAACGTGCAAAAGCCCAACAGATTGGAGAATGTAGAGCGGATTGTAGCACTGATTTTAAACTAATCTTTTTGACTCTTTACTCTTTGCGTAAAACTCAAAGGATCAGTGTGTAAGATTAATGGCATCAATGACCTTATTCACCTCATCTTCTCCTTCCTAGCACGAAGGTGACGGTGGCAAAACACATGAAAAATGCAAATGACCCTATCTAGAGCCAGTGTTTACTTTGATTTGTCCTTTTGGAAACATGGTGATGCCACATGGTGGCTCATTCTAGGTAACAAAAACATAACGGTTCTTATTTCCAGGTGGTTCTAAACTAATGTAAACATAGATGTATGTTGTTTTACATTATATTCCATTTCTGCCATACTCTGTAAATTGAGCCCCCTAAATTTTACACACTGATTCTGACCTTTGAGGTTCAAATTAGATCATAAATGACATTTATCTAAAAGTGAAGTACCTGCTATCTAAAACTGGTTTTAAACCTAGACATTTGATGGAAACAAAATATTAAATATGTTTCTCTACAGACGTGGAACAAACACCTGATTCTCTCTTGCCGGTCCAGACTGTAATTAAGTCAATTTTAACTGTCTGGCTAATTGCTGCTGCTTAGTAAGCCTTGTCCACAGATACACACATGAACGCACTGACCACTAGGAGGCTTCCTGCATGTCCTCTCACATATCACACCAACACTTCCCCCGCCTTCCGTCCATCTTGTCCTTGACAAAGGACAAATGACTAACTGACAAATGACACCATGTTGCGAAGACACATGCATCTTTCACACAAAGAAACACACACACATCAACACTACTGTCTTGGCCAAGGCTGGCCCGAGGCTCTTAGTGGCCGTAAATAAGATTGAATTTGTGGCCTTTAAAAAAAAACTCCTAGTACATCTAACAAATTGCACACACTACTGCTAATAACTGAATGAACACATGCACGCACACACAGTGGTGATGGACAGAGACACACGTGTGGTGTGAGAGCATGTGAAAAGGGTTATTGCGTGAGTCTCATGGTCATTCCGTGAGAAAGCCCCTGAACGAGTCAGTCATATAAACACCAGACAAAGTGAGGAGCGAGCAACATAAGTCCAATTTAAGTGGACCCGGCAGCCAGCCCTAGCCTTGCAGATGACTGGCACTGGGCATGGTGCTGCCACCCGCTCTAATGTCCTTGGGGGGGAAAGTGTTGTCTGCAGCCAATTAACCAACAGGGCCAGTTGCCAGGCCCATATTCATTTAATCCTCTCCACCAGCCCCTCCATGTTGCCAAATTTGGCCCTCCACTCTTCACACAGCCTTTGTTGTGTTTAAAAAAAAAGGGGGGGGGGGGGGGGGGGGGGGGGGTTACCATGTGAGAGGGCTAATGAAAGTAGGTTAGATGATGGGTGTGTTTTTATTGGATCAAATTCTGGTGAAAGTGAGAGGGCTGAAGCACTCAGTCTGTGCTTTGTTAGTTGACCTAAATGAGATTAGAAAGATTAGTAGGAAAAGTAGTCATGCCTAAAATTCTGATCCAGCTACGTCCTCCACCTTAAACCTTAAACAAAAACACCCCTACCTGAGCAGCTTACAGAAACGTTTGCGTGTAGCCTGTAAAAACACAAACCAGTCGCTCCTTTTCGAGCATCTGAAACATGTTTGTAAAAGCTGTCAGGAGAGGACAAAGCAAGAAAATCATTTATTTTCTGTTTTATTTCTGACAGTGGCTACATCTGAGCGTACCCTTTTACATATTGTGACATTGTACAATAACACAACCTGATTTTCCTGCCTCCCTCTGTTCCCATGCACTGATAATGACTGTATATGGTTGCATAGTTTTATTTTTTATATCATTATTGGGGCTTCAATTTGTGTTTTTCTGGGGTCATTTATTATTTTGTGCTGTTTTTTTAATGGTTTGATGGATAAGAGTGTGAGTGTGCGTGAGAAAGTGTGTGTTTGCATGGGGGAGTGTGTGTACTGTGGTTTACTGTATGTGTGTGTGTGTGTGAGAGAGAGCGAAAAAAGACATGAAAAGAGGATTGGGTTTGGTGTTTAGTGGCTCGGTGTTCAGCTCCATATGCACATCAGCCCCTTTGCCTGTGTTCATGATCGTGCCAGTGTGTTCAGGTGTTCCCTTGCCTCTACATCCGTTCATCCAAATAAAAGAGAGAGAGAACGGCCGGACGAAGAGATGATGCAGGAAGAGGAGACAGAAGGCTTTTTCCCTCAAGGCGGGGAGGAAAAAAAACACAAATGAGAAAAGATACTTTTGAAAAAAGGATATTTTTCTCCTCTGCGGGGTCACAAAGAAGAGTGTAAATTTCTAAGTTAATTGAAAATGATGAATAAAAAAAAGTTCATTTGTTCTCTATATGAATGGCTGTATGTTAACCATGAACATAAAGTAATGAGTTCTATGACAAAGACATATAATAAATTAATTTTAAAATTTTAAAAGTGCTGTCTGTTGGTTTTGTTTTTCTGACTTGGTGGCATCTGTTGAGGTGTCAGTGCTGAAGTGTGTGCAGATGTTCTGCAGCGTTACTGGATTGCAGTAATTTGCATCATCTATCCCTCATCTCACTAGAGGGCAGCACTGCAGCACACATCGTTACAGTTCATTAGGCTGCATCACTGTACACACTCCATATTGCTTTGTGTTATTATTTAAGTTTTAAGACTTGTAATATCCACATGAAGTATTGTCTTACACTAAATGTTGCACTCACAACATATCACAAATCTAAATTCCAAATAGACATATGCTTTAACTACAGGACATGCTGATTTAAGTTTTACTCAACATTCAATATTGAGCATTTGTTGTTACTAACTAAAGGACCCCTAGGTTTTTTTCATATTCATATTTTGGGAAATGCACTTCAAGTATTTTTCTTTGTTATTGAGAGTTACATGCAAAGATCTATACCACTGTCATAGCAGTGGATTCATTATGAAGTTCAAAAGCTGGGCATGTGTAAACGGCTGTCATTAAGGCTACGTGAGTGACTTGCTGCACTGCTCTCCAGGAAGTCACTGCATAAATAAATGCTTTGCATCATTTCCCATCAGAACTGGAACATTTTTGTTTTGGTTTGCACAATAACAACTGAGATAAGTGTTTGTTTTTGTCAATCAATCTTCTCATATAAAAAATGAATAAAGAGCATAACCTTCAAAATGTCAAAGTATTCCTTAGAGTAATAAATATTCCCTTGGAACTATGTAGTAAATCAACATGCAATGTTGCAAATGTGCATGTGCGGAGTAGGGCAGTTACCCACCTTGTCTGGTTGGCACAAGCTTGCTTGGAATAATTGAACCAAGATGACTGTAAAAGTGTAATGTCCTCCACAGACACATCTGTGCCAAGATTATGACTACAACCATATCAAATTACTAACATGCACTAAAATCAGAAAACTGTTTCAGAAGATATGACAAATGACCAAGAGCAATGTAAAATAATGATAATAATAATAATAATAATAATAATAATAATAATAATACACACAAACACGCACATAATTCAACTATAGTAGTCCATCTTTCCATATTTTGGAAAAAGGAAAGAGCATAATTTGAGGACACCACAATGACACATTTAGCAGTGAGGCAGGAGCAAATTTCCAAACATCCAGTTAATGTCCAGTTTAAATGCCAGATCAGCCACAGTGGACGAGGGTGTAACAGCTCCCAGCCCAGTCACACAGACAGAAGGAATGCACTGCGGCTCTTTTTCTGTGTGTGTGAAGCGGAGACAATGAGGCACGAACAAAACATCTTTAAAACGACACTCCCACGTCGAGTAAATGCAACCCAATGCATGCACTAACATAAAATATACATAGAGATGCAGGTAGGCAGTGGGATGCATGCATGCACACACTGACGGAAACAGATGTGAATATTAGTGTTGCAGTGCAGTGCTCATTAAAAACCATAACAGGTTCCATTAAATAGATAAACCCATTCAACGGTGCCCCATGGTGATGTTAATATTTCTTCTCAGCAGGTTGTCCTAAAATTTATTGTGGATATTCATGACACCCAGAGGTTAGTAATTCTGGTCACCCTGTATGAGGTTTAAGATTTCCTCTGACACCATGACAAAAACTAAAGAAACACCAAATTCCATAAATGCTGCTGTGGATATTCTTGTTTCCCAGAGGGTGAATCTTAAGCACTACCTCAACCTTCCCTCTAGTGCCCCCGCCAGGCTAATTCTGAGACTTGTGAATGAGAAATATTTTTACATTTACAGTCATTAAAGCTCTTTTAAGGATGAAGCCTGTTCATGTTAGACTTACAGCCTTTTAGACGTTTTTCAAACCACGATGTGCCCTCAAGGAAGTGTATAGACAGGCTTACACAAGAAAACAAAATGATTGAAATAAAGTTAGCAGACAGTGACACCTGTTGTCTTGCATTTGAAATCAAACACTGGATAAATACGATACAATACAATGAACTTTTTTTGTACCGCCCTTAAGCCGAAATGTTAAATTTGCACAATAGATAATAAATACAAGTCATTAGCATGTTCAAGTCCTTAATAGGATGACCCCAGGACCTGAGCTGAATCTACACTCTGTGCCCTGAACCGCCCGCCCACACATGCACATTCCCCCCGACCCCATTACGTTCAGAGAAACCAACCAGTATTTCTAAGCTACATTTCTAAGCTACCACCAAGGTTCGTTGTATGACAGTGAGTTCGGGATAACTTGTGTGAACCCAAATTAGTTTAAGGACATGCATGCGCCTGTCATAGTACATATTATACTATGTACATATTTAAGTATTTCTGATTCTGATTTGTTATAGTGAGGTACAGTATATTACTATTTGATAGTATTGGGTCCTTAAATTGTATAAAAGAGCAAAGGCCATCTAGGTAGGTACCCTCAATATTCAGTTTAATCATGTTTTTGTGGGGCATATTTGAAAAAATGAATGAATAAATAAATAAATAAATAAATAAATAAATAAATAAATAAATAAATAAATAAAATAAAATTTTTCCAGTTGTGAGAAAGCTTTACGTGTCCCTTTTTCCAGCCAATTTCACAACTATAGCCTGATTGAAGAGGTCTTCAAATTTCAAAACGTCCTGTATTTAACATGTTAATTTATAATTTGACAAAGCTCAATAAAGTCACTAAAATTGAATAGAATATTGAGCTTGAAGGGAATGGGAGTCAGCTACTTCTCCTGAAAATGAAACATTTTTTTTTCGTACAGAAACCGAAACTGCATGTTTTCTTTTAGCTTCTCTGTTTAATGCATCTTCTTTACACCCTGAATATAAAGCAATTTAACCACCCGTTCTACAAGTTCTCTAGCCGTCTTACATGTTTCCTGAAAGATCCCTGTTTGTAAAGGTGTCATGAGGTGTACTGTATAAATCATCTTCATTGCTTTCATTAAATCTTCATTAAACACACTGCTGACATTGTCATCGGTCCAAATCAATAATCCACGTGCAGTATCAAGTGTTCCTTTCAGGAAATTACTCATCCTGACAACAAGTTCCTTTGCAAGTAACAGCACAAAGCAATGGCGGTTCAATATTGAGCTTGGTCTTTGAGTCATGGTTTACACTAGAACAGGAGTGACTTTGCCAAGGCACATTTTAGCACGTGTTCTGTAAAAATGTAAATATCTATTGATGCACATTTGCACACCAAATTATGAAAAAAAAACAAAACAATGGACACCATATATTTATCTAATAAACACCCTTATGGGGTTTATCCTTATAAACTTTGCATCACTTGTGTTCTCTTATGTCTTTATAATTTACCAGTTTGAATGCCGCATCAGTTTCCAGTCAGCAGCAATCAATTAACTTAATCTCATCACCTTCTAATGTGCTCATTATAGTTTTCCTAATTGCTGGTGCCATCACAGCAGCTAATTAGCTTTCTCTAATGACCATTATATTAGAAAGCCTTGTTCCTAAATTACAGTAACCAAGTGATGTATGGGAAACAGAGATATAAATTAAATGGACTGTGGTTCAAAATCCAGTTACTAAAGAGGAAATGGCTCCAAAGTGGCAAAAACAGAACGGAACACAAACAGGATTTTCCCTGCAGCAAAGATGACGAGCTGTCTGGCAGATCAGAGAAGTGCAGCCCGTAACGTGATTGTTACTTTGTAAATCTGCAACACCAAATACGACATAATCACAGAAATGAGTTGTTTTTAAGGCAAGAAATAAATTAACAATAAAAAGTGTCAAACTTTTACTTGAGTTATTTATATGTTTTAAAGTAGATAGATTTTAAACTCCTTCGGGATAGCAGCTTCATGAAAATGATCAACAGTAGTTGAAATGTCACCAAGCTGCTTGAGGAAACATTTTCAGACTAATTAGTCTGAACTGAATGGGACACCCAAAGGCTGTTGAGTGATGAATGAATTTTACAGGTTAAAAATACATGCAGCATGAATATGAAAAGCGAGACATTAAACTTTTTGCAGAGGATAGTTTGACTTGTTGACTGTCAACTGTGCTAATATGATGCAAAGATGAGTTACAGTTGGATACATCATCTTGTTGTCATATAAGGCTTTCAATTTTTATGTATTACTGTACTTGCTTTTTGCAATTTGAATATATGTCATTACTTCACAGTACTTACCACTGAACTTAGACATTATGGGTCAGACTGTTTGCTGTCTTGTGTCCTGTGGATAGACCAGGCTTGGATGTGTTGGGGGGGGGGCTTCCATCAAAAGAGGAAGAATATAAACAATGTACGATATAAAGTTGGCTTATTTGCGTCAGTTGGTCTGTTTGTTTGAATTTTACACCTCCTGGTTTAAATTTATGTTTTTAGGACTTTTTAGCTTCATTACTCAGCATCAACTTGCCCGGTCCGGAGGCAAAACACAAGAGAATGATTTTCTAGGTGGTAATGTATGTGTGTTTATTCCACACATACAAAATCAAACACGATGATGATGATGATGATGATGATGATGATGATGATGATGATGATGATGATGATGATGATGAGATGATGATGATGATATGATGATGATGATGATATGATGATGATGATGATGATGATGATGATGATATGATGATGATGATGATGATGCTGATGATGATGATGCTGCTGCTGCTGCTCTGCTTGATGTGCTGCTGCTGCTGCTGCTGCTGCTGCTGCTGCTGCCTGCTGCTGCTGCTGCTGCTGCTGCTCTGCTGCTGCTGCTGTGCTGCTCTGCTGATGTGCTCTGCTGCTGCTGCGCTGCTGCTGCTGCTCTGCTGCTGCTGCTGCTGCTGCTGCTGCTGCTGCTGCTGCTGCTGCTGCTGCTGCTGCTGCTGCTGCTGCTGCTCTGCTGCTGCGCTGCTGCTTCTGCTGCCTGCTGCTGCTCTGCTGCTGCTGCTGCTGCTGCTGCTGCTGCTGCGCGCTGCTGCTGCTGCTGCTGCTGCTGCTGCTGCTGCGCTGCTTCTGCTGCTGCTGCTCTGCTGTCCTGCTGCTGCTGCTGCTGCTGCCTGCTGCTGCTGCTGCTGCTGCTGCTGCTGCTGCTGCTGCTGCTGCTGCTGCTGCTGCTGCTGCTGCTGCTGCTGCTGCCTGCTGCTGCTGCTGCTGCTGCTGCTGCGCTGCTGCGCTGCTGCTGCTGCTGCTGCTGCTTGCTGCTGCTGCTGCTGCTGCTGCTGCTGCTGCTCGCTGCTGCTTCTGCTGCTGCTGCTGCTCTGCTGCTGCTGCTGCTGCTGCTGCTGCTGCTGCTGCTGCTGCTGCTGCTGCTGCTGCTGCTCTGCTGCTGCTGCTGCTGCTGCTGCTGCTGCTGCCTGCTGCCTGCTCTGCTGCTGCTGCTGCTGCTGCTGCTGCTGCTGCTGCTGCTGCTGCTGCTGCTGCTGCTGCTGCTGCTGCTGCTGCTGCTGCTGCTGCTGCTGCTGCTGCTGCTGCTGCTGCTCTGCTGCGCTGCTCTGCTGCGCTGCTGCTGCTGCTCCTCCCCTCCCCTTCTCCCCTCTCCTTCCCCTCCCCCCTCCCCCCCTCCTCCCCCCCCCCCCTTTCTCCGTCCCTTTTCTCTCTTTCCCCTTCCTCCCTGCCTCCTTCGTTTCCCCCTTGCTCGGTTTTTTCCCTCTTTCCCCTCTCTTCCTCCCTCTCCCTCTTTCCTCATCCCTTCTCCCCTCTCGCCCCCCTCTTTCCCCCCCTCTCCCCTTCTCCCCCCCAACAAACAACACATGAATATATGAGCATGAACCTATTCACATAACCCCACACAAACTCCCCTACTCCCACTTCCCACTTACTGCTGTCCTCCAGAACCATACATAAGGGCCACGTTCCCTGGGGACCTGTTTGGACGTGACCCCATGTGCAGACAGAGCAGCAGGTTGTGGTAAGTTTACCTTTGTTACGCCCTAGCTCAATCCACAATATACTTTAACACATCTCCTATGCGTCCTTCTTACAATATGTGCATGCCTATGGGGGGAACGGCGAGCCCGTCGTTACACTCAGTTTCATAGAAAAGCAATAAAATGTAATGAGTTACATTACTTTGAAGTAATTGGGGAAAAAATGTTGTCACGATATGCATTTTTATCAGTAACCACACTTCAAAAGTAGCTTATTGCCCAGCATTGCATCTTTTGTTCCATAAACTGTAATCTTATAGTCACAAAGTTCAACTCTTAACTCCTGTAATTTATCTGTAATCCCTGCTATCCCATAATGCCTTAAGAAGGGATTCATTCTCTTCCCATAGGAAATGAATAGTGTCAAACCTCTAATACACGCCACAAAGCTTTTAGCTGATCCTTTCTTTTACATTTAGTGTATAATACGTTGCCAAAAACGAAGCGATTTAGTCGGCGATCCCATCCCTCCTACAGCGCCTATCCTGTACATCTCCACAGTTTACCTTGAAACTGAGCAGAAATGACACAAAAAATGAAAGAACAATCAGGCTGGGGAGAGCCAGAGGCCGTGTGTGTCAGCATTAATGATAGTAACTCATATAAACCTCCTGCAGATGGAAAACTCTGAATAACTGCTGCAGAGCTGGATGGCAGAGATTACAGAAGGCCCGGGGCTGAATGGATGGGTATTGCTTCTGTATTGCATGATGCTGTGCATGTTTGTGTGTGGCATGTTTGTGTGGTGTGAGCGCATGCATGTGTTTGTGTGTTTGAGGAAAGCTGATTCTCAGAAAAGAACGGGGTGGGGTCAGGCTAACTTAGAGCAAACTACTCTGTAATTTGCAGCCAAAAAAATGCAGCCAGACAGCCCTTCGTTTTGTGTGTGCGTGGACGCGTGTGTAAGTGTATGCATGTGTGCATGACTAAATGAGTACCTGCAGGTCTGTGTGTATATGTGTGTGTGTGTGTCAATGTTGTGGGTGGTTTAGCTTCCTAACAGCATGAGCAGGACATTTGTGCAGTGCTTTGGCTGTGGTCGGCTGTCTCTGTGCACCACAGACAGAGTAGACTGAGGCACTCCAACCCAAGAGATGGAGCAGGAGGTTAGACAGGCTGACTAATTGTTGAGGAAAAGTTGAGCTGGATAAGTTGAAAAATCCCAAATTTGAACCGAAAATCTACATTGCATCTCGGGGCACTGTGACCTCAACTCTCCGAGCTGATGACTGCTGTAGCAGCAAGAAGTAATGAATGTTAGGGTAAAATTGTGTTCAGCACAGCATTGCTCTAACGCGACAGAGATGTCAGCCTGCTGGTTGGTAGTTCCACCACCCCGGTCCAGGCACAAATATTTAAAAAGCTATTATATGGATTGCTTTTAAATATGGACATCCAACATCTAGGGACCATGACTGTCTGGTTCCTGGTTCCTTTAGCACCACCATGAGGCTGACATTCATACTGAACTAAAGAAAGTGTGACTACACAATCAATGAACAGGCTGGTTTCACTTGAGTCCCAAATGCCAGTGAAGTAAGACGGGCAGGTTGAGGTCCTCAAGAGCATTTATTGCCAAAGAAATATTCATCAGTAGGGGTTTGGTCATACGACTGACATCAGTGTTGCTTCACTTTTATCAGACTCACCTTCTGCTTCTTCAGTCCCTGTTGCTACCTTCAGGCTAAAAGAGACAGCTGATCAACATGAGTGACAAGTGTAATATTGAGAGAGAAGGCGACTGGGATGGGAATAACCACACACCTCCTTGTCAAGAGAGTGTTTTTGTGACGATTAGCTAGTGAAAACTCACCCGGGCATTTACAGTCAGTGCACACGTTGTGCTTGACAAGAACAGGAACTCCCCACTGTTTTCTAAATCAAGCGTTCCTCTCCAGCTGTGGGTCTTCATATTCATCACCACCTTTCACTCCTGAAGCAACAGCACACAGTGACAGTTTGCTCGATGTCTGTCGTGGTCGTAAATTGCCCGGCCGTGATAGACGCGGAAGACACTTCATCGCCTTGAGACCTAGATGAAATTCACCGGCGTGTCTGACAGAGAAAAACTGCTCACCATATTTTCATGTGAAGCTTTCCACATGTGGGTGAATGTGTTAATCTCTATAAAACGCTGAGCAAAAGACTTGTTTTGATTTGATTCGTTTTCCCTGGTAATTTGCTGATACACTCATGCCGGTTTGCTGCTGCTCTAACCTCCTCCTTATGGGCCATATTGTTGATCTAACTAAGATCTGATGTTTAGGTGTGTGTTTATCAAAAGAGATCGGCTCTGCCTGCACAATCTTTGACGCTGCTCGGGTTCTTTGAGCTTCCAGGAAAATCAACGCTTTTTCTGCCAAGTCTAACTGCTTGCTTAGCTGTAAATAAATGTGTTATGTCAGTGTTAAGTAAATTAACATTAATGCATATAAACATATTTATCAACAACAACAAACAAACATACAAACAAAAGCGGAAATAGAGATTAAAAAGACAGAAAAAAACTAATCAACAAAGGGAAAATATGAATAAAAATAAATGACTAAATACGTAATTGAACAAACCATGAAACAGCAAAAAAAATATTGCTAATAAACACAGGGATTATATTCCATGGTTCTGCAGTGTGACATAATTGTGATTGGCCCTGGTCCAAACAAGCACAACAACATAGCACAAACAACCAGTCCAGACAATCACAAAGCAGATTATGCAATGCTATGTCATCATGGAGAGGCTCATCATGCAACCCCCGTCCTCCAAACACAGTTAGAACCTGTAAATAAAATTGACATAACTAACTACTATAAAAAAAAAGTTTGCATAAAACTGAGAAGCTTAATTTACTACCTGAAAAACGAGTCAAACGTCAAATGGATTTGAAAATTAGTTGGCAGAGCCGTCATAAAATACTGTCTGTCATCCAAAAGTGGAAACATCTGACGGTGAATCTCTCGTAGGAGACAACAATTTACAACAAAGTAATTACTAAATGATTATGATTTAAGGAGCTCAGACAATTTGAGGGAACTCTCACTATAACTGCTGCTGATCTTTGATCAGTATGCATCCTGGACACCTCCCTGTGGAGGTATTCAGGGTACAAGAGAAGACCTGGGGCAGAGCCACAACATGCTAGAAGAATTATACATCCCATCTGGCCTGGGATGCCCCAGGAAGAAGACCTCAGGGCTATATAACTTATCATGTTCCTGCGATGACTCAGAGCAGAACAGGGGACGGAAAATAGATGGACTGGCTCGATCATCTAGCACTGTTGTATTTCCACTGCAGCTTTCATTGTCTATGAACCTAAAGATCAAGAAGAAAAGATAAAACAAAACGCGTGAATAGCCGAGCTGCAGATTCACACAGGACCCTGATCAGATGACCTCAGGTGGGAAATTTCCAGCAGGACTTTCAGGTAAGGCCACCTTGTCCAAAATAGCCTTTTGGTGTTTTGTTCAAGCCTCATTACTGCAGAAATCTGGAAGCACACAGCGGCAAACATCCCCGCACAACTCTGACACAGAAGATGTCTTCAAGTATCGACCGGAGAATCAGCTTACTCTTTCCCAGCTCGACACCATACACTGTGCAGGGAGCTGATAAGAGCTCTGACCCGAGGGCTTGTGTTTAGGAGTCGGCATTTTGTTCTTTAGCCCATGAGAGATCATCGAGGCAGATCAGGGCCTGGATCAGAGGGAAAACCTTATCCTCGAGGATTGCCCTGTCAGCTGCCTCCTCTGGCTCAGAAAACCAAACGACTAAATTAGCCTCTGATATAGAGATAAGCCAGAGCTGCACATCTGCCCGGGGAGGAACTTATGTCCTCCGAAAAACCTTGGCCTTGTTTTCACTGCGAGTCTGAAACATGATTTAACTGTAATACTGTAGTGCTTTGTTGCGCAATTGTCAATCAGCAGAAGCAACAATAAATGGGGGAAAATCTTTTTCAGTCTTCAGTCTCTCCTCAGCGATTAGAGACTGGTCTGTCAGTTTAGCCGTTTGAGGTGCAATTTGTTGATTTCTACAAAAACATTTAGAGGACAAAGCAGTAAATTGTTGACATTTTCTTTCTCGAGGGCTTTCATGGATGTCGGATGGTGCATTTGTGGGTTCATACTGTGTAATCTGGCACTGATAGATCTTGATTTGGGTTCCTGTTTCAGTTTTGTATACAATTTCTCGTCTGGAAAAGACGGACGCTAATGGTGTTTTGTCCTGTGTCACAAATGTGTTATAATTTGTGTTTCTTCATTTACGTATATGTACCTAATAGTAGTACATAGAGACCTCTAATATTTGGAGCGAGTAGCTTGTGAAATACAGCACACTACAGCTGTTAACCGAATGTGTCAGTTTTCATTTATTATGCTGCCCATATTATTATCAGGTTGTAGCTGCAGGCTGTGAACATTAATCAGGCTTCCACAAAAGTGTGGAATATGTTTGCCTTCTCAGTCAACGAAGCTGAGATCTTTAATCTTGTGCTATTTATACATTTATGTATGTGCAAATGTTAAGAGCTAAATCCTATTAGATTTGATAAGGGATTCTAAAGGGCTTAGACGTGATATTCAATACCGGATCATTAAGTAACTGTTAGGCTTAAGCATTGCAAGGTGCTTTTCCGCTCTCGTACTGCTCTCCTGATATGGCTTTAAGTATCTTACAGATTAAATAGAATAGCCTGCAGTATCAGGGTAAAGAAACTTTGATATTATTACCAGTAAAATCCCAGGAATGGAGAGAGCGTGACACACTGATTTATTGAGTGAATGACTTATTGAACCCTATTATCCCCCAGAAATGCCAGAAATAAACTTCTCTCTCTCATACCTGGACCAACAGCACCGATGTTGCATCAGTGGAGCTGAACATGAGTAGACTCCACATTTTGTCATTAAAAGTTTTAAATCGTGTTCTGAGCAACTCCCACCGCCTCTGTCCTTCATTGACCGGCCTGCTCTGCTGGCTCAAAACGAGATTTCACTTTGTTTTTGCGCAGACCTGAATCCGCTTGTCTTTGCTCAACTCATGACCTTCACGGCAAGATAAAATAAAATCCAACAGAGCACGGAGGACTGTCTGGCAGTGCCATGTACCTCCTCCCCTCCCTCATATTGGACTCACCCAGCAGCACTCTGGCAGTGCTCTCCAAAGAGCCATTACTCAGTTATTAGGTAGCAAGGCTTTACAAGGGAAAGGAAGAAGAGTGAGTGATGAGGGGGAGACAGGCTGCAATGGAAAATGTATAAAGACAAAATGAGACAGCAGTTGGAACACATCATGTTGCTTTTAAGGAATTAAGACACTTTGATTACAGTGATTTGATTCCATTTCAACGTTAACCTTGAACTAAAAGTATCTTTTTTGATTACTCGGAAACACAACTATATTAAATATTTATTGCCAACATCTATACTTTATTATAGCTCCTCTAAATATATTATGCAAGCAATATAATACACATGTAGAGTTTCTATAAGCCCTAATAATGCATTGTGATGTCTTATAATAAGTCAGTATGATTAATTATGATGGTAAAAACTTAATTCCAAGTGTCACTGTAATTTAAAATTTTCCATAAAGTGTTATGAGATGTTTTTAGTATTTCAGAGCTGCGGAGCCTCAAGTTTGAGTGCTGTGCTCTTATACGGCTCCGAATGTGGTCAACAAACTCTCTGACTGTTTTATCCTCTGTCTGAGGAGAACAATACTCTCTAGCAAACCACAGACTGATTTTTTTTTGGTCTACACGTGTCTTCTCAAATTTAAAACTACAGTTCATTAGACGAGCCTCCAGGACTGTCTGACTCAATACCTCATTTAGAAATACAGAATTTTGTGCACCGTATAAATGGTGATGACACTTCATCCCACTGGATGAATTTAAAAAGTTTTGTTTAGACGCCCTTTCCCTGGTATTCGTATGTGTGTGCCTTTGTGTGAGTGGTTATGTCCATTGTGTGTCTTATATCTGTACTTGCAGTATAAACTTTATAACACATGCTATATTACAGAAACTGTTAGCAAACATTTGAATGTATGATCATTTAAAGTAGTAACAGTTGTCACCTCCTTTTTTGTATTTATATCCTGTGTCATGCTTTATTTTTTTCATATGTCCCTCTCAAAGTTATTTCTGATTTTCTTGGGTTGTCGTATAAACACATCTTGAAGAATTTTTATGACTCATGCTATATATAATTTTTGCAAGTTGTGATTACAAATCTTGGGTAAATCCTTAATTTCTATCCAACGTTCAAAGAAAACACTTTCTAGCGCTGTCATTTGTGAGGCAAAGAAAGAAAAAAGTAAAACAGTTACAGACTGGTGCCAACATAAACCTCAGAATGACCTCATTGTGTCTCCATTAGGTAATATGCACACAGACACACTGTGGCTGCACACCATCTAAAACGGGTTTAACTCTCCAACCCTCAGAAATTTTGTTGCTTACTTTGGAGGGTATATAAAAAGGTTATTTGGCTCTCTCTCATCATGCCTTCCTGTCTGCTCTATTTATGCAGCAGCGGTGGATTGTAGATCTAGAAACTGTAGATTTTTAAGATTTACATCTGGGGGGTTTCTCTTTTGAGGAACTGTCAGGAACTGAGTTTACATCTTTTGATCTGCTTTGCGTACTTTAATGCCACTTCCAGTTTCATTATTTTTCTTCCCAGCTGCTCTATTGCTTCTACCAGTTTTTTTTTCCCTCTTTGCTCTTTCTTTTTCCTTCCATCCACATCCTCAGCCCCGTCTCCCTCTGACAGATGAGTGTGGTCAGAGGTTATGTGGTTGTAATTAGGAGAGCACTGCCTGGGCACTCTGCCCTGTTTCCTGTTTCTAATCTACGTGAAAACAGGCTTCAGTTCAGTCAGCCCTGAAAACAGCTGTTAGCTGCGGGGCTCAGCCTTCAAACTCCCAAACCTAAATAAAACTGTCTTTAACCTGTCTTCATAGTCTCATAACATTCATCATAAGCTCCCCTCCACCACACCAGCTCCAACCTCCAATTTTCCTTCTGCTTGATCAGTTACATAACTGCAGAGACGCTGGAATGCAAAAGGCCTCACCATCCTTACATAGCATTGATACTTTGCCGATACCATCAGTAACTACTGAGCTATAAATCCTGAGGTGCTCCTCCCCTTTCTTTTTTTACATAGAAATATTACGAGTCTGTCAGGTTTAGATCATTAGAAAAGATACTGATCCTTTTTTTTACTACTTCCAGCACATGGGCTCTTGGCTTTTGTTACACAGTTTTAGACTTCCCCCACCTTCAGCCTGTCAGCCTTTTTTTTCCAGTACATCTGTCAGTATAAGAAGTGTTGCAGTAGAATCCTGTGTCGAGCCACTTTCAAGAAGCTGGACTGGAGGAACAAGAAAAAGTTGGTTTGAGGTTATTGACAGCTGAAGCTTCACATTTTACATCATAAACAACATATAGTAAATAAATGAGAAATGAATTACGGTAATTTGAAACTTCTTCCATGCTCCCTGGTGGTTATGGTTGTCAGTAGTTGCGATTTTCAAGCTAAAATACTTACAAAATGTGTATTATACAATTTGTCCAGCTGAAGCCATCCAATGAGGTGTTTTGCCCCAACATTACTGCTAAGCCACAGGGTTACTGGATCTAATTGTATCCATTGGCAACCCAGTATTGCACACATGCTCCAGCATACTGACAACACACTGGGTCAGTTTTAACCCAGTGATTTTTAGTGTGGAGACTATACGAGCTTCTTGAACAGGACCCTCAAGATCATGTTCTACAACTGGGAAATAATTAATTTGACAGGAAAGTAAACACAATACTGCTGCAACAATGGAATATAATTTCTAGTACTTGTAAACATGTATGTATGTACATGTAAAGTAGGCTAATGTAGCAATTGAACTAAGGGGTCACAGATAGGAACTGCCTTGCTAAAGGTGTCAGCAGACAGGAAAATAAAGACCACTTGACAGCTGAGAGATTTCCTGTATATGGTCAGGCAGTTGAAAGCAGCACATACTGGTCAAAATAAATACCATTCGTTTGACATGAATGGTCACACTTACTTATGTCTCATCTCTGAAAATCAGTTTGGAAGGTTTGTAATTCATTTCATTTGAATCTCACTCTTGTTTCTATTAAGTTCGAATGCACTTACTGTAAGTTGCCTGTAAAAAAAAAAAAATCATATCCATGCATGCATTAAGTACCTGTGCATGCACAATGATCCTTGTGCACAGAAAAGCTCATGAGAAACTGAATCTACCATTCACATTGTTAGCTCTGTGTTTTATACTCAGCTCAGAGTTAACTGAAAGAGAACAGCCTCGACTGGCTGGTTATTTTCCAGCATTCTTGTAAACTGAAAGCCGAGTTAATTGGGCTGATCGCTGCAACTGAAGGTACTGAGTTTAAATGCAGCACGTTGTTATTTTTAAAGAGGAAACAAAGTGAGCACAAGTATGTTAATAGCGTTCGGGCGCACATTTGTTTCTGAGTAAGTGTTTTATCAAGTTTTTGTTTTTTTGGTCATTTCTTCAGCTTTAATTCATTTTGTTTATGTAGCCCTGGTGCATTTGTGTTGTTTTCACCTATTGCTTTTGATTGGTCAGCTGCTAAAATTTACATTTTGTGAATTTAATGTTCCCTCACACTTCTCTTCTTCATGTTACTGGCAGTCTTTAGTGGTCTTCAGTACCAGAACTAAGTTACCTAAATCAAATTGCACATCTACAGTGAACTAAATCACCCAGTGCTCATTTAAGAAACTGCCTATCTACTGTGCATGTTGGAACAGCCTCCACTAGTCTGGGCTGACGATCCAGGAAACTGTTCAGATGTCCTGCTCTGTTTCCCAATAGGGCTTTTCAGATCTCCACTCAAGGCTTAAAGTATTTACAATGCTGCAGTCTGCTTTTCCTCTAGCAAAGCGTCCCTGAGGACAGAATTACAACTAATGGGAGAGATATGGCCAAACAGATGGAGCTGGCACGCTGCAGAGCCATCCGCTGTCTCTCAGTTTGAGACGGGTTTTCTTTGCTGGTTTGTTTGTTTATTTTAGAGAGTTGGCTAATTTCTGTCGGGTTAAATCGGAAGTACAATTTCAGGGTGGTGTCATTTTTCCCTGAAGAGAAATGATGCTGTGCATGTGCTTTGAGGTAAAAAAAAGTGACATAATCAGATCTGAACGGAATATACAGGCTTCTGATTTCATGTGAAAATCTGAAAACATTTAATTTTTTTTATAATCAAGTGTCTTTGTGTTGTTCAGTATTACAGGACACAGGAAGACTTGTTTAGTGAAGGAGGAAATATTGTTTACAAACACACACACACACACACACACACACACACACACACACACACACACACACACACATAGTCCAGCCCCAACAGCACGAGTGGTAGCACAGATTTAGGCTATAAAGACAACTATGATATTTACACAAACTGCTCTGCAGTTTGAAGTCTCTGTGAGAATACATGATAATCATCCAAACCCTAAAACTTTCCTGCATTTAGCAATGAAGCACCTTTATTTTTCATTTTGATATGTTGGGATATATGTGTGTTTGAAGGGTTAGGGTTAGGGTCAGTTCACCAAAATTGCAAAAATAAAATTAAACAGCATGTCCCCACTTAGCGTAACCCCAGTTTGCAGTTCATTTTGGTTTTGTAATGTTTAGAGGTTTCACTCTTGACAGTTTTCACTGGGACTATTTCTCTTGTAGAAAACAGACAGCGAAGAAACCACATTACTGTCTGGAAACAGGCACTGCTGATGAGATTTTTTAAATGCAATTTTAAATACACCACAAACAAAATGTGTGTCTATAGTTTGGTAAATTATGATGTATGTACAGTAGGAAGAGGCAGAATCAACGTATGTACATTTAATCTGAGGGGGCGTCAGAATCAATCCAATACACCAGTGAATAATTAGACCTGATCCAAAATGTGGTCAGCAACAGCAGCAGCAGCAGATAGATGGCAACCATGGTTGAAAAGAACAGCAACATAATAGTACTGTTTTAAACTAATTTAAAAGGCTCCACATTGATTTAAAGTACATGAACAATAAAACATTCTGCAGCCAATTGGGCGACTGTCGCCAGAAGATGATTTTCTAACCAATTTAATGTCTGTTTAGATCGGTTACTGATTTTAAAAAATATTTTCTTTCACATTGATTGTGTACCGCATGATCAGAGCATGCTCACATCCATCCAGACATATGAAGACCCGTGGCAGTAAAGAGAGACCCTACCCCACCCGCATGAATATAATTTGGACCAGATTCTGTCCCAGATCCTCAGAATTGAAAAGATCTGTGAAAACCTCTAGGGTGAGGCACGTTGGGTGGGAAAAAGTCTTGCAGTACTTGAATGCATCACTGTGTAACGTTATTATATCAGGGTGACAAAAGAAGTTTTCAGAGATACCTCAAAGATGAACTGTTCGCTTGGCTGGAAACCATCAGGGGTTATTTTTTGCAATTTGTAGGGAATAGGGATGTAACGATGCATCGTGACACGATTAAAATCGGTACAAATGCGTGACGACTCGCATCGGTTGACAGAAAAAATGAATCGCGATTCTTGGCGAATGCGAGAGAAGTAGGATATGTTTTTTTCGTCTTTTTTTAATTAGAAAAAGGTTACGTTGTGGCTGCAGCTTCCACTGCCGCGTCTGCCTTTCTGTGTCTCACACACACACACATGCGCAGTAGTGGTAATCGGCGTCAGGCCTGACTGTACCGTAAATGATACCATAACACAGACCCTCCAGGAATTCACGATGTTGCGATTTGCAACGTAACTTCAGTGAATCCCTGTGAATTCACGGTGGTGCAATTTTGGTCAGAATTTGTCTGTAGCTTATTTCGATCTTAAAAAAATCGTGAAAAAATCGTATCGTGAACAAAAAATCGTGACTCGAACCGAGTCGTGAGTTGAGTGTATCGTTACATCCCTAGTAGGGAAATAACCCATTTAAGGTAAACGTTATTCTAAAAGGTACAAAGGAAACATTTGTATGTCTTTGTGTATTTTAATTAAACAGAAACTCTGTACCTGTTGAGAAGCACCATGGCACAAATACATAACTGATTGCACAGATTTATGACTCCTGATAAGTGATACAATGTGTGTTTCAACACATAGTCCCTGAAAGGAGTGAACCGAGAGTTAAACTAGCACAGCACAGAAGTAGGAACAAATGCACTTTGTACAAAAGTGTATTTCTAGTGCAAAGGAAGTAATTTAGCATTTCTTCCTAACTGTGCACTCTGCTACCTTCCTCTTTTCTATCGTTCCTTTAGATTCTAATATATTTGGGCAGTCATCGTTAAAAAAACACAGTAAGATCCTCTCCAGGACGAAAGGAATATATTTAATAAGCACCAAACTTGAATTGTCGTCCGAGTACATTTCCTTTCTTGGCATAAAAAAGTATCCATGGCAAAAAAAAAAAAAAAAGCATTAATCCGACCCATAGATTCTGCCACTCTTATCATTCCCGCTGTCCCGTTTTCACTGGATGCTAGGTGCCACCAGGTATCCATTGAAGGTGATGTAAACATCTACGTCGTCACTGTAAACTGCGTTCTCCCTCTCCCTCTTGTACAGACGAACCCAGACCTCGTCATTCAGAGCCAGATTCAGCATGACACTCTGGCTCTGCATGATGGACCTCTCACTGGGCTGAGCATACAGGATCACCTGCTCTTTGTCGTTGTGCATCAGGTGGAGGTAGGTCTCCTTAAAGTTCCAGGTGTGGATGTTGATGTTGAAGAAGTAGACTCCTGGCACATAGCAGTAGAACTTGCCCTTGAACATGTTAAAGTGCTCGTGGATGTTGACGAACACCGTGTCGAACACCAGCGCCTGGTAGTAGTCCACACTGTGCAGGGACTTGCGACGTCCCACTGAGAAGGAAGAATGAGGGATCTTGCAGGCATCTCCAGGGGCACCGACCTGGCCTTTGCTGCCTTTAAGGCCAATTGGTCCTCTATGGCCAGGAGGTCCCTCTAGGCCAGGTTTGCCAGGTGTACCCTTATCACCTTTCTCTCCTTTATCACCTAGGTGGACATGAAGACATACAGATGAGTAGTGCAGAGAGACACATCAGGAGCATTATGTGGACTTCAGTGGTGGAAAGTGAGATGTACTCACTAACAGTCAAGACTGGTCCAGACTACAAGGCTGTTACAGTTTTTAGAGGACACGAAGAATACTCCTGATTTATTGATGTGAACTTGCCATTACCAAAGTGCAGCTCTTACTGTATAAGAAACAGTAAGACTTCATCAAAGCTCTTGCTACAAAACAGACCATTCGTTGTTTTTTTTGACATGCGCACAATGTCATGGTTACAAATCTAGAAAGGGGAAACAAATTGCAAGAAGGCTTTCACCTCTGACATTTTAAATCCTACCTATAAATCTGAAGCAGTTTCGTGAAACCGATGCTTATCTTTATCGTTGTGCTCCTCGTGGCCTGTGAGACAAGATGTTCTGACAGAAATGTGCCAGGAGGGTCGGAACTGTGACTTTAGAAACCAGAAACTTGAAATGCTGAGTCAGTGCTGGGTTTATGGCCTTTATTGACTACTGAGGACCAGTGGGAACTGCAATGACATTGATATAAACTTCAAAAATAAATGCAAGAGTTAAAGAGGAGTTTTAAAACTGAGGAATCTCAGCACCAGGCTGGATGATGAAAATTATCCTGCTTCCTAACCTACACCTATAAACCATTTCAAACACCATTGGATTATCTGATGCACAAACAGTGTCTTTGCTCATGCAAAGGTTTTAGAGATGTATAGTCAGAACACTGAGGTGTTAGTGTCCAGGTGGCACACACAAAATAAAGGAATAAAGTGCCCTAGTAAGTTGTTGGTTCAGCATGAGCTACTAAAACAGCCTCAGTGTTCCTTGGCAGACTCTTTCAAGTTTCTAAAACTGTACTGGGGGAATGGAACAATGTTCTCGTGAGAAGCACAGTTGTACCAATTTCAAATCTTGCATACTGTATGTTTTCAATTAACCTGAGATCTAAAGGTCTTAGAATATGACTCACATAAGTCTGAAGTCATCAAACCAGCATTCAATGAACCTGCATGCTCTGTATCAACATATCTCAATTTGTTTCTCCAGTTGTACACATATACTTAACATCCACTATTTGTTTAAAAAGTTAGTTGGGTGTGTTAGCCTTCAGAATCTATTCTGGTTTATATTTTCAGTGTATCCTGTTTTTCTGCCCCAATACGGGAAAATTATATGGGACTTGATAGCGAGCCGAGAAAATGATTAATGAGCTTTATGCATCCTCCTGTCACCACTCATGACTGAAATGTTGTTGTTGTTTAATTGGACATATTGAGTGTTACTATTGTTCCAAGTACTCAAAAAAGCTTTTTGCTATGAAATCCAGTGACACTGTTTATGTGGTTCATCACACTATCACTCTGAAGCAGCTGTAATATAAAAAGGCCTGTGTGCTAAGCCAATACTTGCTGGATGACACATGAATAAATAAACTGAGAAAGAAAACCCACAACACAACGGTTAATCCCAACAAAGTAATTTGATTATAAATGAGTCATTCTATGAGCGCACAAATTTTGCACCACAAAGATGAATACATTTCTACAAGTAGTTCAAAAACACAAGGGGAAACCATTCCCTGCATCCTGAAGCTGAATATGGTGAACGGATAATTAGCTTGCATCAGCCACCGTCAATTAACAATCAACATCGGACAAGCTTATTATATTCAGCATTTATCTAGTGTTCATGTAGTGCTGACAAAACATTTAAAAAAAGTTTTAATTCAACTAAAACTCCTTGCATCATCTGTGGAAAATAATACAGAAAACAAATTAACAATTCCTTACACATATAACTCAAGAAACACAAGATAAAGGATTGATTTGGCATCAGTACAATCTGTGAGGAAGCTGTATTTCTGTACAAACATTACATTTTTGATTTTGTTGCCTCAGGAACTCACTACCAGCCACCTCTGGGGTGTGTAAACCACACAGGAAGAAGGCACAGCGCTGCACTCATTCACCATGACAAAGATTTCCTGGAGACCTGAGGTAAATCCCTGTGATCCTCTGGACAGATGATCTGTCCAGCTGTGACCTGTGTCCAGACTAAGAGCCCTGAAGAGAGTTACAGCAGTTTCCACAGACAGAAGCTTAGCAGCTACTCTACACTATTTGGCCATATAAGGAACTGATCCTCTCTCCTGAAATTCAATAACAACCTGATGGCAATGTGACCTTTCTTTACCTTTAACTATTACTTAATATTGTGCACTTAGATATTCATGCGTGATATTTTAATTTCAGAAGTACATTTGACAGGAAATTATTCCTCTGGCACAATCTCAACCTGACTGTTTCTATTCTGTTTTCTAATTGAGCTGGTGATTTCTGACGAAGAAGAAAGATGACAACTTTTGTTTTTTTGTTTTTTTTCACCAAAAGTAAATGAATTGAAAATATTTGTCTATTCTAAAAAAGACTGCAGTATGACTCTGGGGAACATTTCATCAGTTAAAGACCCTGTACAGAAAACAGTACACAACAAACAAAATGAGCTGTCTGTAAAAAGACTAAAATTAGCCAAAGCACTCACTGCAAAGAGTTCAAAGTCACTGATCATGTTCCAAACTTCCGTGCCCCACACAGGAAAAAGCTCACACCAGACTCCTGTTTGTTTTACCTCATGAGTCATATTCATTCAACTTCGGGCCAGCCTCACAGTTTGGGAACCACTGACACAGCGTAACATACAAAACAGTGGATCAAGTCGTGACGGATCAGGATCCACATTTCCCCTAGACAACAGATCACAGTCCGCACATTGATCAGCTTAACACCCATTCAGGTTATTTCCATCCACCCATTCCACCTGTCGATGGATTCAAATCAAAGACCTTCTTGCTGTGAGGAAGTTCTTCCTTGCCATTGTCACCAAGTGCTTGCTCATGGCTGGAACAGTGTCAGTAATATTATCAAGAGTATGGTCTTGACCTGCTCTGTCATTACATAACTTTTGATTTGTTACTATATGAATGAAATTGCTCTTGAATGTGTAATGTGCAACAGAGCTAGTATTACTCTAATAGTCTAATGCTGTCATACCATGAGCCACCAGTTGGGAACCACTGATGCAGACGACACCTTTGCTTTGGTCACTGATCATATCACTGCCAATATTTTTTAGAGTCATAATGCTGAAAAGGTCGCACGCAGGATTCATATATTATGAGATCCGGATGATTAACATCATTGTCATTTTAGACTTATAGACTGCACAAGTAAAATCTCAAACAAGCTTACAATTCATGCATGTTGTGTTTTAGCTTCGTTTAAGCCGAGTGGAACCTTCTGAATATCTGGAGGTACATAAAATATAATTGAATCCTGTAGCTCTAGCTTTTTGGGTGAAGAAACACCTTTGTCAGGTTCTGGTTTCTTTTGAGAAATTGCTCTTTAAAATTGAGATTGGCTGACTAACTGATTGTGGGTCACGCTGTTTAAATCCAATTACAGCAGCATTGTGGGAACAAACCCAAACGCTCACATGCTCAAACCGGGCTTTATTGTTTTTTAGTGAGTAGTCAGTAAATCATTGCAACACAAAGTGGAAAAAGGAGTGTGTGTTTGTGTGTATTATTTGTGTGTATTTATGCTCAAGAGCATAAATAGATCTGGCCAAAGTGTAGTGTGTAGTGCTTTTGTGCATGGATGTGTGACAACACATATGTTCCTGTGTATTTGTGTATGTATGTGTGTTTTTGCCACATAAGCAAGTTCAATGCTGGGCGAATGCGCCTGCTGAGACCTCCCTCATTGCACAGCTGCAATCCAGTGAAACTGTATATTGTTTTCATTGCCTTGTTTGTACAGACGACTAACAATCCGACCCATAAATGCAGCTTCTTATCATCAGTGGCTGACAACTTTCAAAAAATGATCTGTTTCTGTATTAAAGGTTATTTATTTTCTCCATTTGTTATCCAGCCTTGAACAAAAAATAGGATCATTTACGGTTCATTGAACATGTTGTGCAGTTGCGACTTCAACCTTACTGCAGTGTGCACATGTGTCAATCATTTTTCATACTGGCCTGTTAATACAGTTTGTGGCCCAATGGAAAATATTGCTTGAGTCGCAAAGACATTCTGTGATACAAGCAGCGGCAGCGACCTCGGAACTTGGATTTCTTCAGTGGAAAAGTTATGGGTTTCTTCAGCAGTACAAAAGGGCCTTAATTGTTTAAAACGTTGTGCGTCCATGCATTAGTTCTGTGTGTGTGAGACAAGATTTTTCTTTTAGTGGCTCAGCAGTTGGATTGGTTCGGGGGTTGATCACAGGTCAGAACAGACTTGGCATGTCCAGTTATCAAAGGACCAGCAGATAAAACAGCAGAGTGATGACACATCGTTTGGACTGCAGTGGTTGAGTTGGCTGCTATGACTCTGATATTAGACACACATGTTCATACAAATCCCCCTCCGGCTGTGACTGTGTGGTTCTTGAACATTGGAAAATCCTTGTATTTTGTATCCCCTTTCCTGTCTTACATTTTCTTATCTTCTTCATCTTTCTTTCCTCCTACAACACACACCTTGCACACTAATGCACAAGACACTGACTGTGACAGGACAATCTTCTAACAAGCAGAGGTCTTCATGGGTCTACACGATTCCAAATATCTTAAGACCAGACCCAATTTTGTGTGTCAGTAAGCCTAAAAGTGAAGTTTGCCGCTGTTTGCTCCTTGTGAAGCCCCAGAAACTGGATTTTGATCATATATTGAGTAAGGGTCACTTTAAGGTCCTTTACTTTAAAGTTTTTATTGTATTTTAAGGGGGTTTACAGAACACAATGCCAATTATTTAAATTACCACAGGACAATAGGATAGTTACGATAATAGTAACTGCCACAAACAACTGTCTGCTTAGCAATCCAGTCATGATTCTGGCACATTTGAGTCAAATACAGGTCTAGTTATCTTAAAATATTATACAAGTCATGAATTTTGGCCTCATGAATGCATTTCTTAAGAGAAATTTAAGAGACATGCATTTTTTCCACTTTTACATGTACTTTTTTTGGCAGTCTACAAACAGATAAAATGATTTGTTTTAATGTGGTTTGTAGATTTTATTCCACATTCCATTGACACATTACTTTTTCCAGGAGTTGTGATCAAGTTTGCAGACTCTCTACTTTTTTGTTCTTAAATACTTTAGTTTCTTGAAGTTTTGGTAAAAGCGTGGCGAGTAAAAGACACAAATAAACAAAGGCTGACATGTTGCATCCTGCAAGAATCAGAAGACAAACTGGGAACAGCCAAACAGAAAGGAAACTTTAAGTTTGCAGTACTCAGCAGCTAATCCAGGTTCTGGTACCTTTGAGGATGGTCATGTTGATGACAGTGCGGACCTCAGGCATCTGATATTGGGATGTGGCTGCTGGAGGCTCTGTGTGGTCGCAGCACCTCCTGCAGAGTCTGGAAGGAGGTCTGGAAGGGGAGGGGACGCTGCAAACCAGGGGGAGGAGCAAAAGCAACCTCACACATACTGCCAACATGACTGTCACAACCTGGGAGTGGAAAGAAATGGAAAATAAGTTATAGCAAAGGCAGACTTATGACAGTTATGGATCCATGTGACTCCAAAACCTGTCACATAAAACAGTATTTTTTACAGTGAGGCTCTTGCTCACTCCCTTCTTCCAGAAGAATGTCCAAAAAGTCCAACAAAATAAATCCTGAAAAACCATCAGCCCGCAACTAATTTGTATCGTTGGTGGTGTAGTTTTTCCACATTCCTCTGGATAACTGGCCAAGTGTCACGACAGTAGAGTTTGAGGGTAAGCCTTTCAAGAGTTTCCTTAAGGCGGTCCTTAAATCAACAAGCAAAACTGCCCATGATTTTGCAATAATGTAATATAATCACACAAGTAAAAAACCATTGTTAAAGTTTTTTTAGAGATACCTCTTTCTCAATAGATCGAAACACAATGCAGCCAAGGCATGTTGTGTAAATAATAGATGCAGCCAAGGTCATGGGTATATCACAGTGTTCACAGACCAGTTAGCTAGTTATCAACATTTTCTTAAAACATAACTCCTCCACACTAAATATTTGGCAGCTGTTGGGAAACTTTCTGGGAACCACTGATTAGACAAGACAGTTTAAGTGAAAGCTACAATAAATTGCTACAATTCATGGTTACGTAACTTCACACTGACTGATGACACATAACAATAAACACATCTGAGGGGCTATTTTCCATTCAACTTTAATATTCAAGGACAAGGACGAAAACGGTGGTATGTAGGTTGAAGCCACAGATGACAGATTGTCTTGTGACCTTAGAGTTCCCACATGGGATTTGAGAGGCCCGGGAGAAAAGCTGTTTGAAAAGCTCTGGGAAAAGGAAGGATTGATGTGGCCTCCTATAAGTAAACACATGTACACTTGTACTCGATTGGGTGTGAAAACATAGAAACACATTTCCATGGACTATTTGTGCTATATACTATTTAATACAGTTAAAGACTCTCGTTTGAATATTGTACCCGGAAAGCAGCATGGCAAACTGAGTGCATATGTTTCTAAAGTGGATTATGGTGGAGGGGAAAGAGCCTGCAAGCCTGAAGATTTTACTCAGTCAGACAATCAAAACCATGCTGTGGCATAATCCTAACACAAAAGGTATTAAACATGTTTCAGTATTTCTTTCTTATTTTTTCTCTCAGTTCTATAGAGAAGATCTTTCAGCTCATTGTTTTGGTTTTCCAGTCTGTCTTGACTGTTTTGGTTCAGTCTAACTGACACTCTCCTCCTCCCGGCAGCTGTTTTCAGTGAAGGTCCACTGTACACCAGCTGTGGAAAGCAAAGTTGATGAGTGTGAGATTTGAGGAACTATACAATCAATGAGATAAAACAATTGGATTTATGGTAGCTGTCTTTCTATTCTGTGTTCTCTATCTTTTTCTGTGATTCCCTTATTGTCTTTTTCATTCTATGGTACATTTCTGTATATCTATGTTTCTTTCTTTCTATGTCTTTCTATGTCTCTTCTTCTTGGTTTTCCATGTTCTTGCCATTCATACTCATGTATAGCCTCCAGAATCCACACATGTAAGACACAGAACCAAAACAAAAGGCGGATGAGAGAGGAAACTAAGAAAAAAACATCAACAGAAATGAGAGCGATGAAAGATAAGTGAGAGATTCCCAGGGATTTGGATGACTGTTAAGTGGATTTAAGATGATGGATGGAGCGTGACTGTGAGAAAATGAAATAACTGGACTAAATTTACACTGTGCCCCAACTTTTCTTAGTTAGCCATGCTGCAATTCTCCCAGAATGTGAGCCTCGGGCACCGGGGGGATTCATAGTGTGCATGTACAACAGGCATTTTTGAGCATCAGGAAGAGGAGGCTTTCAGGTCCAGGGTGGTTGAGAAAACAGACAGGGGAGCAATGCAAGAGTGGGCTTCATAGGTAGAGAGGTAAGGCAATTTAACCGGAGTGAGCATTTGCTCAGACAGAAGTGGAAGATGGAAGAAGCTGAGAAAAGAAATAGAGGGTGACCCAGCAAGTGGCCACTAGTCAAGAGTAAATCTGGGACTGACTTTTAAGAGCTTTGTGAAATAAAGGGCTGAAACACAGATGCTGCACTGGGCTTCCTTCTAGGACTAGTACTGGCTGGCTGCTATATCTTGTGTTGTTGCATGTGCTTGATTTTTGGCTGTTAGCAAAGTTGCATACTTTTTAGTAATATAATCATATACATGTGTACAACTGTCTATATTTACTGGATATTTGTGTATTAACGATTTCTACATAATGTCACTTTAAGTCTACTGTTGCAGGAAAAAAACTTCAAACTGCTGACTTGTGAAAATTTAATAAAACTAATAATATATATATATATAAATAAAATAGAGACTCTTATTCTGGAAACAGATTTAACAGACTTCATAATGTTTGGTAACCTTTCCTGACAATTCTCTGTGACAGGAGCCAAACTGATGCCAAGTGTATAAGCTCACGTTACCCCCTCACCCCTCCCCAGCCCAAAACCCATCAAGACCCGATGGATCAGAGCTGTGTACACCATGATCGTGAATGAACATGCCGCAAATACACTGAACACACACACACACACTGCAACCACAGCACAGATGCAACAGTCATAATGAACCCATTTAAGAAGCCACGTCTACAACGCCAGAGCATCAGTTTGGCATGCAACTACAGTCCGCAACACACACACACACACACACACACACACACACACACACACACACACACATACACACACACACACACACACAGCGTGCATTTTAATAAACGTGTCAGTGAGCTGGCGCTTGAGGACGCGCGCTATATTAGGGGTAACTTTTCAGCAAAAGAAAGAAAGAAGTGCTGCTGAGTTGGCGACTTGTGAATAACTTCTCCAACCCTGCACGTCTCTGCAAGCAAGCAAGCAAACGCGCCGCCGGGTGTTTTTTGTTCCTCTTCTCACCCCCTCCCCTTTTTTTTTATTGTAATAAAGCTCCAGAGGGTTATTATGCAGAGTCGTGTCGGCCGTGAGACGCATTGTCATAAAGTCGTTGTCACATCGTGTCAGAGTGTCTTTTCTTACCTGATGGAGTTTCACCACAGCGGCAGGGAGGAAAAAAACAGACTGCTGGTGTCAGACTGAGAGGAGGAACTAGTGAGGAGCAACCTCTCTCTCTCTCTCTCTCTCTCTCTCTCTCTCTCTCTCTCTCTCTCTCTCTCCCAAACACACACTCCCTCTCTCTCCCTACACACACACACACACACACACACACACACACACACACCTTTACTCCCCCCTCATCAAAGAACACCAGTCTTTCTCCCCATTATATCCCCCCTCTCTTCTTTTCCCTCCTGTGATCATCTCCCATACTTTCACCCCTCCATCCCTCCCTAAGCTCCACATCCATCACTCTTACTTGAAAGAGTGGAGACTTCTGGATCCATTTTTTTAACAATCAAATGCAGCATGAGGGAACTGTCATCACCCAAAGAGAACATTTAGGTCAGCTCTCCTTTTTCTCCCATCCCTCTCTCTCTCTCTCTCTGTCTCTACTGTGTCCATGACTCAGATTTTGGACGGTACAGTAACAACTGCTGTTACTTCATTTTATCCGATTCCTTCCAACTCCAAAACTAACTACATGTATCACCTCTCATAAGCCCCCACAGTAATCATAAATCAAGACGGACACTTCTTTCAAACTGCTATCTCCGCTCTCATCTGATTTTCTATCTTTCTGCGTATAGAAAAACTGCTGTGTCATGATAATTTGACACTACAACATTTAAAACAGGTTTAAAACACAAATCATGTTTAACAGGTTCAGATCAATCTCTCATGCATATTTTTTTTTCCTTATTTTAGTTCATGTTATACTTACTGTACTTGCACTGTACTGTAGCATTCCATCTGCAGGTCCTGGCCATTATGAAAAGCAATCCATCAGAATTTTATATTTATTTTATTATTTTTTTAATGCTCTTTTCCAGATGTACAATGTGCAATAAATCCAGCAGACATTTCTGGATATAACATCTGGGTGCCCAGAGACGTCGTGAAAACACAAAACACCCTCTGCATGTATATTTTTATTGAACCAATAACTTGACCTGACAAAAAAAGACAGATGTGATTGGTTTATTGATTAATCGGGTCCAACAAAGATGTAAATCCAAGCTCTTGTGAAGAGAAACATAGAAGTGGGAAACATTCATCCAGTGGGACAGCGGAGCACGCTTAAGAGATTAAGGGTACGGGTCACATGGAGGTCTTAGTAAAACAGGACGAGCTTGCAGTGTGTCTTCTAGTCCCAGTAGACCACAACACATTGTAGCATCATATAAGTATATTTTCCTTTCCATAGCTTTTTCTTTCTCAGCCTAATTTAACGTGACGTGGACGTGACGTAGACGTGGCTTCTTAAATGGGTTCATTATGACTGTTGCATCTGTGCTGTGGTTGCAGTGTGTGTGTGTGTGTGTTCAGTGTATTTGCGGCATGTTCATTCACGATCATGGTGTACACAGCTCTGATCCATCGGGTCTTGATGGGTTTTGGGGTGGGGAGGGGTGAGGGGGTCTTATACACTTGGCATCAGTTTGGCTCCTGTCACAGAGAATTGTCAGGAAAGCTCTTATGGATATTGGTTATTTTTAACATGTGGCTGCACTTGGTATTGCAAGATTACATGATGCACATTAGCCCCAAACAACTTTTTGTCACTGTAGTGAGTATTTGTCAAAAAGATCAAACTTACAGCCAAAGGCCTCTGATACAACATTTCATTTGGACTGTACTCAGGACTCATTTTCCAGTTCAAGAATTGAATTTAAGTCCAATAAAATTTGAGTTGAAATCTTAGTAGTCACTAACACACCTGCGCTCACACAGTGTGGTTGAAGAAGGATTCTTGTGTGCATGCTCTATAGGCCAATACATTGATAAGCCTAAAAGCCTTTCAAACCCCTAGTAAGCAATTTTGAATGGAATGAATGGGGGGTCATCTTGAAATATGGTAGACAGAAAGTCAAAAGTCAGTCTCTTCACTCAATAGAGACAATCTCCCAGATTTTGTTGTCAAAACTTGGGTGGAAACAAGTAGAAAATTTGAATTGCAGAACCAATCCAAAGGGAGAGCATCTTCTTCTGATAAGGTGTGTCCTTTTTAAAAGTTTAAAGGGCTTAGGTAGTTTGTTAGATATCGTACTCACTGACATTCAAGCAACTACTTTGCATTCTGAAATCCCCAAAGGATTTGGAGTACTGACTACCATCATTTTCCTATTTGGCATAAATAAAACACCTTGAAGATGAAGGCCACAACTTTCTTGGACAATCTCAGGGGTTTGTTGAGAGACAATATGGGAGATGTAGTAAATCAAAAAACTGCATGTAAGGTGTGGGATGAGGGAAAAGTAAAAAAAAAAGCACCAGACACCCAGAAAATACCTTTTGATGATAGTGTTTGATCCACTGAAGGGGAATTCCATTTGATAAGCAGCCTTGTGTGAAGTCAAGTTGCTCTCTCCTTTTTAGTGGTCTTGGCCTGGAGCCCACTTGTAGTTAGCACTGTGATTGGTTAAAACCCATGTGGAAGGATGGCTGTGATGGTAAAAGTAAAGGAAAAAAACGCAGCTAATTATACGACAAGAATTCCCCACACTGGCTCATAAAGACAATTTGCTACCAGCTTCACCATTTCTCTGCCTCTGTGAATTTCTCAAGTGTGCTTCAGTACAGGGTCAGCAACCTGGAAACACTAAGTCCATCCACATAAACAGATGGATGAGGTTATAGGTTTCTGGGGATGAGGGCACTTAAAAATCAGCCATCATCTCACTCTCTGTTCTATTCCAGTCTACTGTAAAAGGCCTTTTCCCTTCACGTCAATGTATTTTGGTTAATTATTTTTAGTTTGGACCTCTCTACGGTTATCCTTCCAAATTTCCCACGATCTAAGTTTACCCCACTTTTGCAGCCCCGCCGTCTGTTCTGTCTAGATGTCCATCATCCAGACCTTCCTCCTTTCACTCTGAGTTTGGCTGTTTTCAGCTTGTTCTGTTTCCTGTTTGCCCGCTCAGCTTGGTGAGCAGGCAGACAACCAGAAGCCACAGAGGTGAAAAGACAAACACATGGAGAAGAGTGGAATCTCTATGTGTGGTAGGAGGTTGGATTTATTTGAAGACAAAATGTTCTAACAGCTTTAAAGATGAGGAAAACCACCCAAGGATACATTTTACCACCATTTTAGACACACTATTATTAGAGTTTTGGGTAACATGTATTATTACAGTATGCCCTATCCACATAGGGTGTTTGCTTGTGCAGGGAAGGACTTTGGTCCTTAGTCCAAACATGATTTGGTCAGACCCACATACCTCTTGACCCTTTAATTGGTTTGGTATTGGTAACTAATTAGTTTTGTTTTCGACGCAGGGAAAACAATTTCCCTGCAGGGATTAATAAAGTACTTCTGAGTACTTCTGATTCTGATTGTCTGGTATTAATTTTTCAGTTTTTTCTAGATTTGAAGTGAAAATTTAGGTTTGTGTTGGGGTTTATTATGTGCTGTGACACTTGATATTCACATCAGGTCACAATTTGAAGACCACGCCATTTCAAGTCATGTTAAGCCTGAATTTCTGAGCCTATAAATCTCTAGTGGGATGGTTTAGGTTGGGGTCAATAGTGTTTAAACGGTCATGTTTAAAAGTTGGATTTGGGTCGAGGTAAAGATTAAAATCAAGATGAGGTTTGGGATAGTGTTAGGTTTAAGGTCAAGCATGTGGACATGTGCTGTGCGGAGTTCTAGAAACTCTACACTTGTCAATTCAGCAAGAATGGATGCAAACAGCTGGTTTGAATTAGATACACACACAATGATGCATACACACATACAGGCATGTGTTATTAACACACAGCGAGTATAATATTGATTAACAAGACCTATATTTCTTTCCATAAGGGATAGACCTTGGACGACATTGTAAACAGAAGTTAGTCTTCAGTTAAACTTAATAAGACAATGTGACTGACCCATGCAATGATTATATTGACTGTGTGGGACTGTGTGTGTGTGCTGCTCTATCACCTCTGCCAGAAAATTCTGTTTTGTAAAATAAAGTTTAACACAGCCGCTCACTGCATGCAAAACAATAGTTACAACTTCAGTAAAATTCCACTGGGAAACCAATCTTTATTTAGACATTTATTTTTGGCAGCCTCGCTGAGCACACAAGTTCAAGAGTTCAGTTCAGTAGCAGGCGGGAAACTCTGTAAAAGGTATGAAACCTCACACAAATTTACACAAAAACAAAAACTCCGACAAATCCTATTAAGATGAATGAACAATATAAAGTGCAACAACCTGAAAAAGCGAGGACACGAGGTGAATAGCCTTCACAGTTGAGCAATTGTGATTTTAACACTGTTTATTTTAGTTTGTGGTTGCCCAAACCTGTGATGTGAAGGGAGTGTCTCATACTCTCCTCACAAGATGTGACTGGTGAGTCTCTTTCACATTTACATGCTTCCTTTCACCTCCAATTCATCCTCATAGTTACCCACGTTCATATTTCACAACCACATTCTTCAGCTGCGGGCCACTCATCAGCCATAGTGGTGATGTTGGGGCTTTTGCACCATTTACATCCTCAGGGTTTGACAGAAAGAACGACCTCCATTACAGTGGAGCATATATCAACAGGCTAACAATTTGGTGATTTATAGCCCTGCTTGCAAACAGATGATGGATACATACATTTTTTTATTTTAAATAGCACAGGAAAATGGGAATAGTTCAGGGGAGAGAAACTGTAAACAGACTGAAAATGTTGTGTAGAACATTTCTAAGGTTTGTGAGGCTAAATGCTGACGTCAGCATGCTTAAACGCTCATTATGACGATGATGTTTAACAGTTTTTTACTGTATCTTCACATCTTAGTTTAGTCTGACACTGTCTAAACTTTGCTCGAAAAAGCACACCATCGTTGATTATTCAGGAAGGGCAGGCTAGTATCGTTCACTTCTCCGGTTCTGATTTAGTTGGCAAGCCTGTAAGTTTAACCGACAATCTTAAACTCTTCAAAGCAGGTATTACTGTACATTTTCTTACAGGGGACGCCTGTTTGACACAAAGTACTCTTCATTTCATCTGCAATAATTGTTCTTTATTGCTCTTGTCCTCCATATGTTCTAAGTTAGTCCACATTTCCTCCAAGTTCCCCTTTTTACTCATGGGCTTCCAGTTGTACTGTGTATGTATCCATATATATTATTAACAGCAGGCCAGGCGAGATCAAGGCAAGATTTGCATGACTTGGCAACAGAAGTGATATTCCATGTCTTTGTTCATCTGATCTGGAGTCAGTTGAACCAGTGAGTTCATTATAAAAACAGAGAGGGGGAGCCGTGTCTTTCAAGTCTTAAGTTGAGTTCTGGCACTCCCTGTACAGTAGATGGAAAAGATTGAGCAAATAGGTGAAAAGATGGTGTCTCATTATTAATAATATTGATGTATACACAATAGATTTATAATGGAACAAATGACATCCTATATGAGAAAGGAAACAGACAACAGTGTCCCTCGGTTCCACAGAGCTTTTCCACACCTTGCGGCTCATTGTTTTGGTATTCCACCCCACAACTTGTTTTGTTTACCTTCACTGCTCCTGCCAGAGTTGTTTCCAGCCACAGCGGGCAACAGTTTCCAGAGACAAAGCTCCGAAATCCAGTGCATACTACGTGCCCTGCACTAAACAGGAGAAAAAGTTAGCCATTAGCTGGTGAACATAGCTGAACTCATGGATGGACTGAATGATCACTGATCTAAAAGGTAGCCTTTTGAAAAACAAGAGACATGTGAACAATAAGATGTACTAAAGAAAGTAAAGCAACAACGATTTATTCTAACTTTCAGAACACAAGCTCATTAAAATGAATTAAGTCATCGCTTCGTACTGTCAGTTTTAATGTTAAGTTGAATTGATGAACCCCCAGTCATAAAAATATAAATGTTCTTTTCCTTTAACATCTTTGTCTTTGTGCAGCGGTGAGCTATAGAAGTAAAAATCATTGCGGATGAATCCACTGCATGTGCTTTAGTAATATATTTCAGAGTGATTTAAGTGAGGCAGAATATGTGTTCCTCCAAACGACTCCACATGTCAAAGTATTCACAATCACCATCTGGTGCCCTGTATGAAAATAAAACTTTCACACTATTTCCTCTCTCTCTGTCACATCGCTTTTTGTTCTGTGTCTGTCTCTCTGGTCCTCTTTGTCTCTCAACATCACCATTTTTTTTTTTTTTTATTCTTTAGTTGTTTCATCTCCCAGTTTTGCATGACCTCCTTGAGTCCCATGTGGGAAATCAACATAGAAGATGAGACAGATGGTGGGAGAGACTGGGAGAATAAGCAGTGTGTGTTTGTGTGTGTGTGTGTGATAATACAATTTACTGTAAAGAGGTGCAGAGTGTTTTTTGATAGTACTTAATAAATTTAAATGTGTGCGTGTAGTTATAGGTCTACCACACGCAAAACACTTCTTTGCTATTTTTCATTCCACTTGACTTTCAAATGCCTTTAAAACGGTTCTTGTGTGTGTTAAAAAAAAGTCAAGCTCTTGTAGATCAGAGCTGCATGCTGCAGTTTTCTATTACTGTAGTGAAGTAAATGTTTGATTTTATTAAGTTTCATATACATTTTGCATCATATCTTTCTATTTAAAAACTGCACGAGCAGACACAAATAGTGTACATGCATTGAAAAGTAGTTTGTCCAAAAATTAGTGACTGTTATGAGCAAGTAATAAGATTAATATGCAAGTAAACCGATTTAGAAAACAATAGTAACACAGCATAAATCTATTAATGTGCTAATTTAACTAAAAGGTGTGTTTTTATGTTACTATCAGAAGCCAACAGTACAATGTATCTTTTTTGAGCTATTACCTGTACAATATAATCTAATACAATAAAACAGCTTTTTGACTGACTTAACTTTTTGAATATTGTGCACCCTTTATGTATATAAATAACACTATAAATACAGTTGAGTATATTGTGTCCAATACAACAGCGCTTCGAAATAAAGCCTCAGGAGATTACAGAATTAAATTATTTTTTCTCAAAAAGCAACAAAACATTAAGACTCACAACAAATAGGGTTGCTGTATTGGATTACATTCAACCGGACAGAATTACCCAATAAACTGTTAAGTCACCGTGGTTGCAGTCATTTGAGCATTTTGGCTTCTTGCTTTACGACATGCCGGAGGGACAACATTTCACCTGTGTGTGTGAGATAAGGCCCTTAGTGCTTTGCTTCCTGCCACTGATAAACAGCAATTTAACGATAACACTGTCAGACAGGGAACAAACCAATCAATTAAGACATAAAACCTTTCCCTTAGCTAAACACTCTAAGAGGAGTTGTTACAACTGAGGCACTCCATACAGTAAACGTCTGATACCTGAAGGACTTTAAGGCAACTGACTGACTTCAGCAAAGTGGAGAGAAGAAGTCTCCAGGATAAATATATACCTGTCCATTATTTCCCATGTGATGACAAAGAGAATGCCCCATTAACAGTTCTCTTTTATGACAGAGTTGGCGGCAATGACTTCAAAGTCACCGCAAAGTCATAGCATGAGAGGGATTCATGTTCAGTGCACAGTAGAATAAAAACTACTGTATGCATGCAACTAACTATGCATTATTTTAAAATTTAAAAATAATGCATAGTTAGTTTCAGCTTCAGATTGCAATTCACTTTCACATTAATATGTACAGTCGTCCATATTATTGTAAAAATAGCAGCTCGGCGTCTGTCTTTCAGCCTTTTATTCCACGAGGCTCTCGCCAACAAATAAAAGCCAATCCAAGTTTTTTCTCTTGTCTATCGTATTGCTCAGTCACGCTCCGCTCCTCTTTTCTTTTCTCAGCTTCCTCCGTCAACCTCCTCTCGGGTCTCTCTGCTTCTGTCATTATGTCCATAGAGGCTGCTGAGCCCGGTTACATTGCTCACTTGCTGAGCTCCAGTTCTGGCACAACAATTTTTACTGGTCTCTGCCACAATTTTTTTGATTTGGAACATTTTTTGTCAATAAGAAAATATACATTTCTTCTTGTTTTCTCTTTCAAATATATTCAGTACTATGGTCATAACTGGGCTTAATAACCTGTTAAAAGATTGATTGTTTTGCTATGAATGACTGGCTGCTTTACAATGTATGAAGTGAATGACACTGACAACATGGCTGCAAAAAGAAACTTTTACTTCTTGTATCTCACTGAACGTTGCAGAGTGTAACGTCTCTTCCCTTCCTCCGTCTCTCTCTCTTTTTACACCCACTGTTTCCCTTCTCCCATCTCTTTTTCACTCTAATATCTTCCTCACTCTTTCAATCCAATTTTCTCCTCTTCCTTCCTTCTGTCATCTCCTGTCGCCCTTGCTCTCCACCCCCGCTCCCTCACATCGTTTACTTCTTTTCATCTCCCTGTCACGCTGTCTATTTGATTGGAGCTTGCCTGTATGGCGTTTTCCATCCTGTGGCTTTTGGGGTCATTTTTAGTCTTTAGTCTGTTTCATTCCCAAATCCTCTTACTATATTCATCTTTTTTTCCCGAAGTAACTGATTCTTTTCCTCTAGCTTGCCCTCTACCTCCCTCTATTCTTTTTTTTTACTATTACTGCTCCCTCAGCTCATATGCTATCCTCTTTTTCTGCTTTTTTCTGTACTATTCCCCAACCTCCCACTCACTGTCTCTCCTAACACAGTTCCATACTACATACCATAAGTATGTCACTATTATACTTATCATCATAGCATACACTTTTGATATTTTAAGTGACATTATGTAACTTTTCTACCATAAAATAACAGATTTTAAATCATTTCAATGATACGCTGACTTGTAATAGGGTGAATGGTCTCTGTCATTTCCACTCTGTGCCTCGTATGCCTGTTTCTGCACTATGTAACTTTGGGCTCCGGGTCGGAAGAAGTGCATAAAGCTTTATGGCATTTAGTCACACATCACTAACTATTTCACTGATTTTGGTGAAACATATTTGCTCCATAGTTCCCTCTGGATCATAGTTCCCTCTGGATCATAGTTCCCTCTGGATCATAGTTCCCTCTGGATTATAGTTCCCTCTGGATTATAGTTCCCTCAAGGCAAGTCTAACTGTGCTCGGCAAAGCATCGCAGAGGCGTAGCTAAGGAGAGAAAAAGAGAGAGGAAGACAAACACCAGATGAGTAAATCTAGGACTGACTTATAGTCGTTGGCGAGAACTTTGTGAACTAAAAGGCTAAGAGACATGGCCAAGCTGGGCTTCTTGCTGTTGGACTAGTAAGTAATTTTTTTGCATGCCAGGTAATGTCATGTGATGTGTGATTTCTACCAAACTTTCACTGTGACCAGCTTTTAGAGATAAGACAATCTGAAATAAAGGATACATTATGCTAAACTTCACTTTCCAAACGATCCAAATGACTGTGTTCCTTTTAGTCTGCTTCTTCACTTACTTTCTCTTTAGCAGCAAACTGAAGCCAGTTGCCATAAGCGGCGGTCCTGCAAAGTTTTGGTTAAACGTCAGCTCAGAGGGAGTGGATGTGAGTCAGACTGATCAGTGAACTTCGTGCATTCGCCCACAAAGTCAGAAAATATAATGATGGTGTCTGTTTTTTGTCATCTCCAACCCTCTTTGTTGTTCTTTTACCCTTTCACTGCTGCACACAAAGTAAAACTCCAGCCTACATGTTATGATGACTCATCCATATTTGTGTGTGTGCCTCTGTGGTCGTTTTATTTTGTAATTTACTGTTTTTCCACATGCAAGTTTTGGTTATGTTTTTGATTTTGTGTGTGTGTGTTTTTGTGTTTTTCATTTCCAGAGCAAAAACCCAATGGAAGTACTTACAGTATAAAGTAGGCTACAAAGCATCTATTCCTTTTATTCTATTATCATTGTTCTCTAGCCTGCTTTCCTTCGTTGCACTTACTCTTGTTCTGTTATATATTACACTCTGTGACATTAATGTAGCCCCCTCATGTCTTTTCATTCTTAAAAAATCCAAATGTGACATCATGGCAGGCAACATGATGATCACCTGATTCCTTTTAACCCGGAAGACACTGGTGAAAGAAGCCAGATGTAAAGAGCTTTAATGGCTGGAGGCATAAAGCATATTTTCCTAAAGACCTTAGCTCTGTGTGAAAAAAAAAAAGAAACACCGCATACTTCAGCTGTTTTTTTCTCAATTATTGTGATGACAATAAAATAACTTGCAATGATAACTTTACAGAGATTTACAATCCTGTTTTGGAAGTCTGAAGGTTCTCAGTTGTCCCGGTCATTGACTTGGACGTCCAGTTGCCCCAGATTTAACTCTTCTCAAAAAAATCCTGTTTTAGTGCCTGATGAAAGCCTTTGAACTCGTGGACTTCCTGGATTGTATTTCATTTCTCTCAGTACCTCATCTAACTAAACGGATTGTGACCACAGGCAATGTTTTTCTTATACTAGATAAGCACTACATTTACAGTATTTACCAAACCACTGCATTGCGAGATTGGATTTTGCTGGCAGGGAGCTAATTAAATACATGCACGGTCAATAAACATTTTACTCTTATTTGCCTCATTGTGTTAAATTTACATTTCCTAAAACACATATTTACAGTAGCATAGGAGACTGTTGAACCATCTTCAGTGCCATTATTGTCCAGCAGTTGATAAAATACACACATGACGCACACATATGAATTATCTGTGTACCTCCAGTAACTCAATGGTTTTCATCATTCAGGGTTTCTGTCGTAAATCTTCCTGATGTGCTAAAACTTGTGTGTGAGGTTTTCCAGAAATATCAGTAGGTATATTTATGGTGTAGCTGTTAATGAAATTTGAACACCACAAAATTTTAACAAAGACAATGACATACCCCATAAAGCTTAGAAGCTGCATCTAAACCCGAGAGGGTTAAAAACAATCCTGCCAAAGGAGCTGTTTTGAAATTGTAACTGAAAAGGAGATGATTACTGAGGCTTTCTTCAATTTTCTGGGTGTTGTCTTCACTCTCAACTATCACCACATGCACCACAAACTTTCAGACAGAAAATAATAATAAGCAGTCAGAGCTGACCACGGCTGATCACTGTTCTCGCCGTCTCCATGATGTGACGTGTGCAGTTTTTTGATGGGATGCATATTAGCTATGGCATAGCCTCTAAATGCATAATTATAATTCCCCATTCAGCCAAATTGCATTTAAATAATTTCCAAATGTTGTTTTAGCGTTATGACAAGAATCAGGCGGTGTTTAGCTCACTCTGTAGAGCAGCCCCATATGCGAAGGCTCACCATGGGGGCCCGGGTTCGAGTCCTGACCTGCGTGGCCCTTTCCTGCATCTCTCTCCCCACGTTTCCTCTCGATCTTCAGCTGTCCTATCAATAAAAATAAAATGTATATATATATAAAAAAGTTGTATATGTATATAAAAAAGTTTACTATAAGAATCCTTCTCTAAGAAAGTTGTTGGAGGCTACCAAGGACAGCAGACACTTTATTAGCATATATATATTATGCATTACATAGCCTGTGGAAAGTCTTCCTCTTTCCATATCCATCTGCCTGTCTCTTGTAATTCTTTTGTCTCTCCTTTTCTCTCGCTCTCATATTTCCTGCTGGACCTCTGCACACACTCAACACCCTCCTCCCACGTCCTCCTTTTTCTCCCAGTTTAACCACTACTCCCAAGATAAATCTAAACCACAACGAAAACACACACAGCCTTCAGCTGTTTAACCCATCATTGCCAGGAATGAGAGAAAGAGGAGCCCAGGGGAGCAATGGAGGGATGGAGAAAAGAGAAAAATGAAACTGCCTTTTTGTTTTTTTGAAGAAGAAGAAGAATAGAAAAAGTTACATGGCTTTTTCATCATGGCAGCACAAGAGACGCCACAGTTGTAAATCAAAAGCAGTGTAAGAGCAGCTACATTAGATCCAGTAAATGGCAAAATTCTTAAATCTCCATCTCAAGATTTATTTTAATTATTAAGACGTAGCACATTTAAAGTTTCAGAATAGTTTTTGTTTTGTTTGGTTTTATGAAATAAAAAAATAATAAAGCAGAATAATATCACTGCTGGGGTTTCACAGCTGTCAATTTCAGAGAGGACTATCAAGCTTCATTAGTTCACAGAAATGTGTATGCGGGCAGCTGTTTTTATCCAGCCTGACGGTTTGGGTCTATTGACAGCAATATCAGTCCATCACTGTTTGATACTTTTGTCTAGAGTGATATATTTCGCCAAGTATCCGATGGATTTCCACGACATTTGCCCACAAATAAAGGCTTTGGTGATCCCCTTTCTATTCGTCCTGTACCACTAAGATAGGTTTAAATCTGTCCAACACTTCAGGCTGCCTTTATTATTATGAACCTCAGCTGCACTGGGTGTTGCATTCTTAGCATGACAGCAAATTGAATTTGGCTGTTAAATATGTGCATTAACAGAAAGTGAAATAAACATGGGAGTCAAAAGGGGCCAACAACTCGTTTATTGCAGTATGCCAGAGAATTTGCATTGCCAAAAATATGATCTTCTCACGAACACAATTGTAAGAAGTACTTGGCTATGACTATAAATAGGAAACAAGACGATAATCAACAGCATCAAATGCATGCCATAGATAACTAAAGAGGGCACTCAGAAAACTGATACTCAGGTCCACTGAATTTAATGGTCCCTTGGCCCATGTACCTAAAATTAATCTGCATAATATTATGCATGTTTAACATTCTTTAGAAAGCAAGACAGTGAGGAATGTCTTGTTTATGAGGTTGGACAGGGGCTTTGAAATTTCACTGTGCATTATGTCTGTATTTGGGCATTTTGTAAGATTCATACCTACCACTGGGAATGCAACATTGCACTCCACCACATTTGCTTAGTGGCTACCAGGCTGTATATGACCACGTGACTTCTTTGCAAGTTGTTAAAAGTTATATCTCTGCTCTGTTTTTGTTCCCCTTAAAGAAATGTGGTGGGAAAACAAAGTAAAGCCACACTTGGCCCAAATTCTTCTCACCCAGGACTGTGTTGTAACCTCTATTTGTTTCTACAGAGGTTTGTAAAGGCGGAATAAAAAGAACATTCCCACCTAATTTAGTAGTGAATGCAACTTTCTCACTGGCCTTTGAGTTGTGATGACAAATGCCATGCATCTTAGCCTGCATCCATGGCATCTGCTTAGTTTTTCTATAACTGTGAAAAATTGGTTTGCAAATCCTATTGTGCACGAGGACACTGCAAGGCCAGTATCCATGGTTCAGTGAGTGCAGTGAAGATGTTTTAATCTAGCAGCCCCGAGGACAGCAAGTAAACTACTGGATGGAGATTAAGTGGATTTCATGTTGCTGTGGATAAAGTTATCACACACACACATACACACACTCCCCCACACACACACACACAAGCCTTAGTTATACTTACAGTAATACTGGAAAGACTGAGCAGAATCTATTTCGTGGTTTGACCTTGTTTATGAACATTTCCAAGGTTGCCAGATATTACACCTACAGACTGATCCAGTCAAGGTCAACATACAATTAATGAGTGAATAAATGAATGATAAATAAATGATGTAAAATGTGTTTCAGTAAATGAGTCCTATTCACTCGATGTTCTGGGGTCAGAGAGGCTGTTTGGAATTGCTAAATACTTTAATACCATTTTAGGGCGTTTTCATACTTGGCCTAAATATTTGAGTCTTGACCCAGGATCGCTGATTTGGAAGACTGGGTCATTATGACTTGGCTCTCATATTCAGTTAGCCCTTCCCGGACTGAACTGCGCCATTATATTTCACAACACATTCTGTATTCTTTCAAGCGGTATAGCTCAGTGGTAGAACATTTTACTGCAGATCACGAGGTCCCTGGTTCAAATCCGGGTGCCCCCTACAGGAATAGTATTGATGTAGATAGAAATGTTAGTTGCCTGGTTTAAAGAGAAACATCCTGTGATGATTCCAGTCATGATAGAAGGCATTGTGAAAAGCCAACCATTCAAGTGAGAACACAATATCATATAAATATGAGGAAACAGCACGTGTTTCTACTGGAAGGCATTCATGCTGTTTTGACCACCTGACAGGCACAACCCATGGAGAATATTGGCATCTTTAGGCTTTACAGGGCATATGGAAGTACTTCAGCTACAAGGGTTCATAAACTTTGTACTCAGATCCAAATTTAAATTGAATCCCAACATAATCAATAATCTCTTCCATCTGTCAATCTCTGTGTATTTGCATATGCTTTAACAACAATAGCACAGTTACCTATATGGCATTCATGTGGGTTCATGTCTCACCTGTGTTTCACTATATAGTATCTTGTATGTTTTGAATTACAAAGGAGTGAATGGCAAAACCCCTTGAGGTTGGTAGTAGCAGACAGATGACCACGGCCATGCATTACCTCCTCTTTAGATGTTTCGGTTTAATAATAATAAAAAGTTTTTTTTTTTTCTGCGACATCATCATTTTTCTCTTTTTCTTTTCTTTCATCTTCTTCTTCTTCTTTTTTTTCCTCCAGCTGAATTAAAACAAATATGAAACCAGTCTACAAATGTCAAACCTACAGCCTGAAGCCTCGAGAGTAATGTTTTCAGTGACCTTTCATTTAAAAAAACAAGATACAAAAGTTGTTAAATTGTGTTTTTATCAGCTCAAAAAATCTGGTCTTTTCTCTCTCTTTGCCTCATCCCAAGAAGGTCATACATGCTTTCATCATCTCGGTTTGATTTTTGTAATTCATTGTCTTCAGGCCAAAGAAACACCAACAAATACAGTAAGAAAAGATCATATCAGCCATGTTTTAGCCTCTCTTCACTGGTTACCGCTAAGCTTTGAGATTTTACTGATTACTTTTAAAGCTCTTCATGGTTAAATTGCTGCTCTGCTGTGACACAGAGTGCAGCCTCAGAGCTGCAGGCAGGGCTCTGCTTGGCTGTTTCTCAGTCCTGGCTCGAGATTAAAAGGGACTGGGCTTTTGGAGTCAGCTGAGGGCCCCTCAGCTGAGGAACTCCCTGCCTGGGGATCTGAAGCTTTTTAAATCACTTATCAGAACTATGTAAAATCTTTAGTACACTGGTTTATGTCCAACATCTGTTTTATTATTACATCATTACTACATCTTGTTATATCTTCTGACCAGGACCTAACCATCACATAAAGTGGTGACTCTTACTGTACACACTCTTCCTGTAGACTTACATCCTGCAGTCTCTGGTGAAGCTTTTAAAAAAGGAGCCTAACACCATTTATCCAAACTTCCTCTCGCCTCATGCTGCCTAGTGTTTTCATGTTCTGCTTTTTCTTATGTTTTATCATTTGCTTCTTTATATGATTTCATTATTTCATTTTATATTATATATTTTGTCTCATAGCTGAAACTAGTAAGTCACCTCAAAACCATTCATTTCCCAACCAGAGAAACAGTTATGAGGCCAAGAAAAGTCAGCAACGGCTTGATTTTTTCAGTCATCAACCTTCAGCTCTAGCTGGCAATCATTTCTCTGCTCTCACCTGTTCCCCTATTGACAAGATTTTTTTTTTTTTGTCACAAGCAACCATTTTACTAGTTCAAAATAAAAAAAAGTTGATTCCAGCCATCCAACGCTTCCAAGTATTGCTAAACCTTTTTAGGACAGAGTGATAAACATGTCAAAAACAATGCAGGGCGGTTGGTTCTGTCCTTTGCCTGTGTGTATTGTAATCTTTGATGTCAGTTTTACAATTTTCTCCTTCATTTTGATTATTACTGCTGTGACAGTATCTATGTGTGTTGAAAACAATAATGACATATTGTGAATTCCAATGGAAAAATTCCTCCAGGAGATTAGTTTAGTCGTTTTTTTTGTTTAAGACTGCAAACACATTGATGTATGTTTGTTCATACTTTAATTTAAATAGCGTCTAATAAGATGCTCTCTCTGGCTGGAATTAAACCAGCACCATCTGTCCCGCTAAGTGTTTTCATAGGCAAAGCAAAACATAAGAGCAGCAAGATGGCCGATGTCCATAATTTAATCAACATCCTACGCCAAGTCTGCCGGCCTTTTCTTCCTGGCTCTCTTTGCACAGTTTTAGTAATTACTTCTCTAGTTTGGGCCGTGCTCATTTATGTGCTTCTACTTCCCTGATAAATAGACATATGCATTGTTCGGTTGATCTACAGTATATTATGGATGATTGATTTGGATTATTTCACCACATGTTTGATTTACTGACTAAGGAGGCTGAAGGAGCCGCAGGCTACTTCCTTAACACAATCACACATACACCTTCAGTCTCCGCACTGATGTCAATCAATGACTTGAAATCCTTGAACTCCTCCAAGGTGCTCCAAAGCTCAGTGGGAAACAGCTTTTTTATTACTGTATCCCAATTGTGACTACATGTGCAGAGCTAACATGGGACAGTCTTGTGAATTTTTTTTTTTTTGACTCTATTTCTTCAATACGGAAGCCCTGAACCGCATGTGTAAAAAAAAAAAAAGCCCTATTAAGTCGTTATTATGAGATAGTATCTCGTTATTACGAGATATTATCTCGAGATAATAAGTTGTTATTTTGAGAAAAAAAAATTGAAAAAAAAAAAAAAATGAAAATTTTGAAAAATATCTCCTTCTTCGCAGTCTCCGTGCTCGCCTGTGTGCCACTCCATCTGGATCCAGAATACTTAGGAGCAATCTCACAGTTTCCCTTTTAACAACCAGCCCCTCCTGAATGCATTTCAGATGCATCATCCTATATCCTACCATCTGATCTGAGGTTTCCAGTTGCTGGGTTACAAAATAAGCAACATCTACTATGTCTGAGTAATATTTCCTCCGATAAAGCCTATTCTTCCTCAGAATCTTTTGCAGAGTTCTAAGACAAAGTATTATGCCATGCTGATGACTCAAGACTTCAAGAATTTCCCTTTGTTGAAAGCCTAAATAAAAACAAAAAGCTACTATTTGGCTGAGATCCATTTTGCCTCCTGCGTCCTGAAGATCAATGTGGTTGCAGGGGCCGTCCTGGGTGAGCACCCCCTCTGGCAACAGTGCTAATTGGGCGGTCTCAACACTCTCCCCAAACACAAGAATCATGAGAACTTAAGTAAATAATAGCCATACACCTTGGTTGGAGCTATCAGTTCACTTTTATGAGGATTTTGTTGGATATTCTATTGGTGGTTGAACTGCCGAGATATGCTTCATGTCATCGATGCTTGAGTATTGACTTTAGAGTGGGCCTTCTGGCAGAACCATATATCTCTATATATGCTTTGAGAGGCTGGTAAAGGAACACATCATCTCCAGAATCTCTCCCACGTTTGACCCCTTCCAGTTTGCCTACCGGTCAAACCGCTCTACTGAGGACGCCATCTCCTCCGCTCTACACCTGAGCCTTGCACACCTGGAGGAGAAGAACACTCATGTGCGGCTGTTGTTCCTGGACTTCAGTTCAGCGTTTAATACCATCATTCCGCAACATCTGGTAAACAAACTGGGACCCCTGGGCTTCAGCACCCCCCTGTGCAACTGGCTGCTAGACTTCCTCACTGACAGACCGCAGTCAGTGCGGGTCGGACAGAACACCTCCAGTGTCATCTCCCTCAGCACAGGTTCCCCTCAGGGCTGTGTCCTGAGCCCCCTGCTGTTCACTCTGATGACACATGACTGCGTCCCCAGGTCTGCCTCCAATCACATTGTGAAGTTCGCAGACGACACAACAGTGGTGGGCCTCATTAGGGACGACAATGACCTGGCCTACAGAGAGGAGGTTGAGCAGTAGGTGAGCTGGTGCAGGGACAACAGCCTGATCCTGAATGTGGACAAAACCAAAGAGATCATTGTCGACTTCAGGAAGTACCAGCCCAGCTACGCTCCACTTCTCATTAACAACACGGCTGTGGAGGTGGTCAGCAGCACAAAGTTCCTGGGGGTGCATATCACAGACAACCTTACCTGGTCTATGAACACTGCGTTACTGGTCAAAAGGGCACAGCAGCGCATGTCCTTCCTGCGTAAGATGAGGAGAGCCCACCTGCCCCCACCCATCCTCACTACATTCTACAGAAGCACCATAGAGAGCATCCTGACCAACTGCATCTCTGTGTGATGTGGAGGCTGCAGTGCCTCTGACTGGAAGAATGTGAGGAGAGTGGTGAGGACAGCGGAGAACATCATTGGGACTTCTCTCCCCTCCATCCAGGATGTTGCACAGAAGCGCTGCATGGCCCGAGCCGCAAACATCACCAGGGACTCCTCACATCCCCATCATGGACTGTTCTCCCTGCTGGCCTCTGGAAAGAGGTTCCGCAGCATTCGGTGCAGGACCACCAGGTTCACCACCTACCTGCACTACACCACTGTACATACCTTGCTTTTTATATTATATATTATATTTATTTTTTACTTTTTATATTATTATTTTATTTTTATTTTTATTTTGTATATACTCCAATACTGCGCTGAGCCAATGCAACGAAATTTCGTTCTGTATACACGTGTGCATACTTTGAATGACAATAAAGGAAGTCTAAGTCTAAGTCTAATATACGTTTGCTATCATTGTCCGCCCACTAGTGGCTGATATTAGTATTGGTTCAATCTGAGAGAGCATAATGTTATCTCGAAATTACGAGATAATATCTCGTAATAACGAGATAATATCTCGTAATAACGACTTAGTATCTCGTAATAACGAGATAATATCTCGTAATAACGACTTAGTATCTCGTAATAACGAGATAATATCTCGTAATAACGACTTAGTATCTCGTAATAACGAGATAATATCTCGTAATAACGAGATAATATCTCGTAATAACGACTTAGTATCTCGTAATAACGAGATAATATCTCGTAATAACGAGATACTATCTCATAATAACGACTTAATAGGGCTTTTTTTTTTTAATCACACATGTGGTTCAGGGCTTCTATACTTCAATGTGGCCCAGTGGCCTAATGGATAAGGCATCAGCCTCCGGAGCTGGGGATTGTGGGTTCAAGTCCCACCTGGGTCGTGTATTTAATGTAAATCACAGACAGCATGTCAAATCTCCTCTGGGATAACAGAAGCATTACATTAATGCACACACACTGTTGGGAAAGGAAAGAGCACAGACCAGCTATCACCTTCAACACTGAAATCCTCTAATGTGATGTCATTTACAAATAGAGCATATCCCTAAATCTTTTAGGAAACAAAATGAGAAAACCATAAAACATGCTCTATAGAAATATACTGTAGGTCATTTATAAGCATTGATCATTGATGGATGGTTTCTGTGGTCCCCACAGGCTAGTTTTACCACCGTTGTTATGCCTCATAGAGCAGACCTGTCATTATAGTTTACAGCCTACTAAAATACCAATTACACTGAAAATGTGAACTTCCAAATACTGAAACGTCCCCAGAGGATTAGGGCTCATTTCCAGGATGAAAAAGATGAGTGGGAGAGAGAGGGGAAGTTAATAAGACAAAGATGAGAAGAAGGAGGCATAGATAGATGGATGGATGGATGGATGGATGGATGGATGGATGATAGATAGATAGATAGATAGATAGATAGATAGATAGATAGATAGATAGATAGATAGATAGATAGATAGATAGATAGATAGATAGATAGATAGATAGATAGATAGATAGATAGATAGATAGATAGATAGATAGATGGATGACTCATGACCATCCAGCCACAGGCAGCGATGCCATCTTCTGGCACCTGCTCCCAGTGCCTTGGAGAATATTAGATAAATAGATAAAATCGGCTGAAAAGAAAAAAAAAAGTCTCTCTTTGGACACAGTGATTTATAAAGCCCACAGAGAACCGCTTACATTCTCAACAGCAGCTTGTGAAACACAACATTAAACTTAAGCCTGCAAACAGTATCTCGTGAAATCAGGCGCCAGTGGATGAAGTATTGCCTCAGCTGCAGTTGCGTGTTTCCACAAGATGAGGTGTCAGTCAAATGGCCGTACACTGTGAACACAGAGAGGTTTTTCAACAGTGTTAGCAGTATATAGCTCTAGGGATGATTATGCTCTCTTAGTCAGCTTGTTGGTAATATTAGATAGATTTTTGTACAGACAATCTGGGTCCCCAGAGGATGAATTTATAGAAACTCTGATTATTCTTTGACTGTTCATCTGGCATCACCATCAAGTCAGAATCAACTCTACTGTGTTTAGTGCTAATTTTCATCTTGCTGCTAGTAGAGCTGAAGACTAGCATTGTTTTATTTTATATTTGCTTCAAGCCAAACATACAAATAAACACAGTATATCGCCAACTTGATAACAGGAAGATGTTTTATTATGGAAATAACTTCATGTCCAGTATCTTTAAAATATAGAAGATTCAGTGATCAAAACAAGGGATTACATTATCTTTTATAAAGTAAGTCAAATGCTTTCTTTGTGATCTATAAGTACATTTTAATCACTTCTGAAAACTAAGCTTTTCTTATATTAACAACTTGCTAGGAAACTTCATTTTGGCATGTTTCTTTTTACTGGATGCTGGATAAACACTTCACTTGATTTCATTTCTGAAAGGTGACTCATAAATAAGCTTGATTATAATTAGCTTTATTACTTTACGACTGTGTTGTTTGCCTGAGAAGCCATCTTAAATCACCTGCCAGTGCTTTTTATCGTCATGTTGATGATGTTTTTATTTGCACCCAGCTTCAGGTTATGAGAATATTGACGTGAGGATGATGAAGATCCCAGTTGCTCAGGGACTGCTGATGACCTGCTTGATCCAGTGATTGAGCCTGGTGATGCGAGTGTAGACGCCGTAGTAGTCTGGACGCCCGCAGCCTTTGCCCCAGCTAACCACTCCGGCCAGGAACCAGCGACCCGACGGCTCCTGGCAAACCAAGGGACCACCAGAGTCTCCCTGACAGACACAGGCAATGTTAAAAGGGCCAGAGGTACAGTACAGTTTTAATGTCTTTAGAACACAAAATGACCATAATAATTGACAAGAGTGATGATCACCACTGGTGACTCAACTATGATTTCATTAAGTGCTTGGATGTCTGGCTGTTTAACTCATTTTATGGCCTGTAGTCTGTTTTTGGAAAATCCCCACCCTTTGGGAGCTCCAGGATGCGGCCATCATATATGTATTTACATTGAGATGCAATAGGAAGCACAATATTTTTTGCAGACATCAATATTTTTTATTGAATCCCGTCCACATTTGTGCCTTCTGACAGGTATAGATCAAAACAGAAAGAGAGAGATCGATGATATACCCTCCTGGCTGATTTTAGTCTGTAACTGTACATTACATAATGAAATTTAAATTGATTATATCAATTATAAAATATTACAGGAACTTAAGTGGATGTTAGCTAACTGTATGTAGTACCAAATATAAAGTACCTGAAAAAAAATTCTTTTTGTTTTTAATTTTGCCACTTGGGGGCAGCACAATTGTAGCTATACACACAACACTGACGCCTTAGATGCCACGGTGAATGTGTTGAAAACAGTGGCAACCTAATGTTTCACTCCTAAGGGAAATATTGGACTCTTTAGCCGCTAAATGCTTCTCCATTTTTAGTTGCCTGTCTGCAGTTTTGTGCTGGTTAAATGGTGCACAGCAGGTTTTTTTTAGACCTTGTTCACTAAAAACAGCTTTCTGCTGTGTGAGTGAAACAAAAAAACAATGAAGGTGCTGCTGCAGATTAGATTATAATTCTCTGTGGGTTTGTCATTATGAGTGTCACCTTTTATTTCATACAGTAGTTTAAGTAAACTTTAAGTATCTTCTGGTTTTGTTTCTCTGTACCTGACAGGCATCTTTCTCTCCACTGCGGTAACCGGCACAAAGCATTCTGGGAGTGACCAGGTGGCCATAGGATCGTACACAGGCTTCTTCACTGACCAGGCGAACATCCACCTTCTGAAGCACATTACTGGCACTGCCTGAAGAGGTCAGAAGGAAAAGGTGAACCATCTAAGGCCAAAATATTCAGCCTCTTTTACATTAGAAACAATGCATACATAATATTTTAAAGATTCAAGCCTCTTCTTGATGTTAAAAAGTCTCTACAGTCTACAGAGGGTTGAAACTGTCATCTTCACTGCATCTCACTGTTTTAAATCATCTATTGGATATCAATTCTGTAGCTGCAGATCACCAAACCACACAAACCCCCAAGGAAATGCGTCACAGGCGTCATTCAGTCGGTTCCTCAGCTTCTGCAGAAATTCAGCCATCCATTTTCTGTAACCGCTTATCGTTGTCAGGGTCACAGAAGCCTGGAGCCCAGCTGTCAGTGGACTCATCAAATGTATGCATGTTCAACACACTACGATAACCAGCAAATAGCCTGCATCCTGCAGAAGTTGCACTTTTTATGTGCACACAGTTACCGACTAGCAGTTAACAAAAAGCAAAGTCGGTTTTTAATCCTTATGAAAAGAACCCGCTTCATTGGAAATAAAGTGATTTGACCGCACTTTTTTTTTTCTTTTCGAAACTGTGGGTGCCAGAAGATAGTTTCCATCATCTTATCTCAAACAGCCTTTAAGGTTCATCATTCATCAGAAGTCACAACCCACGCACTCCCACCAACATGCTGCTGACTTTAAATTAAATGAGTTCATTTTGTGTGATTTTGCTCTGTTATCACAAACGCATACCCGCTTTCCTCCACATTATCATACCCACAAAGACTCCCTACATCTTACCCATTATTTCAAAGTGCGTCTGATGAAATGGATTTTTTTAAAGGGTGCACAAGTCGTATAAAATCACTTTCTGCTAAAATACTGCATTATACTGCAGCAGAACAAAATAGGCACTTGGACAGCAGCCTTTATAAAGTAAACTTACAAGTCAAAAGTACCAAATAAAAGTCCATCTTAAAATGGTCCACGTTTATAAAACTGCATTGTTTAATTTAAGAATTTATGAGGCACTGTGATACATTCGTCTAGGTCACGCATAAAAAGGAGAGCAACATTTCACGATCTCTCCTCTATGCACATCCCCCAAAGCCCCTCCATTGCTCTTTCGCTCCTTACCACCCTCACGGAGGGAACCCCAGCCGGTGACCCAGCAGAGCAGGTCCGGCTCCAGCTGGTGAGTAGAAGGAGGCAAGCAGGCAGGTCGAGCATGTCCAGCCAGCATCATGGAGGCCGACCTGTCCAGCTTCAGCAGGGCCAGGTCATAGTCGTGGTTATCATCGTCGTAGTATTGGTGAAGGTGGATCTGCAGAACTCGCACCACTTCCTCAGTAGAGCTGCTGCGATTGAGCAGGAGTTTACCCAGGTAGACCGTCCACACCGAGGGGGAGTAGAGACTGCAGGAGGAGAAAAAGCGTTGCTATATGTTACAGAGGCAATATTTTAGAATTTTATTTATATACGTTGCACAAATTAAAATTACATAGCCTTTCTTTTTGTTTAATATAGCTGCAGTTTTTTAATGTTGCCAAAAGAAGATGAATTGTAAATCATCCACGGGATGTTGCAGAGATAGTTTTTCATGGTCCAGCCAGAAAGACACAAGTGTGATGAATGAATACAAATATACACATGGCTTCGAGTCAAGCTGTCCTGGACAGCCAAAACACAACAGTAAGACTGGATATGAAAAAGTTTGGAAGGAAGTGCTTCATTAAATTCCATAAATAAAAAGCTTACTTTATATACTTACTTTTAAAACAGTAAGTAATTATATATAATATGTCCTAACACTTAATTCACCACTTCCTCCCCTCCATTCCTGCTCTTACCGGTCATCATAGAAACAGTGGGCAGCAGAAATCACCCACTGGCTGGAGATCAGCGCACCCCCACAGATGTGGGTACCCCGAATCTGTAAGCTGGCCTGCCATGGCCACTCCCCTTCTGAGGCATTGGTCCCTCCCACAATACGGCTGGAGAACTGCCTCAGGCCACAGTCTGAATACACACACAGTTACAAATATGGATTTATCTCATTTTTCTAATTAATCAGCATGCTGACTTTAACCTTTAGAATGATTTTGATTTTGAGAGCATGAAGACATCTCAAAATTTAAAAGCACAAAGTCAGAATAGAGCCAAAAGTGAATAAAAGTGAAATAAAATATATATATATATACATATATATATATTAAAACTACGTTTATTTTTCTTCTCACCACAATGTGTCTCATCAGAGGCATCAGGGCAGTCGCTGACAAAGTCACACTCTGGATTCGGCTTCTTCAAACAGGTTCCATCAGCACACACATAGGTCATATCTGTACACTGCACACCTGGACACACACACACACACACATGTTTAATGCTCTGGTTAATTTTTTAAGATCAGAAGTTTGTCCGTGAGGAAAAATAACAACATGCAGCACAAATAAAGAGCAAATGTTAAAATGAAGGTACTAAATTCCCAAAATGTTGTGTGACAGTTGTGTTAGGTCGAATGTGTTACCATTAGTACAGTTCATCTCATCCGATGCTTCAGGGCAGTCCGGGTGTTGGTCGCACACTTTGTAGTAGTCCACACACTGACTGTCCTCTGAGCACTGGTACTGTGCCACACACACTGAAAAACACCAACAGACTTGCACGTGTATCCACATACTCTGAACCGAGGTGCAGCATTACATAAACTGGAGCAGCAAACACAAGCTGTAACTTTCATTAACAATTTCACTATGATTTTCATTCACCGTTTAATATTTTGAGATTTAAATGTCTTGGGTGAACTGGCGACCACAGTGTACCCCATCTTTAGCCCAATGCCAGCTTGGAATGGCTCCAGACCCTGATAAGGCTAAATGGTTATGACAGATGGATTGATGGGATGTTAGAGGAAATGTTTTATTAAAACCCTGAAATGCAATCCATGCTTTTATGCTACATATATTCAGTATGTCTGTTATCACATCACCTGTTTAGCAAAAAGCACACAAAATGTATGTAGCTTTTACTTAATGGTGTGTTTACATCATTCCCTATTATAGTGTAGAATGAATGAATAATCCATGACCTGTCAGTATTCACACCTACTCTAAAAAGCCAAATCAATAATACGCTTGTAGCTTGATAAGCTGCCAAGTCTCACAGGTTCTACATTGTGAGATACCGTCTGGCATCCAAATAGATCAGAAGCTTTATAAAGAACAGGGCCATCTAATCAGATCAGCTTCAGCCTTCAGCCTGTTAGATCAGCAACTTTTTGTGAGCAAAAAAATCAAACCCAACATTGTTTGAGGGTAAATTAATCAACATCTAAACGAACAGGGCTTCACTGGCTTTGCATGGCAGTCCGACCCATTCATTTTCATTTCATTCAAGTTTTTCCTGTCCTCTGTGTCACCTTCCTGTTTCAGACAACAATGTGCAACAAATGATGCATGAATTAACTGAAAACATAAATATATATATATATACCACAGTTCCTCTCATCAAGTCCATTGGGACAGTCCTTGATTCCATCACAGGCAGGAACACACAGGCCGTTTATAGTGCATAGAAACTGGCCTGGGCAAGCTATAAAACACAAACAACCACACGTGCAAATACAATTTGTGCATCTACACATAAACACCAGTGAAACACAATAAAAATGTATTCTTGTCCTTCACTGCTGCGTCCACAACTTACGATCTGTTAGGTTGAAAACCCTGTAGTGCAGCTGAAGGCCCGGCCCCGTGAGTGACACCTCTGATGTCATGACAACAGTGGCGGACGTGGAGAGCAGGAGAAGGCGCTCATTGTATGGCTGCAGGCCCCTGGTACCACACAGTCTAAGAAAAGGATGGAGACACTAAAATCAAATGGAAACTGGAAACAGGTATGTTTCACAGCAGAGACGACAGGGAAGGCTTTTGTGGAAGCCCACAGGCTGTAGAAGTGTTGTTGAAATAATTAAATAGTGCTCTTGTAACCACCAGACTTTCGGTTTGACCAAAAGCACAAGATTGGATATAAATAGGAATGTAAAATGTCTCTAAATTGAAATAAAAATGGCCTCACATAAAAAGTCTGTATGGACGGGGGGCTTATACAGAACGCTGCTGCCCCCTGTTGCTTAGTATAAAAATAGAATAATGTGAAGATACAGACAGTGATGTTTATTATGAAACCAACCGTAAAGTCAAAAAAGTACATCATGACTTGTATGGAAAATGTTTTTAACCACACACAGGTGTCAGTTATAAATAGGTATTACTTTTAATTAGTACACAATTTTTTTCTGATCTTTCTATACTTATTTTTTTTTACCAGAGGTGTAATGGAAAATTAATATACTGTCTATTTATTGCTACCACCTGTGTGTGGTTTGATGTCTGACAGTAAGCAGATTGAAGAAGTAGGGTCTGACCTAAAACATCTGTGCAGACTTTTTTTTAGATAGAAATTGTGGTGGGTAGACATTTCAGTTGGTATTTATGGAAACTCTGACACCTACGTACCAGACCGATAGTTTTAAAAGGTCTGTACACATTGTTTTTTTGAAAGAAAGGCTATCTGAAATATGTTTTTTTTTCTGTAGAAAGAGATGTCAGAGGCTTACAAAAACTTCTGTAGTCTTAGATCACACTGCGGGTTAATCAGACCACCGAAGGCCAAGTCATCTTCTCTTCTTACAGACCAGCTAGACTCATATTGGTACAGCAGCCTACCTGCGGTTCTGAATGACCCACTGTCCCTGAGTACAGGCCTGGTTGTAGCTGGCTCTGCTCAGCTCGTAGCCCTCAAATTCTAGAGACAAGCCCATCCCCACACTGGGCATCTGAAATCACACAGGACAATAAAAACAGAAACAAACTGAAATGAAAAATGTTTACCGGTTTACTAAGAATCAATCATTCAATCCCTGAAGAAGTAGAGGAAATGAGGATGAAGGAGTGTCTCACAATAAAGCTCCAGGTACAGTTGGTGTCGGGGGGATAGTAGCTGGGGAAGAAAGGTGTTCTCAGTGTCCCTTGGATTCCCGATACTTCTTTGAGATCTATAGTGGAGTTACAACCTGTGAAAGAAAAACAAGAAAATAGGAAAAGAATACTCAAAAACAATACTCAGCAGGTTATTTAACAAATAATATCAGCTGGGAAAACTAAGGCAAAATCTAAGTTGTCTATTGCTGTGTGAAATTTTTAGCCTCTTTGGCCATGGCTGAAATAACTGTTGGATGGATTGAAGCGTGCACTGCATGTCAAAGTTTATCCTGTGAAATGATCTCAACAATCTTATGGATACAACTTGGTACAGAAAGTCATGTTTCATGTAATGGCATTGGTGACCACCTGACTTTTCCTCTAACACCAGTGCAATGTATTTACAATTGCCATAAAATTTGCATTGTCATTTTGAGCTGGGTGGTGTTGCATCTGTCTCAAAGCATTATTGTGCAAGTGTAGCTGGCTGTAGTCTTGTTTAGCAATCTTAACAATTTCCCTTTAGCACCTTTGCACTTGACTTTGGTCTAAAAGAAGGCCTTGGCTTTCAGGTGATCTTACCCTGCCGTTGCCAGACTTGTGCAGATAGGGAGAAGGGGTCCTTGTAATTGTACAGACCCTGTTTCCAAATCACTGTCATCCACTCGCCTGAAGATAGGACACGTACCACCCGCTCATGTCTGCTGCAGCCATACACACTGGGAGGACACAGGGAAAGATGGACAGGAGAGAGACATAGAGAGGGATAGTTAGTGTAACCTGCCTAAAGTTTAATAAATGAAAAACCGTGAATATGAGTCCCTTACAAATTATGCAATGATGGACAGTGGTGACAAAATGTGTATTTCTTCAGAATTGGTTCAACCAATATCCAATGTAGATGGAAAATATTGTCCCTATACGTCAGAGCAAATAACTACATCGGTCTAACTCTGTGGATGAAACTCACGATGTGATGAGGTGAGTATCAGTGGGGGTGAGGGAGTTGTACACCACCAGTCTGTCTCGACACTCTGGCAGCAGCCACTCCATGTGGAGCTCCAGCTGGGAGCCAGGTGGAGCTTGGAGGTGCCACAGGCAGGAGGAGCGCTGTGTGTCTGGGCCACGGAGAGCCACGGGGCTGCTGGACACCAACTTCTGGTAGCGGTAACAGTCTTGGGGAAAGGATGTCAAAAGATGAGAGTGAGATGTTGAGTTGATCTTTCTGTGAGATTTGTATTTGAAGTACATTTTGCCAGATTGGTGTTGAGGATACCCCTTTCATGAATTTGAACCTGTTTATCTGTGGAATGACCCTAACAAATGTTTTGTTGACCCTTTTCCAACTTTTTTGGAACAGGTTGCATCAAATTCAGAATGAAAGTATAACCAAAAAATATTAAATTATTAATGTTTACCAGTTTTAAAATTGAATATCTTATACTTTTGGTTGCTTAGAATTTGGTTGTAGCTCATACAATCTTTACTTAAGCATTAATTAAAAGACTAACAGTTAGCATATCCTTAGCATTATTTTGCCTGGTGTTATGAAGACCCCTATTCAGGACCAACACATCCACTCTATGGGATTCAAGATTCTATAAGCACATCATTGTTTAGGTTCTTAATAAAATAAATATCATGTGATGTTTTAAATGTGCCTTACTAGATGATGACTTGTATTTTGGAAAAGCCATAAATGTATAATGTTACATTTCCTCAGGGAAATATATATTGCAATGCATGCTAATCACAGCCCAATCAAACTGAAGAAATAATGGCAAAGTAATAAATAAAGAACAGGCAAATAAAAACAAAGTGTGATACCAAATGATGCTTTCAAAAGTTCTATAACTTTGGAGTCGGTTTCTGTGGGGGATAGAACAAAAAGACAGAAGAGAAATTAAAGTAAAAACAAATCAAATTTTTTACACACACACACACACACACACACACATACACACACACACACACACACACACACTGACTCTGCCTCTGTCTTGCTCTCACCACTGACAGACAGCGAAGGAACATGGAGGAGGTATCCACTGAAGGAGGCCACCTCATCTTCATTTGACCCTTGCATCAGGCCTTTCTTCAGGCACCCAGTGACCTTCTCCAGTGTGACCTTCTTAACATGGCTGTCTGGAACAGACATCACTATCCAGAAGTGAGCCACAACACTGCCCTCCCTGCAGTAAACAATGTAGAGACCAAAATCCACACACCAGTTAAAGACGTATCGAAATGACAGAAGGTAAACAATAAACGATGCAAGTGATTATTAACATTTATCAGGATGAGAAGAAGTTTTTCAAAGTAGTCCTCTCTCTGGCTGAAAGTTTCCAGTGTTACACCTTTAACCACACCCAAGAGTGCACTGCAGCAGGTAAGACTGAACACAGTCTGCAAAACAACATCAGGTTGTTCTTTACCTTCTAAATGCTAAATCTATCTATCTAAATCTATCTAAATGTTCAGCATTTTAGATATTTCCTGTGGTTAAGCCTAACATATTTGCTATTGTTGGAAACTTGTAGAGAAACATGAACATTAGGTCAATGCATGTGGTTTGCTCTGAACTTGTTTTGTTTGATGAAGTATTTTGCCAATCAGAAACACTTATCCATCTCTCTTAAAACCAAAAGAACCAATACTCACGTTTTTAGGTGTCTTGTTTAGGCTATTTGGTGTCTGTGTTTTGAACTCTGCTTATGCTATGCTCCATGTATATGGATATGGTCTCTTTGGTGTGCCATAAAGTTAAGACTGCTGCAGATTTTACTTGAAAACGAATCATGATCGACGTACCCAAAGGCGAACACAGTGGTGTAGTTGAAGTATCGATGAAGATGTGAACCCTTCATTAGCTTCTCTACCTGAAGGACAGAGAAAAACAATATACCTGCATTAAATCCAGCATGGCAGTTATATTCTTTTTCGTCAGGTAGTTTAAAATACATTGTGAAAATTATAGGAAACTAGAAGCTGTCTGGGTATCGTTGGATGTGAACCAAGTTTCTCTATTGTACATCAGTATCAAAGGGAATTAATGGTCCCTGCTCACCAGGTTCTGCACTCCTTTGGCCTCCTTCTTGAATGCAGGGCTGCTGTGAGTGGACAGATCAGCAGAGAAGTTCCTGTTGAGGATTGTCAGGTAGGCTGTGTACTGCTGCTGAACACGACTCTCCAACACCCAAACCCTGTGCTCTGTTACAGAGGACAGCATGAAGAACAATTTTCAAGGCTGAGTAGCCTTGCTGCAGCTCTGCACAGCAATGATTTGAGCTTGGCCACAATGGCAATGCTAATTCACTGATGTTTAGCAGGTACGTTTACCATGGTTACAATTTTAGTTCAGTTTGTTGGCCTGCTAACATTTACTAATAAGCAATTAAAACAAAATACAGCTCAAGATTATGGGATTATTTGTTTTTTAAGCTATTGACCAAAATATCTTATAACATTTCATCCCAAGGGAAACATAAATGTCTGAACCAAATTTGATCGAAATCCATCCACTAGGTTTTTGAGGCAGGTTTTCACCAAAGCCAGTAGGATTCATCCTCTGGGTAACACAAATGTCTGTACACAATTGCATGGTAATTCATAGTTCCTCCTTACCCAGGAAGTACCAGGCCAGTATGGCTCCTGTGGCTGTGAGTACAAGGATCAGGGAGGATAGGAAACACTTGCAGGACCGAGTCTTCCTGGTGGGTGGAGCCACAGCTTGTCCCCCAGCTTCTAACTTTGTAGAACAGACAAAACTTTTACTTTCTTTCGGGTTAAAAATATAAACCAGCCATGTAATGTCTAGTCTATAGAGTCTTTCATGTAGTTTCTGAGGGCACTTTAGAGTTTAAGAGGTGTTTTCCCAGTAGATTATGTTTAATGAATTGTTGCTGCCTTTGATGATCTAGGAATTAGTATTAGTATTATATTTTTGCTGCTATGTGGGAAAAGGTTTCTAGCCATGCAAAGGCAAGATCACAAAATCCTGATATCACACGAGGATCCATCCAGTCAGTGTCCAAATAGGAACTACTGGCAACTACAGCATGAGCTACGGCTCTGGTTTAATGCCATGGTTCTTGTGACAACATGGACATGGTTAATAATATGCTAATGCTGACAAATCTCGTCAATCCTCTTAAGGTCATGTGTTTTGTTTTCTGTTTTATTGTGAAACTTTATGATTTCTGTTTTATTGTGAAACTTACCCTTCCTCTTGTTTCAGACCGCCTCACTTCCTGCCCCTGTGTTTTTCCCTCCAGTTTTGATTGTCTGCCCCGCCCTCATTAGATTCACCTGTGTCTTGTTACCACTCCCCTCTCTTGTGTATTTAGTCTGTGTTTCTCCTCCTCTCTGTGCCGGTTCGTTTTGTACCCCAGTGCCTCACGTCCCAGCCCTGTGGGTTTACTTGTGATCGGATTTTCCTGTTTTTTTGTGTTTTGCCTGCTCACCGACCTCTGCCTTTTTGGATTTGTTTGCCTGTTTGACTGTGTACTGAACCTTCCTTCTGACCAGTAAACGGATTGCATTTCATCCTGAACTGTTTTCAAGTCGTGCTTTTGAGTCTAAGCTTTTGTGGAGTACCAGTCTTAACAAATGCTGCTAGAAACGGTTAAGTCGTAGAGTATTAGAGAGCAGGTCTTTACTGAAAGAACAGCAGTGAATGGCAATGAAGGCCTTTCTTACTGGAGATTGAAAAAGATTTTTTCTTTGACTACATTACGTAGTTCTTATTGGTTGAAGTTCACCTGTGTTAGACAGATGTTTCACTTTCTTTTAGTATCCCAATATGGCCTAAATGCTGTTTCAGATATTTCCCAGTATAACCGGAGCATGATAATGACTAGATATTTATCATATGCACAACAACGTGTTGGATATTTGCAAAGTTAATTTAATTTGTTCTCTGCCAAGCAAATAATTACCATTGTGAAAACTTAGTTTTCTTTACTCTTACTCAGCTGGTTCACCAAAGATTTTGCCTTACACACATTAAATAAGGACACTTCAAGCAGACTCCATCCATCCATTCTCTTCTGCTTATCTGGGGTCAGGTCATGGTGGCAGATGGGATATATATTCCCTGCAGTCGGTTCTGGGTCTGCCCCAGGGTCTCCTCCCAGTTGGACGTGCCCAGAACCGATGTCCAAACAACTTTAGGTGGCTCCTTTCGACACGAAGAAGCAGCAGCTCTACTTCGAGCTCCCCCCCAGATGTCCTAACTCCTTACCCTATTTCTTCCACAGAGGACATATTAGTTGGGTTCAGGAGTTCCTCAGTATTCCTTCCACCGCCCAACAATATCCCTAGTCCGGGTCAATAGTTCTCCACCCCTGCTATACCTAGCCTGGGCCACGCTCTGTTTCCCCTTCCTGAGTCGTCGGATGGTTTGCCAGAAGTCTTTCTCTATGGCCTCCCTGAACTTTTCCAACACCTGGATTTTTGCCTCTGCAACTAAAGAAGCCGCAGCCCTTCTAGCCATCTGCTAGACTCGTCTACCTGTCTGCTACCTCAGGGGAGCCCTGGGCCAACCAAGCCTGAAAGGCCTCCTTCTTCAGCTTGACGGCCTCTTTTACTGCCGGTGTCCACCAGCGGGTTCTTAGGTTACTGCCACAACTGTCTATCTGACCCCAACTCGTAGCAGAGGCATCAACAATGGAAGCTTTAAACATGGTCCAATCATGATCCCACCAGGATGCACAAAAAGTAACTAACTAACCACTAATCCGTTTACAGCTCTGCTCCTCTCTTTACAAGTGTGTCCAAGATATATGGGCACAGATGTGATGACATGACCACAATTATGGACCTGACTTTTTTATTCTGATCATTTTCTTCCCTGTCAAAATTTGAAGACATTACCCACAATGCAACTAAAACTACTACTAAAACTACAATTGGTGGAGTTCCCCTTTAAGGCTGTTCTTACATTGTGTATGGTAAGCTCATTTAAAATAGATTACACTGCTCATCCACAATGCACAAGAGGAAGTGCAAGAAACCAGGCAGGCACTTTTCAGCTGTACCTATAAACCTTTTAGACAGATGCAGTATCATGCTTTTGGATATTATTCCTGCATCTATGTGAGCCCAGAGTCATATGAAAGCAACTTCTCCCTGTGGAGGATTCACTTCACAGCAGAATTCAAAACAAAAAAACCCATGTCCCTATTATAAGAAAGGCCTACTACTTTACTCTAACAACCACACAGGTTTGACATACATTAATATGAGCATACTAAGTGATAAATATTAGACTTCACATGTAACCATTTTAGTATTACTGACCCCATCATTCAGAGAAGAAGGATTGACCCCCTGGTCACATGAAATTGAATTCTTAGAGCCGTTCCCGAGCGCCATTGCATCACTCCTCGTCCTTTGTTTCTTGAGTAATCACCTCATTGTTTATGGCACTGATGATCGATGTCTGTTTCCAATTTAACAGATATTATTTAGCACATAACTGGACATGTTGCTCCGACAGAAAGTGAGCGTCCCTGTGTGTTTGTAAGTCCAAAGGTAAAAAAAAAAAAAAGTCAATCAATATTTTCCAAAGCTTGGTTGGATCTGCACATGGCTTAGAGATAGGATGAGTTGTCCTAGTGCTGTGGATGGCTGTGGAATAAAGACAAAAGTCTTAACTGATTGCCTGATCATGTTGTAGAGCGCTTTCTCATTTAGATGGAGGAGCAGTGAGTCAGATAGGTGCAGGGACGCTGATGTTACGAATCATTACCTAGCAACAGTGATGCTCCCAGTCAACTCCCCTCGACTAGTAAATCTGATGGGAATGAAGCAGAGTCAGGCTATTTATGTGCTCACATCATTTCCCAGAGTTCATTTCACTTTCCATGCAAACATGAAATCCCAATGGGCCATAAAGTGCACAGAGAGAATACCTGAGGTTGAGGTAGATGTGTGTAGTAAAAGAGACTGCACTAAAGGTTTATTATTTGCGGATTTCTTATGTTCATAACTGAAGTTTTGAGCAGGTAATTTGTGTTTATCTGGCTAGATTCAACCTCTCTGAGTATCTTTATATGTTACATTTAACAAAGTTGGATGTTTCAGCGTTCAGGGAGGATATTATGTAATGTTGACACTTATTACCAGTGCCCCCAAAATACTTTTAATACTTAATTAACCAAAACAAGTCAAATAAAAAAGTGAAAACAAATAAGTGGTGATGGTGGTTTAGTTCTTGGTGAAAAGCTTTGTCTTTTTAAAAATGCAGTTTATTTAAAATTTACAAAAAAAAATAACATTAAAACAGCAACTTTTTTGACTTTACAGAGGTCAACAATATATATATTTACAGTTTTATTTGTCTCTAGCACCACCCTTTGGTCAAACACTGTTAATTAAATTTAATGGTATCAGTCACATGTTTAGATATAGCTGCCACAAAAATAAATAATTCTAGTTTGTTTTACATGTGACTGATACCATTAAATTTAATTAACAGTGTTTGACCAAAGGGTGGTGCTAGAGACAAATGTTTCAATCAGTGCACCGTTTCCATGACTGCTTACAACAGAGAAAAGCACACACGAGTCACGACAACAACTGAGAACAAATGTGAGAACATACAAACTGACCGTTGACTGTTACGGATCCTGCACATGCTACATGCTGATTTACTGCAAGGTCTGTTCAAGTGCTTTCAGCTCTGATCCTGTCTTACTGGCATGTACCCATCACCAGAGGGCTCCACTGACTTGGTAGTTGACATAAGAGCAATCTTCTCCAGTATATGACTTGGCAGAGGTGCCAGAGCTAAATTTAAACTGGTCCCAGAAAAGTTTAAAGGCAGTGGTGTGGATGAGGGGAGGAAACTAGTGGAAGAAGGTGGAGGAAACAGGAGCCTAGTGGATTCTGTGAACTTATCAAAGTCCTCCAGGCTCTCCTCCTGACTAACCTGCTCTTCACCTCCACTACTATTGCATGAATCCAGGCTAGGGAGTTCAGAGCTGTCGTCCTCCAGCTTCTGGTCTCGTTCATAATCTGAACAAACCTGAATGGACCCTTTGTCAAAACTACTTCTATGGCCTCCAGACAACTTCTGAAAATCTACTTCTTTTCCATTCCTTCCCTCCGACTCCTCTTTGCCTTCAGGACCATCATCATGGCAATCGGTCACATTGATGCTATCTGGCTCCAGGCTTTCTTGACTGACCTCTTCACCACTGCACACGCCTGAATCTAGACTTTGGAGCCTGAAACGCTCGACCTGGGGCTTTTCAACCTTCTCATAGTCTGAAATTACTGGCAAAGGCTCACTGTTGTTGCTGCCATTAGAAAGCAACTGGAGGAGCTCAGCTTCTTTCCCTCTCACTTCAACCATATCCTGTTCTGCAGTTTTATCTTCAGCTTGGCTACCAACTGGTCCATAGGGTGTATCAGCACCACAGGGTTCCAGGTTCCCTGGAGTGAGTGAGGAGATAGGAGGAGGAGAAGGAGGAGACAGCTCAGAGTAACTGGGGTTGGAGAAGCTGGAATTGGTCGACTCATAATTGCTTTCCCTTCGCATCTTCTCTAGCAGTGCTGCCTCCATCCCCCTGGGTGTTACAGCATCCACAGTGGAGGTTATGTCCACAGAGACGATATCCACGGGTTTCAAGAAGGAATTAAAGGATTCTGTGGTGAAGTGAGGACTCAACCAGGTCTAGAGGCAAAAAGATAGAGAAGTAAGAGAAGGAAGGATTAAAACTACAGAAGACTATGAATTTATAAAGCTGCTTAAAACTGCTGGTCAACCCAGTGTTTCAAGTTTAAGTCTCTTTTTAATCTTGTGATCAAAAAGGTGACAGGTCCTTTGACTAATGAGTCATGTTTTCCTGTCTGGTTTCACATCCTACATGCATTGTACATCCTACTGTTTTGTGTCATGTGGTCCTCAGGCTTCTTAGTATGTGTTTTTATCTTTACAGCTACACTAATCAATGTTTTTATGTTAAATGAGTCAAATTACGTCACCAGGTGTGCTGGTAGCTGTGAACCCACAGAAATTCATCCCCCAACTGCAGTTTTATTAGCCTAATGGAGCCTTTTAACATCTTTCAGCTAATGGTTTTGGTTTTCTAGCTTGAAAATCATGGTTCAGTCTCACTGCTATTGTCTTGTTTCCAGCTGCAGAAGGACAGGAAAAAGTTCAGATAAAGCCACTGTATGCTAACTGCCCTCCGAATGAAGAAAGTCAAACATCTAGCAGCTGATGCAAATGCCAGATACTTTTGTTGGTGGCTACAACAGAATTAAAAGAAGGAAGAATATTGGTCTTGGACTGAATATGCGTGCTGTAAATGAGACACTGCTCCATACAAGTGATAATGGTGTCTTGTGTCTATAATGTAAATTAAATATTCTGCTAATGTGTTCACCATAGTAATGCTTCATTGTTGTGTTTACAATTTGTTCTGCTCCCCCCAGGTGGCTAAAAATGACAACTAATGCAGTTTATCTGATTTTCTAAAATACTGTTTTTACACAGTATGAAACATTTTTCAAGGAAGCAAATATTGCAAAAATAAATGTAAATCACTGTTAATTAAACCTGTGTTTCCAGTAGAATTAGCAGCACACCCTGATTTAAATAAGTTTTGAAGAATAGGAAGATTTAATGAACGCACCTGGAAATTTACATCCCGCAAAAATGACTTTTCAGGATTCGGTAGAGGTGGACCTCTGATTCTCTTTACTATGTAAATCCTAAAAGATAGAGAGAAAAAAATCAGAATTTTACATATTCTTGTGTCACAAATGATAAAAATGTCTTGGAAAAGTACTTGGTGTGGTTGTGTCTGCTTACCAGGTGGTTCTGTTGGTCTTAAGGAGTATAAGGAACAAGGCAAATGCTGCCACGCATCCAACAGTGACCATGACACCCTGAGCAACATCTGCCAAACACAGGACAGAGCATGTCACATTAGCTAGAAGATGTTGTTTTTAAACCACTATATCCACAATCTGGCCTTTTTAATTATCCCACAGTGATCCTTATATATAATCAACATAATCATAGAGAACTTCTAGTCCACATTAGTGTAGACTGAGAATTCGACCTGTTTGCCCAAATTATACTGTAGCGTCAGGTATGGCCTGTTCTTTAATGATAACACAGGATACATAAAACTGTAACAAATAAACTGACTGATGAATAATAGCAACAAAGTGATTAAGCAGATTTACTTTCGATGTTTTGTATCTGAGTTTCCCTCCCAGGAATACAAGTCATTCATAAGATCTTGCTTTCCACTCACTGTATTTGTTAAACTAAAACAATTAGCTTTGTTCATATTTTGCCACCGTTACCTGATGGTGCTGGTGTTGGTTTTACTTTTCCAATGGGTGACACCCATGATGCAGTGCGGCTCCAGTCACTCCAGGTCGACACATATACATCGCCCTGGGCGGTCTTCACTCGAACGCGTGCCTCATACATCTCGTCTTGTATCAGCAGATCTTCGTCTAGCTTCGCTCTGCAGATCTCTTCACATTGCGTTTCTTTTTTGTTTTCATCCTGACAAGAAAGAAACAAATGTGTTGATGTTTAATAAACTGATTTTCATGTCTGTATGTTTATTTTTACTTGGATTTCTTACAACTATAAGACATGAATTATTTCTACAAATCATTTAATATTCACTCTCAAGACTTCTTCAACACTTAGCCATATCTAACATACACACTCATTTATTTATTCACATACTGACATAGACACAAAATATATACACACACTCCATTGCTGATCCTTTTGTCTCCACTGCAGTTGGCAGCGGAAAAGTGAAATTCTCGTCTCGCCAACTTGAGGGACCCAAGAAACGCTGGTAAAGTTGACATCTGGTTTGGACGGAGGATTCAGCTTTACTGTAACATAACACACACACACACACACACACACACACACACACACACACACACACACACACACACACACAGTTTTAGATCATCATGAGTAGCACACAAGGAAAGTCACATAGAGGTGATATATTACATTACATTGCATTACATTACATTGCATTTAGCAGACGCTTTTATCCAAAGCGACTTACAGAGGAGGACATAAGCTGAGAAAGGTGTAAAGGAGCACAGAGTAGTTTGTTAGTTTTGTTAGTTTTGTTAGTCATTGTACTCACTGTGACAAACTGGCTTGTAGGAAAATCTTGAACTTTGATTCATACTGTCACACTTCAGATCAATACTCATCTTATGGAAGGTCTGAAACTACAAATATTTTTAAGAAAAGGATTTTGCTCTTAGAAAACAACAATCAACAATGAACAATAGACAGCACTTTAAGGTTAGGTTATTCAAAGGTGTTAAAGGTGTTAAATACTCAAAGGACAGTTTAATATTTGGGGGACTACACTTCCACTACCATACTCTTTTTTTCTTTTTCAACAAGCATTATGAGGTTTTTTTTGTCACACTTCTGTCACACTTCTCAGACTCACAATCAAATAGGACTTGAAGATCATGGTGCACTTCTTTAGCTTTGGTCTCGAAACGTCAACAGGCTTCAGTGTACAGGAACTCTTGTACCTATACTTAGATGAACTGTTAAAGAAAAACATTTCATGTTCATTTTGCTGCACTCATAATATTATTTGGGTACATAGTAAGAGCATTTCCTCTCAGGATGTATCTGCTCAGTTTTTATTTTTGTAAATGCCATACCTACCTTTGCTTTTCACCGTGAATTGTGCACACACTGTCTACATGGTCAGACTCATACGTGCAAGTGATGGTATTATTGTAGTCATTGTAGCAGATGAGATCTGTGTGGAATAATGGCGCTGAGATGCAATGAAAAGCTTGTGTTAGTCTTGTGTAACTTTGAAATCAATTATGTTTGAAAATGTAAGAATTTATGTCGAGTTATCAAAAACTCACATCCATCTGAGCGGCTGGGGCAGTCCTGTGTGTTGATGGTGCTGACAAGAGTCAGAGCAAGTAGAAGAAACAGAAGAGAGGTTTTCTTATTTCTCTCCATTTACATGTCTCATGCTGGGTGACTCAAAGAGGTGGAGGACGGATGGATTGTTGTTGCTTCCCCTTCATCTCATCCTGTACAGATAAAAAGATACAACTGCTAACACATGGCAGAGGGATGACAGAGATTGTATGTTCTTCATCTTTATTTTTTTATTTTTTTTCTGGTGTTCCCATCCATCCATTTTCCATAACCACTTATATTTGTTCTGTATCCTGCAATACATTCATTTCAACTTTTTGTCTGAAAGATTGAAAACAGCGCCCCCTTGCTGGGATCCAGAGTCCTGCTCAACAGCACTTAAACCTGCTATGTTTAGATTTAAAGAAACCAGAATGAAAAGCAGCTTCTCTGGTTAAATATTTCAAACTACTTTAACCTCTGACCACACCAGCATTATCAAATGAAATCAAAATCAAATCAAATCTGATTTTATTTGTATAGCCCAAAGTCACAAAGTGCATTTGCCTCAGAGGGCTTTACAATCTGTACAGGGAGTGACACCCTCTGTCCTTAGACCCTCGGTTCCCATTATCAGTTGCTGCAAGGTGTTAAGTTAAACCACTGGATTTTGAGTCTGTTTTTAAGTTGTTCCGTAAGCGCAAATGTTTATTCTTCACTTTATTTTTTTGCGTTGTTCTTGACACCTTTGTAGTTGTGTGTGACAGCAGCTGATGAATAATCATGCTGTTAATAATAATGGGTGTACAGAGCTTTTTTTTTATACCAGTGTCTGATAAAAAAAGAAAAACACCCCAAATTAAAACAGAGCAGCAGGTATCACATCCTCCCTTGCCATCTAATAGTAAGTGATATGCTCATTTACATGCTTGATCTTAAAAACAGGCATTAAATATGAACTTACCTAACCATTAGTGAAGCTGCCCAGTAACTGCTTCAATGCACTGCTGCTACCCCGTTTGGCCTGTGAAAGAACATCAGACAAGTTTTTATGTAGTGGCAAGCCTCTACCTCGTAATGACGATAAACAGAAGATAACGTCTATACTTTCCAAAGGTCACTACTAAGAAATGTAATCACAACTCAAGATCCGTCCTGTAAGTCCCATCTCAGTCTATCTCAGTCTAAATTTACCCACGCCCATAACTCGAAGTGTAAAAGGTGTAAAAGCGGTTTTCACACTTCAGAGCATTTCCCTGTTGAACTAATAAACAAGGGCATATTCTAATAGCAGTACCTGCTGTGAAGCTGATATAATTACAAAAACTAAGGACTAAAAATCCACAGTATGATCCTCATACAGGTGGATACTGCCTACTTCAGTTGTGATGTTACAGTTCCTGACTACAAGTTAATTGTTCACCGTACTTTACTTCCCTGCAACCTTTCTTTTCCCCACTTTTATGTATTTACACGCACGCACAAAAGCATGGTATGGTGTTTAATGTTTCAAAATTAATGCATGTTTCTTTCCCACGTTTGCCCTTTGTGGGAAACATTCAATTGATACATGTTGATCTGTAGAACTTTTAACCACACTGACATTTAAACTGTTCGAAAACAGGATGAAAAATAGAAATGTGTGTGTGTGTGTGTGTGTGTGTGTGTGTGTGTGTGTGTGTGTGTGTGTGTGTGTGTGTGTGTGTGTGTGTGTGTGTGTGTGTGTGTGTGTGTGTGTGTGTGTGTGTGTGTGTGTGTGTTCATAAAATTTGTGGCATGTGGTAATTACAGCCCACTGCAAACGTCCCACAAACACCCACAGCCCCAAATGCAAAAACTTTCACTCTGCACAAGAACATCACAATATCTTCTTAAGGATTTGCACATACACACACAGGGATATGCACTGCTCCAAAAAAAGTTAGGGATAACAAGTGTCTGGATCATGAGTCGACTGCAAAAAGGTTTAGTTCAATGACAATTTGTATTTAAACAGTCCTCTTCATCATGTTTTTCACATTTTGACCAATATATATATATATACATATATATATATATATATATATATATATATATATATATATATATATATATATATATATATATATATATATATATATATATATATATATATCTATATATATATATATATATATATATACATATATTTACACACACTTTAATGTATACATTTTCTTTTTCCGTTTCCATGCATTAGGGGAAGGCACCAGTTCTCGGCCACCAGTTTGTGCGCTTTAATAAAGGTCAGAGTGTGTTTTCTAAGAACCCAAATGTTCCATTTCACAGGTGCGCTTCCTGCTAACAACACTTCCTGTTCTTAAAACAGCAATAATCAGATTTCAGGTCATGTTCTCGGCAATCATAAGTGTCACTTCTCTCTTATAAGATATAGATATAGTAGAGATATAGAACTGCACCAGTATTCAGGAAGTTAGTAGTTTTTTTTATTGCTATTTCTGCCAGGCGAGAAAGGGAGCTCAGCAAACGACAGTTGTAGCTGTCAGCTGCCACTTTCAAGGGTCTTAAGGCCCAGTGTCAGTCATAAACCACTACCTTCTATGAAGATGAAGTCCATCTGTATCTAGTCCATCCCATTTTTGTGGTTCTATCTAAGCTGATATGAAAATAATTGAAACAGTCCTTATTGAGTGCTTGACATAGCAAAATGGAACATTTTGGCCTAATTGTACAGAAAACAGAAATGTCATCACTGAAATAATACAGACGTAACTGCAATATGGCCGTGTGCTATGTATGGAGGCAGATCAATTCCCATAGGCTGTATTTAGACGGATACTGTCAGACAAGCGAGGCAAGATAATAAAAGATAAAATTAAAAAAAGCTAATGAAGGAAGTTGCTTACATTTTTTTCTGTTGCCCGTGTGCAAGACTGTAATCCACAACACTTCAGTGCAGGGAGCTTATCAATTAAGCTCTAATTGTGTGTAATATGATCAGGGTAATGGGTAATTCAGTTTTTAGGCAGTTAAACTCAAAGTCTGCTTCAGTCGATACCTGATTAACATCAAGCATTATAGTATTGTTGCTACTGCAGTACAGCAGCAGTTCACAGGGTATAAGGCTTTGTCTGAGGTTTCGGAAATTTGTATTAGTATGGTGTGAAATCCCTGTCTGTGTAACTGTGTGTAGTGTGAAAACTGATGGTGGCTAGCTATAGCTTTTCTATCAAAATGCAATCTTTCCATTTCAGAACCAAATGCAACAGAAAATAGAGCCCAATCCCACTTCCAACTCAGTCAGCTGACTGGGACCATTCAGACTTTTAGTTGCTCCAAGTGCATGAAACCACTTTCTGCAATGAAAGGAATAATAGAAATAAGAGCAAAACAAGAATCAACATTTGCATTGGTTTCCACCACCGGGGACAACTGTTGGTGGGTAAAGGGATGAAGTTTGATTCTAGTCTAGTCAACAGGCGTTAATGTTAAGGTTAGTGATAGCTTACAAAGGTAGCTAACAGTATACTGGCTGTGTTCACAAGTTAGTTATAGATAGTGTGCTGAAAGAAAGACCTATGGAAGAGTCTTGCATAGCATTGTTTCTTTTGATAGGGATGTCTTTTGGGCACACAGTAAGCTCCTCCTAAATTTGTTCAGATTATGAGCTTGACAGGTGATTAATTCTTAGCTGCTTTAAAGTTCCCATGACAACTTTTGCATATTTTTACGTGTTACCTGCAAACAGGATGGTCTTCTTACGGATTTTGATTGTGAGTCTGTGTCTCTACGTCAACGTCTACTATCCAGTGAACAGAGACAAACCTGGGGCTAAACAGAATCTCTTAAACAAATGGTGGCCTGTTTGAATTGGAATACAGTAGCCTACCAAGATGGGGGCTGTTCAGTATAGTGTACTTGCTCAGTCTTAAAATATATTGATGAATTCAGCAGGATTATCTTCTGCTTGGTAAAGGTATTAAGTCTATAGAATCACAGAACTTTATAATAAAGTCCAGTAGTGGACTAGACTAGATTGTGTCAAATTAGGGACTGATGTCATGAGATTAATGGCGTGATGTCATGCTGTATATTCCACAAACTTCCCCAGCTGAGTAATTATCGTGCTTTTCCCAACTGAACCGATTTGACTGACTGATTTCCTGATCAGCAGCTGATAATGTGAAAGGCCTCAGTGGGGAAGAAGCACTTTGAATCACACTCAGCAACACAACATCAACTCTGTCAAGTCTTAGTCTAGTCTTAGTCAGCCACTATCTACTCTGCAGTCTACCTCTTTCTAACCTCGTTCACCAAGATAAGTCTTCATTTATGTCGTCTTCCTCTGACATTTGGACTTCCCCTAACCTGCTCCAACTGAAATGAAAGAGCTGACACTCTCTCTTTCCTGTCTTTTTTTCTTTGCTCTCTCTCTGTTTCACATAGATAAAGCACAAACTACACACACTACACAAAAACCACTTCCTAACCCACTACTCTTCCAAGAAAGCTACTGCTGTTTCCAAAAAGAACTAGAAAAACTCATTCACTACCCGATAACTATACTCTTCCTTTCTTGACGTATACTGATACTGGTGTGAAAACTACTAAGGTTCTAATAGCTGTCGTCACCAGGCAGAAAATAAGTCTCATCCTAGCACTTGCATTATTACTGACTATTGAGGTGACTAGTTTCACAGAACATACAAACAAATTTCCACTTATTCAATTCAGTTCAAATTTCAGTGTTTAACAACATGTATAACAATGATGACATGTACTTGGAGGCTCCTCATGAAGTTAGTGGTACCACTAGAATCAGATGGTGTTTATTGTTAGATGACCATTACTCATCCTTATACTTAAGTCTAGACTGAAGCTATATCACAGTCAAACAAAGCCTGTGGGACCATCTGTTTGCATCAGAAACAGAGGACACACACTATGTGGGATGAACCCAAGTGATAAAAACATCAGTAGTCGAGATTGTCCTAATGACATCAGCGCCCCAAATACCCAACAAATCACTCATGTTGACCCAAACCACAGGATTTTCCTAATACTTGCCCTTTCAACAGATAAAGTGCAATAAAGTGTCTTCTGTTGCTGACCCTAGCCATGACAAAGCTCCTAGATATACTCATATATTCACAATATATTCTCATTGACATCATCACCTGTGTTTCTTTTAGAAATAAATGATGAAATAGTCACCTGTGTGTTTTAATCCATAGGTGCAATAGTTATACTCACATAATTAAAGAAATCTTATACAGAATTTGTAACTACTTCACCGTATATGCATGACAGTTTTCTGCACATTAGTGCTGTTATGGAATTTTCTATCCTTAGGTTACTTGAGGTCACGTGTGGGCCTTGGGGTCCTCTGCAGGGTCGAAGAGACCCTGTTGCTGCCTTCCTAGACATAATAGATAGCTTGCCATTGACATTCCAATCTGCGTAAACGGACATCTGTGTCTCCAGACTAGAATATGCTGACAGTAACACCTCCAAGAGTAAAGACATTTTCTTTGACTAATTCTGGGGCGTATAGTATTTGGGGTGTGATCCTTGGGTTTAAAGTCTATCCACCATCACGAGTTTGTCAGTATGCGAGACCGACTCAAGCACTTCAGGTAAACTTTGAGAGTGTCTCTAATTCTCCTTGGCCAAGCGTCAATAAATAATACAGCATAAGACATCAGAGGCTCCTGAACACTTCCTTCCCTCATGACCTCACCATTGACCTTTGACTTCAGCAATTTCTCCACAACAAGTGCCCTACCAGTGGTGCCCCTTTTCTAATTGAAATCCAAGGATTGTGTGAGAGGACCACAATAAAATATGCAACCCAGCACAAGAAGCACAGTGAAATATAGAATACACACAACACACAGGGCAAGAAAGGAAAGGCAATTGTTGGCTTGGTTATGAAGCTATAACTGAAAGAGTGTGGGAGCGTGATGGTGGGAGAAATTAACATGACTGGCAACAGCAGCATGTAGCATGTAGGAGGAATGACTGAAATCACGTCACATGTGTGGGCTTGTCAAGTTATCTATTCAACATGTACTGGATTGATTGCCACAAATGTTAAAGAAAGAGCTTCACTGGCTTCATTCATGATCCCAGAGAATAAAATGTGCCTCCAGTGCCAGCATCAGGTGAAAATGTCAATATATTCAATACTTTATCAGCATGTCAGCATGAGCATTTAGCTCAATGCACATTTAGCTCACAGTCCCACTAGGATACAGTAGCCCAGATGTGTCACAATCCACAGGATTCAGCAGTGTGAATTCAGTGTATATGTGGCTGTAAAGGTACATACTAAAATGGCCCAATTTTACACCTAACCACCTTTATTTATCAGTGTTTTTGAAACATTAGATTGTATTTGGCTAACAAATTGCCCCAATGACATAGTTGACTATCCACCAAAGATGACGGGAGATTGAAAGCTCAAAAAAGAGGACATTGAGTTCAAATTATCTTGTCAGACGTCACTGATTTAACTTAACATAACTGTGTCTCACTTTCCGAGAAAAGAATGACTTTCAAATGTTCTCAGAAAGGTCTTGCTGCGTGTCATCATGACATATTCTTTCATCGTCATTACCACACACAAACTATCAACAATAATAGCAACCTCATCACCGCTCTATCTATCATCCACTCACAATTCTGCTAAAGCACAATTTCCTGTCACAGACTCATTCATGGCAAAAAAAAAGGAACCCTAATCTATATCTAAAAATCACTCTTGACCAAAGTTAACAATGACAAGAACTTACCTGTCCAGTGTCTTTCTGTGGAGCTCTCTTCCCTTTATGTTACTGTCATCGTGCTCATTCAAAATGTTTGTTCCTCTTTTAAAAAATACTATCTGGTCTAATGTGACGTATTGGAAAAAAAAAAGAAAAAAAACACTGTGGTTTGGTGGTGTGGTTACACTGAAGGTGTTATCTAGGTGAGCGATCCATGTATTCGAGAACAAGTGTGAAACATCATGGTTCACGGTGGAAATCCCTTTTTAAGGTTGACTCTTTTTTTGGCCTGCTTCGACTTTCTGTTCCGCGTTTTATTGCCGCTCATTTCATTTATCACTTCAGTTTCAGGTAGAGTAGAAACTCTGAGTTCTGGTTAATTATTGCCTCTTGAAAATGTCATTGTGTTACTGTCGCATGTGGTGAGAAGTAACAGCAGTGCTGTGCTTTCCCCAACTATGTACACACATGCCTCAATACAATCTCAGGTATCCTTAATTAGGTTAGAGTTACATGACAAATTTGATAGCACTTACATGAATGCATGGTAAATATGGAGCTACAACCAACAGATGATTAGTCTAGCTTACAATAGAGACTGAAAACAGCTGGGGGGAAACAGCTAGTCCAGCTTTGTCCAAAGGTAACAGCACTACTAGCAACTCTATTGTCTGTGGAGCTATCTTTTACTATCATGATTCGACTAGATGGTGTCAAAACCCACAGGATTGTTAGCAGTGTGAGTTGGACAGATAGGGTGGTTCCCAAATGTATGGTTGTGAAGCAGTCACACATGTATGTGACTACTATATTGCAGTAAATGGCCTACTACTCTAGAGTAAATTGGACATTTGCATAAAGAAAGTTGGATTTTACAGAACTGAGGAACTCAGGAAGCAACAGATGGATGCAGACAGGAAGCATCCCTCACACACTTTTGTATTGAAAAAAAAAACAACTTGATCTAACTCTGAAGCTTCATATTAACTTCAGTGTGTGTATTTTTACACAACCAGGACTGTGGACTCATCTCACAGTTTTATGTTAGGAAAGGAATCCTGGCCAATAAATGATCAACAGATGATGTTTCCTGCATCTTAACACGTCTGGTTATAAAATCTCTGGTTTGCCCCAAAGCTCTTCTTTATGGCATCAAATTTGTTTTACTGTGGAGCCCCTGAATGGTTGTATGAAGACAGATAGCAATGTACACTGCTAAGCAAAACACTGTAAACCAACATTTTAAAGTTACATTTCAAAACCATCAGTGGTCCTTTACAGTCAACAGATGTCATTAGTGATCTATTAGTTCTTTCAGCTGCAAGGCGCCCATCCTATCACACTGTGACTCTCAACCTTTTTGTAAACCAACATACACAAATGAAACTTCTGTCCTGGAAACCGTGTCTCTCACATCTCTGTGTGCAGTGACACATGAAACACTACAACTGTACTTTAAATGAAAAACTGTCTGATGTTTTGCTGCCCTCATGTGCCCTCATTTGAAAATAGAAATACAGTAATTACTTTATTTGATCAACACACTCACCAGTTAGGGCCAGGATGAGAATGAGAAGGCTGCTCCGACAAGCCGAACCAGCCGAGTGAAGTTTGGTTGTCTGTTTTTTTTTTTTTTTTAGAAAAAAAGAGGAAGATGGTGACTAAGATTCATTTCCCTTTAATTCTATTTCCATATTTACTGTGACTAGCAACAATTTTCACTGTTACTTGAGGTGTGTTATTAAGCAAGTGCAAGTGCGCAATGCTTTTTCATGGAATACTATTTTTTAAATTTATTTAATTTAATGGCAACCCTGTTCAAAAATATTTTAAGAAATAGGGTACAGTGGAAGTAAAAAGTAGGAAACTAAGTGTTCAACCATTTGTCAGTTTCCCCACATTTATGTATTTGCATGCACGCACAAAAGCACAGTGTTTAATATTTCAAAATGTATGCATGTTTCTTCACCACATTTGCCAGTTTGTGGCATTCAGTTGATACATGTTGATCTGTGAACTCTTTTTAACCACTCTGACATTTAAACTCTGTCAAAAACAGGATGAAAAATAGGAAATGCCCCACACCCCTACACACACCTGTCCTGTTACTTGCCCATGTACGAATTATCTTAGTGTAATATGACTATAATCCACTACACTTTAGTGCAGGCAGCCTATGAACGTATGATTTTAACTCTGATCGATCTAGGATTCAGTATTCCATTACTATGACTGTATAAACAAAGCCGGTCCCAAGCATACAGTCTTAAAGCAATCACCCGTGTATGTGTGGTTGTAAACTCTAAAGGAACATACTTATATGGCCTTTAAACACCCCAATACACCCCAACTGTTTCCTAACTACCTTCATTCATCAGTATTTTTAACACATTAGATTGTATTTGGCTAAAGACCTTCCCCAATGACATACATCACAATACAACGATGATGACAGGCGATGACAAAGCTCAAAAAAGAGGACCTTGATTTCAAATGATCTTGTCAGACATCACTGAAGTAACTTTGCACAAAGCGTGTCTCACTTCAAGAGAAAATTCTGACTTCTAAATGTTCTCAGAAAGGTCTGGTTGCGTGTCATATGCTGTCTCATCACTACCATACACACTTAAACCGTCAACCATCACCAGACACAATAAGACCACCAACAACAAACATCACACTTTAAATCTACCATCAAAAGCACCTCATGAACAAACACAAGTAATTTTTAACATCCACTCCATCATCATAATTCTACTAAAGCAGAACTTCCTGTCACGGATACATTCATGACAGAAAAGGAATCCTAATCTATAGCAGAAAATCGCTCCTGACCAAAGTTAATTCTCACAAGAACTTACCTGTCCAGTGTCTCTTTGTGGAACTCCCTTCCCTGTATGTTACTATCATCGTGTTGAAAATGATCGAGCGATAGACTCATTCAAAATGTACTGAGAATTTTTGTTTCTCTTTAAAAGCTATGGTATCTGATCTAAAGTTCCAAAGAAAGCAAAGAAGGAACAAAAAAAAAACACTGTGTGGTTGGTGTGGTTTACTGGTTTACAAGAACAAGTGTGAAACATCCGGATGGAAATCCCTTTTAAGGTTTTCCAGCTAACTTTATTATCAACACATCCATTTTTTCAGGACATACAGAGAATTGAAATATTGTTTCCCTCATATCTGTGGTGATAATAAGCAATAGACATGGGGTAAGGTGGGGCTAAATTTAACAAAAATAAAAAGATGTAAACAGTTTAAATGTGGATGGCATACATATTCACACCTACGGGCAAAAGGTCCAGTGGACAGTGGACCTCATGTTCAGCACACTCACCATTTAGTGCCAGGATGAGACAGCTACTCCACCAGGCTGAGGGGACGAGTTTGGTTGACTCCATTTCGTGTTACTTTGTGCTCTCAGAAATGTCTGTTACTGAACAAAAGGTGTCTTAAAAAGAAAAGGGGAAGATGGTGACTCAGACTACGTGTGGCTGATTTTTATTTTAACAAGTAACTTGTGTTGGTTTTCTTACTACAACACACCCCAAGTATGGTCATTTTCCCTTGGTTTATGTGTTTCTAAATATAATTCTAAATGCTGCACATGGCATTATACTACGCTACGTCAAGGGTGGATGTTATCAGCAACTACACAATGTTCGATAGATGGACTACAAAAAAAGTCTGACATATTTCTCTTGGTGCTTTCTTACCATGTTGGTTCATGCAGGATATATAAACCTGGACAAGCTGGGGGAAAATGTGACTTTATCATCAAGGTCTGAATTGAAATGAAAAAATTGAAGATGAATAAATTAAAACAAAGTGTTTGTCACATTGAGAATGGTTGCTCTCGCTCGCCCTACTGTCCGCTCATGTTTGAGCATATTGGTAGGAGAAGGCCATCACACCAATGTTCATGTTCATATGCAAGTTTATTGAGTATAGCACTTTTCACAGAACAAGGTCACATAGTGCAAAGAGCAACAACAGAACATAAAGACAATATACAGCATTATACAGTAGGCAGAATAAAGCCCAGTTTAAATAAATAGGTTTTGAGCTGCTTTTTAAAATAACGGAGTGATGACAGTTGTTCTTCTCTTCTTTACCTTCACTTCTCATGAAACATCATACATTTTTAGTTATTACATCATTTCAAAACAGGAAAACAAAATACATAAATTCATTTTTAAAAAAGTCCTTTTGAAAATGTATTTTATTTGAAAACAATAAAAGATAACAGTGTTATAAATAACAGCCAATCCTTACATTGACTTTTCACATGTGACTGATGCCATTACACCATAACAGTTTTTGACCAAAAGGTGGTGCTAGAAACAAATGTTTCGACCAGTGCATTGTTTACATTGTTTATGTCCGATTGCAACAGAGGAAAACACACATGAGCCACGAGCAAGGAGCAAGGAGCTTGAGCTCGAAGCTTAAATACCAACAACTTCCAAATGTGAAATGTGAGAGAAGAGAAATTACATTTTACATAGCTTTCAACATGAGATCGATTATTTCTACAGTCAGTGATGACTGTGATGCACAGGTGTACACAGGTGAACAATATCTACATTCTACTTACAGATTAGTAACATGGACACTTTGCCTTTCTATGTCTGTCTGCATGCATCCATATGAAAGAGGTAAAACATGTTTGATCAACAGTATATTTAGTCAACTGTATACTGTCAACAGTGCAATCTCATTGCCTCAATGAAAAAGTTTTACATTATGTCATATGACATTACACAACAAAGAAAAGCAATAACAGACTCTAGCTGTCGGGCTGTTATGATCCTGCACATACCGTACGAGGTCTGTTCAAGTGGTTAATGTCTGCTTTCAGCTCTGATCCTGTCTTACTGGCATGTACCCATCACCAGAGGGCTCCACTGACTTGGTAGTTGACATAAGAGCAATCCTATCCAGTATATGACTTGGCAGAGGTGCCAGAGCTGAATTTAAACTGGTCCCAGAAAAGTTTAAAGGCAGTGGTGTGGATGAGGGGAAGAAACTAGTGGAAGAAGGTGGAGGAAACAAGAGCCTAGTGGATTCTGTGGACTTATCAAAGTCCTCCAGCCTCTCCTCCTGACTAACCTGCTCTTCACTCCCACTACTAATGCATGAATCCAGGCTAGGGAGTTCAGAGTTGCCGTCCTCCAGCTTCTGGACTCGTTCATAATCTGAACAAACCTGAATGGGCCCTTTGTCAAAACTACTTCTACTGCCTCCAAAAAACTTCTGAAAAAATACTTCTTTTCCATTTCTTCCCTCCGACTCCTCCTTGCCTTCAGGACCATCATCATGGCAATCGGTCACATTGATGCTATCTGGCTCCAGGCTTTCTTGACTGACCTCTTCACCACTGCACACGCCTGAATCTAAACTTTGGAGCCTGAAACGTTCGACCTGGGGCTTTTCAACCTTCTCATAGTCTGAAATTACTGGCAAAGGCTCACTGTTGTTGCTGCCATTAGAAAGCAACTGGAGGAGCTCAGCTTCTTTCCCTCTTACTTCAACCATATCCTGTTCTGCAGTTTTATCTTCAGCTTGGCTACCAACCGGTCCATAGGGTGTATCAGCACCACAGGGTTCCAGGTTCCCTGCAGTGAGTGAGGAGATAGGAGGAGGAGGAGGAGGAGACAGCTCAGAGTTACTGGGGTCGGTGTCGGTTGATTCATAGTTGCTTTCCCTTCGCATCTTCTCTAGCAGTGCTGCCTCCATCCCCCTGGGTGTTACAGCATCCACAGTGGTGGTTACCTCCACAGAGACGATATCCACGGGTTTCAAGAAGGAATTAAAGGATTCTTTGGTGAAGTGAGGACTCAACCAGGTCTGGAGACGAAAAGGTAAAAAGGAACAAGTTTAAGTTTGTGTTGCTATAGTGACAAGTTTAATCTTGTGTTAAAAAAGGTAATAGGTCCTTTGACTAATGAGTCATGTTTTCCTGTCTGGTTTCACATCCTACATGCATTGTACATCCTACTGTTTTGTGTCATGTGGTCCTCAGGCTTCTTAGTATGTGTTTTTATCTTTACAGCTACACTAATCAATGTTTTTTATCTTAAATGAGAAAGTCAAACATCTAGCAGCTAAAGAGCCAGATACTTTGGAGTTAGTGGATACAACAGAATTAAAAGACGAGTGTATTATTGGACTTGCGGTGAATGAGACACAAGATAAGATAAGATAAGATAATACTTTATTGATCCGACAACGGGGAAATTCACTTGTTACAGCAGCAGTGTTCAGTGTACATATTTACAGAAAGTATTAATACAGCCTAGTGTACATATTTACAGAAGTACTAGAAGCTTTTTAAAACGTAAAACAGGCATGTACAGAGACTACAACATGGTCAGGTGCAGGTGTTGTAAAGTCTCACAGCAGCAGAGAGCAACTCCATACAAGTGATAATGGTGTCTTGTGTCTGCTTTAAGTGTAACTAAAATACTTACCATAGTGTTATCTGATTTTGTAAAATAATGTTTGTCACAGTATAAAACACTTTCCAAGGAAGCAAATATTGCAACACTGAAAACAATTAAAGCCTGTGTTCTTATTAGGATTAGCAGCGCGCCCTGATTTAGACAGCTTTTAAACAAAAGAAAAGGAATTCAATAAACTCACCTGGAAATTTACATCCCGCAAAAAAGACTTTTCAGGATTCGGTAGAGGTGGACCTCTGATTCTCTTCACTACGTAAATCCTAAAAGATAAAATAACATAATCTTAAAGAAAAAATATAGGGGGGAAAACGTACACCATCAGAATTTAACATATTCTTGCGTCACAAATGATAAAAATGTCTTGGAAAAGTACTTGGTGTGGTTGTGTCTGCTTACCAGGTGGTTCTGTTGGTCTTAAGGAGTATAAGGAACAAGGCAAATGCTGCCACGCATCCAACAGTGACCATGACACCCTGAGCAACATCTGCCAAACACAAGGACAGAGCATGTCACATTAGCTATAAGATGTTGTTTTTAAACCACTATATCCACAATCTGGACTTTTTAATTATCCCACAGTGATCCTTATATATAATCAACATAATCATAGAAAACTTCTAGTCCACATTAGTTTAGACTGAGAATTCGACCTGTTTGCCCAAATTATACTGTAGCGTCAGGTGGCCTGTTCTTTACTGATAACACAGGATACATAAAACTGTAACAAATAAACTGACTGATGAATTATAGCAACAAAGTGATTAAGCAGATTTCCTTTCAATGTTTTGTATCTGAGTTTCCCTCCCAGGAATACAAGTCATTCATTAGATCTTGCTTTCCACTCACTGTATTTGTTAAACTAAAACAATTAGCTTTGTTCATATTTTGCCACCGTTACCTGATGGTGCTGGTGTTGGTTTTACTTTTCCAATGGGTGACACCCATGATGCAGTGCGGCTCCAGTCACTCCAGGTCGACACATATACATCGCCCTGGGCGGTCTTCACTCGAACGCGTGCCTCATACATCTCGTCTTGTATCAGATCTGGGAGTATAGCTGTGCAGCTCTTGTCACACTCCGTTTCTTTTTTGTTTTCATCCTGACAAGAAAGAAACAAATGTGTGGATGTTTAATAAACTGATTTTCATGTCCGTGCGTTTACTTTTACTTGGATTTCTCACAACTATAAGACATGAATTATTTCCACAAATCATTTAATATTCACTCTCAAGACTTCTTCAACACTTAGCCATATCTAACATACACACTCATTTATTTATTCACATACTGACATAGACACAAAATATATACACACACTCCATTGCTGATCCTTTTGTCTCCACTGCAGTTGGCAGAGGAAAAGTGAAATTCTCGTCTCGCCAACTTGAGGGACCCAAGAAACGCTGGTAAAGTTGACATCTGGTTTGGACGGAGGATTCAGCTTTACTGTAACATAACACACACACACACACACACACACACACACACACACACACACACACACACACACACACACACACACACACACACACACACACACACACAGTTTGTTTGAGTCATGAGTAGCGCACAAGGAACATTACGTGATATAAGGTGATATATTGTTTATCATACTTACTGTAACAAGCTGGCCTGTATAAAATGCTTTTCTTCATAGTGTTACAGTTCAGATGAATGTTCATCTCATGGGAGTCCCGAAACTGTGAATATTTTGAAAGAACAATATTGCTCTTAGAAAGAATTCATAAGACACTGAATAAGACATTAATAAGCAGCTTTGAATGTCAGGATTTGGTAGTTAGGATGACGATCTACTGGACAACAAACAGTACCTCATTTAATAAGGTTATTCCAAGTTGAATACTCAAAGGATGTCAATGTAAATAGTAAATACTTAAAAATAGTGAATAATTCTAATAAATAAATAAATACCCTCCCAGCTATTCTCATCTCTCACTCTCACCATATTCTCTAAAGTGTTGAACTATTCCTTCAATATTCAGTGATTCTTGTGATTACTACTGAGCTTCTCAGACTCACAATCAAATAGCCTTTGAAGATCATAGTGCACCTCTTGAGCTTTGGTCTGGAGACGTCAACAGGCTCCAGTTTACAGGAACTGTAAGTTTTCATATATTTACTGTAAAAAAAAAAACATTTCATGTTCATTTTGCTGCACTCATAATATCATTTGGGTACATAGTAACTGCATTTCCTCTTAGGATGTATCTGCTCAGTTTTTATTTTCGTAAATGCCATGCTTACCTTTGCCTTTCACCGTGAACTGTGCACACACTGTCTACATGCTTAGACTCATACGTGCAAGTGATGTTATTATTGTAGTCATTGTAGCAGATGAGATCTGTGTCAAATAATGGAGCTGAGATTAAATGAAAAGCTTGTGTTAGTCTTGTGTAACTTTGAAATCAATTATGTTTGAAAATGTAAGAATGTATGTCGAGTTATCAAAAACTCACATCCATCGCGGCTGGGGCAATCCTGTGTGTTGATGGTGCTGACAAGAGTCAGAGCAAGTAGAAGAAACAGAAGAGAGGTTTTCTTATTTCTCTCCATTTAACATTTCATCAGTCTTCTTTTTGGGAGCTCTTAAACTATCCAAAGCTGGATGACTCAGAGAGGTGGAGGACTGATGGATTGTTCTTGCTTCAGGGTGTAACTCACAGCTTCAACCTTCATCTCATCCTGCACAGATAAAAAGATACAACTGCTAACACATGGCAGAGAGATGACAGAGATTGTATGTTGCTCAGCTTTATTTTATGGTGTTCACATCCATTCATCCATTTTTTATAACTGCTCAGCCTTATCGGAGGGGGTACAGCCTGGACTGGTCTTATATTGTCAGATTTGTCAGAGTTTATTTTTGTGTACACAGCCAAATGCTCTGACCTGAAATACACAAAGAAAAAACTAAAAGAGAAATGTGTCATGTGTCAATATGACATTGCATGGACTGTTTTTGTCCCGTTAAGGTGGTGTTATGTGTGTTAGCGTGTATCTGCGATTAAAGTTCCTCTTTATGCCACAGTCAACCACATTTCCTGATCAGCAGCTGATAATGTGAAAGGCCTCAGTGGGGAAGAAGCACTTTGAATCACACTCAGCAACACAACATCAACTCTTTCAAGTCTTAGTCTAGTCTTAGTCAGCCACTATCTACTCTGCAGTCTACCTCTTTCTAACCTCGTTCACCAAGATAAGTCTTCATTTATGTCGTCTTCCTCTGACATTTGGACTTCCCCTAACCTGCTCCAACTGAAATGAAAGAGCTGACACTCTCTCTTTCCTGTCTTTTTTCTTTGCTCTCTCTCTGTTTCACAAAGATAAAGCACAGCAAAAAAAACACAAACTACACAAAAACCACTTCCTAACCCACTACTCTTCCAAGAAAGCTACTGCTGTTTCCAAAAAGAACTAGAAAAACTCATTCACTACCCGATAACTATACTCTTCCTTTCTTGTCGTATACTGATACTGGTGTGAAAACTACTAAGGTCACAGCTTCTGATAACTGCCGTAGCCAGGCAGAAAATAAGTCTCATCCTAGCACTTGCATTATTACTGACTATTGAGGTGACTAGTTTTAACGGAACATACAAAAATTTCCACTAATTCAAATCATTTCTTTATTAAACAACACTTCTTTGTGTTTGAGCACATGTATAACAGTGACGAAATGTGGTACCACAGTCAGAGGAAGCCTGCAGGATCGCCTGTTTGCATCAGAAACCGAGAGCACTTATGTGGGATGAACCCGACATATTGATGTGGACAAGATGTCTGAAAACATCTGTAGTTGAGATTGTCCTAATGACAGATTATGTCGTCACTATACTTCACCTGCTTTCAAGAGTTTTGTTGGCTGGATCCATTTAACGCAGTTGTTTGCTTTGGTTATGAAGCTATAACTGAAAGAGTGTGGGAGCGTGATGGTGGGAGAAATTAACATGACCGGCAACAGCAGCATGTAGCATGTAGGAGGAATGACCGAAACAGCAGCAGCAGCAGCAGCAGCAGCAGCAGCAGCAGCAGCAGCAGCAGCAGCAGCAGCAGCAGCAGCAGCAACAGCAACATGACTGATCAAGTGTGTGGGCTTGTCAAGTTATCTATTTAACATGTACTGGATTGATTGCCACAGAGGTTGGCAAACAGCTTGATGGCTTGTCAGACTTCACTGAAATACCCTTACACATGTCTCCCTCTCAGAGAAAAGTTTGACTTGTAAATGTTCTCAGAAAGGTCTTGTTGTCGTCGTCATTACCACACACTCAAACAGTAGCGGTTTTAGGTACGGGCGGACAGGGCAGCCGCCCGGGGCGCCATTTCGTGGGGGGCGCCACGAGCGCCCGAAAATGAAAAAAAACCTTTCGATACCGCTCATTAAGTCAGCGGAGCGGGCGCCCCCGTGGGCGGGGAGTTGACGACGAGGTAGAGGGTGCGCCGGACAGACTGATCAGGGCGCACGGCGCGTCCAGGGGCGCACGAGAAAATCTCCGTCCCGGGGGGGGGGGGGGGGGGGGGGGGGCGGTTTCGCCCAGGTTCGCCCAGGGCGCAAATGTGACCAGGACCGCCGCTGCACTCAAACCATCAACCATCACAAGACACCATAAAACCATAATCAGCCAACATCACACTCTTAATCTATCATCAGTAGCATCCACTCTATCATCATAATTCTGCTTGAGCACGATTTCCTGTCACAGACACGTTCATGAAGCCAAAAAAAATCGCTCTTGGACTTACCTGTCCAGCATCTTTCTGTGGTGTTCCCTTGCCTGGATGTTACTGTCATCGTGTTTATTCAAAACGGTCGAGTGAGAGTCTCAGACTGAGACAAAGTTAACACTACTGTATCTGGTCTAAAATTCTAAAGTGACGTACTGGAAAGAAAAAAAAAAACACTGTGTGGTTAGTGTGGTTTCACTGACGGGTGAGCCATCCAAGTTTCAAGAACTCGATGTATGTGTGTGTGTGTGTGTCTGCTTTGACTTTCCGTTCCTTTTTTATTTCTGCTCATTAAATGTATCACTTCAGTTTCAGGCAGAGTAGAAACTCTGAGTTCCGGTTAAGTGTTGCCTCTTAAATATGCCATTGTGTTACTGTCCTGATCCCTTAATGCCTCTCTACTTTCTCTAGAGTTACATGAGAAGTCCAAACGTAAAACTATCCACCTAAATTGACACTTTTCGACATATCTGGTTTATTTAATCCATTTTATAGCAAGGTATGTGCAGGACTGCACATGGCCAGTGGCTGTGGTAATTCCTTCCCTCCATATTGCTTGTGGAGCTATCCTTTAGTTTCATATCGGATAGATAATCCACAGTATTCAGCAGTTTGAGATGGACAGATAAAGTCTGTCCCAAACATACAGTCTCTTACACTGTGACTACTATGTTGCTGTAGACCGCTTGCTGCTTGCATAAAGAAGTTGGACTTCACAAGGCCAGGGAAAGTCCAACAGACGGATGCAGGAAGTATCAATCACGCGCATGGGGAAACTCACCTTTGTACTAAAAAACTGTAACTTTAGAGGAAACCAACTTGAACTGTCTAACTGCGCCTCATATTAACCTTAAGTTTGGAATGTATATTTGCACAGAAGCAGGACTGTGGACTCACATTATGGTGCTGGGAAGGGAACCTGGCCAGTATGAAGAGAGGAAGAAGAAGAGGCTTCCAGTGGCCAATAGACTGCACATCTGGGCATGTTTAGGGACAAAGCACTTAAGCATACTATAAATCCAGTGATTAACTTTCAATAGTTAAGCCAAGGTCAGACTCAGGTGCAAGTTAAACATTTTATTCAACAGACGATGCTGCTTTAATATTAAAAGTATTAAAACTGCCCCAAAGGCCATATGCATGGCATTAGATTTGTTTTACTTTGGAGCTGCCAACTGGTAGTATGAAGACAGATAGCAATACAAACTGCAAAGCAAAATATTCTAAACCAACATTTTGAAATTACATATCAAAACCATCAGTGGTCCTTCACAGTAAAGACATGTCATTAGTCGTCTGTTAGTCCTTTCACCTACAAGGTGCCCATCCTGTCACACTTCCTGTCGCTCTTCGGGCCACAGATCACCTAACTTCAACTTACTGTAAACCAACATATGCAAATTAAACTTGTGTTCTGGCAACCGTGACTCTCACATCTCTGTGTGCAGTGACACACGTTTTATATTTCACTTGACACCCATTCCGATCTCTTGTTTGTAGTCCAATAGCCTACACGTATATACCACGATTCATAGTCACATAAGCTTTGGTTTGGCATCGCTTTTGAACAGAAGTGACAAACCTTAAAAGAGATTTATGAGACACTGAAACTGTACTGTTTCACTAAATGAAAATCTGTCTGATGTTTTGCTGCCCTCATGTGGAAACATTTTGTTTTTGTTTATTTGTATCCGTTCACCTCCAGACATTAAAACATTTTGTTGTTGATTAACATGTCACTGAATTGTCTGAAAATCTTGAAACCAGACAAAATCCAGTGATATATATATATTAAAAAATCCATTGTTTTAGATCTTATTTAGGAAAAATAACAAAAACAAAATTTTAAAATAGTCATTTTTGGAGTGTATTTTCCCTGCAGGTCGATCTGTCTCCAGCACAGTGCCAGTGGACCTCATGTTCACAGCGAGATAACAGAAGTAATTACTTTATCATATCAACACACTCACCAGTTAGGGCCAGGATGAGACGGCTACTCCCTGAACATGAGCCAACAGAGCTAAAGAGTTTAGTTGACTTCTTTTTGTGTTATAGTCACTTTGTGCTCGAGTTCTCAGAAATGACTGCGGCTGAACCAGTGGCCTTTAAAAGAAAAGCGAAAGATCATAACCAAGATTCACTTCTTTTTAATCTAGGCCCCGCCTCAAGTGTGTTGTTGCTCAATGCAATGCTAATATTGGTATAATTTAAAAAGTGACACTGTTTTAGGAAAGAAGGAAAATTGAAAGTAAAAAGTGTCAAACTAACCCTAAAAAAGCAACAAAACATAGCTGTAAGTATATTTTATTTCATGCATTTATTGGACTCAAATTATTATTTTTTATTTTGAAAGGGGAACAAACACTTGAGTTGTGTGTGTTCATTTCACAGGTCTGAAGCCCAACGGTCAAACTCAAAGCACGATGCTTTTATGAAGCTTCACAGTCCTACAAATATACATACGTACGTATATTTCATAAGGAGTGGGTGTACATGAGATTTACGAGATTAAAACACCTCTCAAATCACTGTAATTCAAAGTGCAGCTCTGTTTTATTCCATCAACAGCATTGTAGCTGTAAACAAACAATTTCCAGTTTTAGTGTTCACGTATTGCTGGCTTTTTAGTCAACTCATCTCTGAATGTGTTGTGAATGAAAGAAATGTCCCTTTGTGGTGTATGTTTTGCATTGTTTGTTTTAGTTTATTTCATTTTAAAGGAACAGATTCACATTTAAGGAAATGTTCTTATTAGCTTATTTGCTGAATAAAGCATGAAATAAACATATAAACATGCAATCACTATTTATCAATATATTATAAAAGTACAAGATGGCTGATATTTACTCTATGCTTTAGAGTTATTTAAACACAAAAGACGCATCTTTTCATCGGACTCTCACCAAGAAAGTAAATAAGAAGTATAAGCAAAAAATTTCCCAAAATGTCAAAATATTCCTTTAAACTTCAGCACACAAAAACAAGCAAACATCATCCTTTTTTTCTTATCTTCCAGTACCAGTCTGATCCAGTTTCAACCCATCAGCCACACTTTGTGTGAACCAATCACCAGTGCTTCCCTCGTCCTTCAGATATGACATGCTCGGGCACGGCGCGGGTGTACCACTCCGACCAACTGCCGTCATACACCGACACTCCCGGGTTACCACATTCATGGGCCGCCAGCGCCACGTGACATGCAGTCACGGCCGAGCCACACAAGACACAAATAGGGCAACTGAGGTCCACACCAGCCCGGGCAAACAGAGCCTGGAGTTGCTCCTTGGGTAGGAAGTGACCAGACTGGGACAAGAAGGAGTGGAAGGGTATGCTGATGGAGCCGGGGATGTGGCCTGGCTCTGTGTCTGTCAATCAGAAAGAGGGAACAGGAGTGAGTTATGTGTAGATGAGGGTTTTTTTTATATCATTCAGACCACTTAACATGTGTTCTTAATTAATCAGCAACTTAGGTGACAACTTAAAAATCCAGTGAAATAAAATAAAAATAAAAAAAGACACTGCAGCACCTAGGATTATGAAGAATCTCACAATATTCAGGATTTGTTGAGACTCTGAGACGTACCGATTTAATTTAAAGTCAATTTTAAGGCCATAGTTTGTGACATTGTTAAATCTAATAATTGATTTTTTGTGTGGCGCCACAAAAAGCTGCACAACATTGAAACATTGTCACCTTAAAAGGTTGATATGTGCTAACATCATTTAAATATTACATTCATTTGGAGTTGAGCCCATCTAATGAATATAAGTCAAATATTGAATTTACTTCTGGTTCAACAACTCTTCACTCTGCAGCGTTCACCAGCTACAGTCACTAACTTTGTCTGCCTGCTGCTTGCTGCCTGTCAGCTGGTGTACAGTGGTTTCATCAGACTTTTTTTCTCCTAAAAATAATTGCAGCTGGAGGTTGACAAGATCGACAATAGCAGTGAGACAGAGCCAAAATTAAACTCTAAATGTTCAAACCAGGAGACCGAAACCATTAGCAGGACACTGCAATGCTCCATAAAGATGAACAGAAAGAGTTGGATAATAATTTACTGAGGGTTTATTATGTGCCAGAAATAGAAGAAAAGAAGAAGAAGAATTTTACTCCGGTTACACGTTGCCCTTATTGATAAAGATATCACATTCATGTCTATATCACACAGATATAGAAATAAATACAGCTAAAAACGTATAAACAATAACATCACAAAGTGCTATGTACAATACTATGATGCAATGGTTATTGCCGATCGGTGAGGCATAACTTGATTAATGCGATCAATAAGGCTTTGGGTTCATTGTTCAGTTAAGGCATTATGTCGTAGTTGGAAACACACTGAATAATAGCTGAGTTCGAGTAAGCAGCTTTAGTTTTAGGCTCCTCGTTGTTCATACTGGCTCACTGTCACACTGGGGGTTTACCTGGGACACTTGAACAGAACAGAACCATTGTAACGTTCGGTAACATGCTTCTTCGACCACCTTAGTGCCTGGTGTTACAAAAAAGCTAGGTTCATTTGCAGCCAGCATCCCAACACAGCCAGTGTTAGAGTTGGTTTGCTCCCCATGATTTCTCCCTGCAAAGCCTCTGATCTGTCACAAACTCGTGATGTAAACACAAACTGCAGCTGTGAACACTGCATGGATCAGACAGACTAAAGAGGTCAGAGGGCACAAAAGTTACATCATTGCAGCTGCAACCATTTCTTTAAAAAAAAACTCCTTTATATAAATAAGATTCCCAAAGGTTGGACAGTGTTGTTAATGTATTACTCTGTCAACCTGGAGACTGTACGTTACATATAGTATGTAAGGTGAATCATTGTTTGAGCAATATTTAGTTGAGTTTTGGTATCAGTTCCTAAAATAATAGGTTGTTCAGTACTTCACTTGAAACTATTTAAGCCTTTAGACAAACTTCCAACAGTACAAGAACTTTATCTAAACAGAATACCATCATACAATATATTCTGAATGTACAGTTAAAAATGTTTAAATGTACACATTCAAACTCTACAAAGTTTGAATGTACAGTTCAAGGTTGTTTAATGCTATGGCCAAATTTCAGTCGATACCAAAAGAGTGCTGAGGATTCATACCGAGCCTTAAATGTGAGGATTAACTGTACTAAACATGGACAAAGTAATAAATGTAGGGGGATCCAATCTGCAAAATCAGGAACTTGATTTGGTCAAAAATAGTAATGCTAGTCCCTCTTGTACTTCCCTAAACTATGCATGGCATAGATCTCTTCTAAAAGGCAAGTTTGCCTTAGGTTAAAGTTCACTGCTGAGACATGCTTTTACAAATGGAGTTTCACCTGTACATAGCACATCAAAGCTTTTTCTCAGCGTGTAGTACGCATGCAGACACGTGTGTGTGTGTGTGTGTGTGTGTGTGTGTGTGTGTGTGTGTGTGTGTGTGTGTGTGTGTGGAGTGAGAAGTGTATGGAATAACTTTATACTATATATATATTTCACTATATACAGACTGCTAACTGTAAAGATCGACTTAAGGGTGGACAATATCTAAATTCTAGACCATTCACTCTCTCTGAGTGTGTGTGTGAGAGAGAGTGTATGGGTCAGAGACTGCAGATAAAATGCATGGTTATGTGAGCACTATCTATCCACTGACTCTCCTTATGTGATTTAGGCCTGCCTGCCTGCCTGTGTGTTTGTCCAGAGTAAACTCTACAAAAAGCCTACGTACAAAGAGGTCCCTGGACTCAGTGGACCTGTAATGTTTTTTTTCACCGCATGCGCTGAGCCCACATGTGTGTCAACTGTTAATATAATCTGTTTTTTTAGTTAATCGCATGGAATATCGGGAAAGAAAATGTATAAAGAAAGTGTGTTTATTTCAGTTTACTGTCACAGTGACATGGTGGCTGAGCTCCTGTGGGTCAGATTCACTGCAGAGTGGCACTTTCTTTGGTTTGTAATGATAGTAACGTTGAAACTTAAGACACGTTTAAAGCAACATTATGTAAATCTTCCACCATAAAATAACAGATTTTAAATAATTGTGATGCCTCACTGCCTTGTAATCAGGTGACGCTGGCAAACAGCCACTAATTTAAGTTATAAACACAAACACACAAGTTTTCATTGCACTACAGACATAATTCATTGCATTGAACATCAATGTTTTTATGTAATTATTATATGCGATCATGCATACATCTGCCACAGTATGACATTCTCCTGATAAGATCCTAATTTGAATTGTTTTTCGGGTTTGTCTAGCTCATGAGCTGAGAGTCCACTTGTTTTTCTCAGAGGTAGCATCTCACAACTTTACTCACTTTACTTACTTTTGACTCAGTACTGGCTGTTGACCCATAACTATGTATATGAGCTGACTTTGGTGTGAAGTTCTGAGTAAGTCGAACCACAACTAGGTCAGGATGAAATGTCATGCTCTTTCCCAACACTTATGAGGGAAGTAAACCTAATTTCTTGGGTCATCTGAGGCCCCTTACTTACTCAAGTAAAGTCTGTAAAAAATTTACACTGACATTTTACACTGACATTTTCTGTTTGGCTGTCTTTTTAAACCTTCGAACATATTTTGATTCTTAGATCTATAATAATTTATAATACAATACATTTATAATAATTTATGTGCTGTGGTTTTCTTCATTAAAAAAGACTATGATCTCTTCAGGACCCAAAACTACATCTCAGTTATGGATGTTAAATTAGTATATGCATATATTACCTCCTGTTAGTCAAAGCTAAAAGTCAACTTTTTCAGTTTCTGTTCTTTGGAAATTTGTGTCGTGTACAACGAAAAGACAGAGTCTTGTGGTTGTGTATGAGAACAAACTGTGGCCACTTTGTTTCAAACGAAACCACGTATCAGTGTCACGTATGATGATGATGATGATGATGACACAGTTACAGACTACTCACTGTCTCTGGGTTCAGGATCCACTCCTTTGAACCTGCCTGCGGGCCTTGCGTCCACCACCTGGAACTTTTTGGAGTCCAGGTTTTCCAGGATATCCTCATAAGTCCGGATCCAGGTGCGGTTCAGGGACGCCTTAAACTCGGTCGGCGTTGGTCTGACGTACTTGTCACTGATCGGTCGACCCTCCAGCTCCCAGTTCCTGAGCCCCCCGTTGAGCAATGAGACCGCGCTGTGGCCAAACACCCGGAACATCCACCACACACGGGGCGCAGAGAACGCACCGAACTCGCTGGCGTCGTACAGCACGACGTGCGTGTCGCTCTCTATACCCAAATTCCCGACATAATCTGCAAAAATCTCCTCTGATGGCAGCATGTGGTCCAGAGGAGAGGTTTTATCACAACACTGGTCTATGTCAAAGAAAGCTGCGCCCGGGATGTGCCTCTTCTTAAACTCGCTCTTGGCGTTGCGTCGCAGTTTGGGCAAATACCAAGACGTGTCCAAGATGCGCATTTTTCCCTGGGCCTTCACGGCCTCTGCGAGCCATTTAGAGGTGAGCAGAGCTCTCGCTTGAAGCGCCATGGTTAATCACACCCTGAGGCTACAGAGTTTACTGTACTTCCACTGGATGGACCTGATCCTGTGCCAAAGGTTGAGGGTGGAGAGCGCAGGGGCGTTGATGGTGGAGAGGGAGAGAACTAACACGCCCCCAGCCTACTGTGCAACAACTGGAAGTGAATGGAGGCTTGACGCTTCACAGTAATGTGAAAGTTTTAGGTTATTTTAATATGAAATGCACTGGGAATGTGCAATATGTCCAATGTAATTATTTAGACTCTGCAGTCCCATCATCATTACTTATAGGTACCTGATCCAAAAAATACTACATTATATTTCGAGGATAATATTTGTATTCTCATGCCCTGCTAGCTGATTGATTTAACTGCACATAAATCATGTGCTGATATATTTTTTTATTCATCTTGCAGGCTGCAATCAACATTTCCATATTTTTATTCTTGTGTACAGGTTTATTCGCTTCTTCTGTTAAGCGTATTATGTTTTTTTCATGTTGATTTAATACACTTATTTAAAGCACCCTAATGTAATCAAGTCTGTTTATTATCAGTAGCAGCAGTAACTAAAACACAGCAGGAGGGAGGTACTGCGGAGGGGGAACTTATTTCCACCCGGTCGCTTTTAGATGGTGCACAATAGTCGCTCGGCGGATGTTGATGGAGTCGCACGTTGTCACTGAGCTGAAGCTGAAAGTTTTTAATTAATAAAACTTTTTTTTTTAAAAGGTTAAAAAAAATGTCGGCGTCGTTGATCAGGAGAGGACTGCAGCTGCTGGGTGACGACATTAAAGGTCAGTTTAACCTTTTAGTCACAGGTGGCTAACACATTAGCATCCATCCTGTGTGTGTTTATGTTGTTTATTTATATATTTTATATGTTTCTGTTTTATCCACCGTGCGCACCGTGAGCTGCTGTAACGAGTCGATAAAGTCTAAAGTGTCTGTGTCCTGCTGTGCACCCCACCAGATGCCAGTAAGGTGAAGAATAATAAAAATAATAGTAATAAGAAGAAGCAGCATCAGACACCCAGCTCGGCCACGGTGATGGAGCTGGTGAGCACAAAGCGACAGGGAGTCACCAAGCAGGTCAAACGCCTGCAGGGTCGCCTGGGTCCCGGCAAGAGCAAAGCTACAGTCAAAGACAAGAGGATCAAGTCTGCAGTGGGTCAGTCTGCTTTCCTGGCTTCAGTGTTCAGTGCATGGGCATGTGGTGGTGTTTTTTTTTTTTAAATGGGGAGCAAACCTTCCCTAAAATCTTCAGGGTTCCCACGGGTGCTTGAATTCCTTGAAAATGCTTGAATTTCAATTCAGTGTTTTCAAGGTTGTGAAAATGCTTGAATTTTTTGTGAAGTGCTTGAAAATGCTTGAAATTTGTGTGATGTCTATCTCAATAAACCAAGAGAAAACAAAAATGTTTCCTAAGCGGCTACGCGCTTGATCCGATGCCTTTACATGCAGAACTCAGTTATCATACTCGCTTGGTGTTCTGCCGAGAAATAACAGTAGACTACTATCGACACCTGTTGGTCACTGTTATTGCGCTATGGTAGTTACACAATACACCGCTCACAAGCTGAGAATACAAGCCAATTCACAATTAGTTAAAAATCAAAACAGTCAGTCTACCACTATATGAAATAATGCTAATTAGACCCATATTATTATGCCATACAGTGGCACCGCTGCGCTTCCCATGACCATCATGGCAAACACAACTAGTAGGCTACCTATTTAAAGGTGCTGGAAAAATTGAAAAACTGGTGCTTGGAGGTGCTTGAAAAGTGCTTGAATTTGTTCATGAAAAAGGTGTGGGAACCCTGAAACAGCTGCCTCCACTAAATCCCAAATAATAAAACCAACAGTGCTCTAGCAAGGACATTGGACGAGAGGCAGTGTACGCCCTGGAGAGGTCGATAGTTCATCACAGGGATGACACAAACAGCTGATTGTGCTCACATTAGATTATACTTTATTTATCCCAACACGGGGAAATGTACTTGTTACAGCAGCAGAAAGTGTAGCATACACTTTCTACTGAATTAGAAAAAAGTAGAAAAGGCAAAAAACAAAACAATAAACAGACAGAAAAATCTAAGATATCATTCACACAAAGTAACCTATTAAAAACTATAGTAAACAATGTAATTATGAACACATTGGTTGTGTGGATATGCATAGTGATGACTAGGAAAGAAAAGTTACAACAGCAAAGAATCTTAATGAGATACAGACAGACTACTGGATGAGGAGCTTTTAGACGACACAGATTATTTTCTGGTTTATTGAGAGATCCTATTTGTTGACCGCACTGTCCAGAATAAGTGGAATAGACAGATAGTAACGTGTTTACAGTACAACCTCTCAGCGGCTGCTCAGCCCTCTGGTGGTTGTTTTTATTTTAACATCTATCGTACTTTGACGCTCTAAACCTCCTCTTCTTCTTCTTTGGTGTTTATTGTAGAGGAGTTCAGGAAGAAGCAGAGGAAGAGCCACATGAGTGACAACCTGAAGTACTTCATGAGCACTGGCTACAAAGCAACAGATTCTGACACTAGGAAGGTGAGAAAGGACATGTGGCATATTAGAGCTGTCTTCAGTATCGATACATGCATTTATATTTAATTGGGAAAGATCATTTTGTTAAGTAAAATTCAATAAGGAGGTGTGAAAGAAATCAGAATTAATTTACAGATGTTGTGTCCTAAACTACAGAAATATGATCATTCATTTGTGATTTATTTGTGATTTATTCATATTTTTTTCTCCTTTTATTTTATATTTGCTTCTGCCTTTCTCTGCTGTCTACACATCGAAGTGTGTGTTTATCGTCGTGACTTGCTTTTTGTCTCACTTAGATCCTGAACCACAATTCAGGTAGACAGTCCAGGAATCGCCCAGAACGACCTGCCAAGAAGGTGACGGAGCCGGAGTCTCTGTTCACGGAAGAGGAGTTCCAGCAGTTCCAGAAGGAATACTTTGGCAGGACTGTCGAGGAGAAGAAATGAAGCGCACCCAAAACGCAAAGACACTGCAGCCACGGTGGAAACGCCAGCGTTTGCGTTTTGTGGATCACAGGATCTGGACCAGATTATGCTCTGGAAGTTGGTTTCACTTCACGTTTCAACAATGGAATGAGAAAACTTTGATGTTTTTATGAGTGGAATCTGCCCTGATGTTATTAATACAGACATGTACTGTCATACATACAGGGAACATGTGATTTACAGTGTTTTTCCTGCCAAGAGTTTCCATTCTGAAAATCCTATAGCCTAAACTTATATTAAAATGTTTCAAAACGATGACTCATAACTAGTCATTAGTCATTAGTACAGCAAGTGCAGCTTCAAATGGTCGCTGATTATGATTATAATTAACTGATATTCTTCTTTATGTGGCTCTGGTGTTGTCCTCCAGTTACAACTCCTTACTTTGTTGTTGTTTTTTTTACTGTTGAGCAGAAATCCAAAGTTTTTCAATACAGAGACACATTTTGACTTTGTTATTTTCATTCTGGTTGTAACAGCAATAAATCTTTGTGTTCAAATTATTTCAAATGCAGTCACATTCTATGAGTTTAGCCATGATCACAGCTTACTTGCCAGGAAAAAAAACGAGTTTAGCTGCACTAGTTTACACGAACATTCAGTTCTGAGCATGAACATACAAGTTGGCCATCAGCTTTGTTTTCTGTGAGACTGTGGCTTTGACGTTGGATTTTTTTCATTCCAACAACAGAACCTGTAGTGGGTGTGTGGTTAAAAATAAATAAATAAGAATGTAGATGCTCGAGTAGCTTTGAATGAGCAGAGTGAAGTCACGTGACGTGTCAATGTTTTTCACATCTAACCTGTTGCGACTTTAGGACCAGCATTCATAAGTCAATAGTGAGAATGAAAGTCAGTGCTTGCAAAGTAGAGTCATCGCAGAACGACTTAGATACAGCAGGGAAAGTTACACAATGTCCAAGGTAAGAAATACAATAATTAAGTTGTGTGACGATTATTTGGAGTTTGTATATCAAGGGTTAAGTCGCATTACTTATTAGTTTAACCAAATACTGGAGAACAAATTCATTAAAGTGAAATTAGTGAAGTGTTTGTGTCTTGCAGCCCTGCTTGATTCCTGCGATTTGTTTAAGATTTTTCAGATGTAAACTGGTATATTAGATTCAAATTTTTCAATAAGGGAGGTTGTGTAAATTCATTTAGGATTTTTTAACCAGTTAACTGAAACTTTATGTGCAAAAAAAAGTGCATTAGAAAAAAATTGTAAGTTTCTGGAGGAGATATTTGACAAATTTGTCTAAATTCCACCTGTGTGTGGAAAATTTAAAATTAAAATACTATTATTTCTACCTAATGTCTAGTTTCCAAGAGTAAAAGTGAAACCATTATCAGAGGCAGACAGGATGGGAGTGTGCCAACGTCAACAATGTGATTAATCTTATCTGGCGTGCTTGGCGATGTCAGTCAACAGTTCATTGTCAAATGAAAAGGCGTTGTCCACGTTAATGAAGGGTGTTGTGTGGATGGGTGTTGTGATTAAGAATGCCAGATTAACAGTGTTTTGTCTTTTGTGATTGTTTTGATCTAATGGCAGAAATTACCATACATATTAAATCATATGCAGAGATCATGTTCATTTAAAAAAGCCTCCACTTACGTATGTCATTTACTGATTAATATGTGAATAATGTCAAATAGAGTCGTCAGATTGGAAAGACCCTCTCATCATCCTCTCCGACTTTGCAATAAAACTGCATGTTTTGTAACTGATTTAAAGTGGGAGACATCAATGTTCATATTCATGCTTCCCGCAGAACACATTTGCACATACATGCATTTGTTAAGAATCTAATAGAAGTCGCTCTGATACTGTTCTTTTTCTGATATGAGTTCTTTTGAAAGGATGTTTAGATAACAGTCCTGATAGAGTCAGGTTAAACAGATACATATACACTTAATACACAGTTTTAATATGGTCTTATACTGCGGAGAAATGTCAGACAAATGAGGGATTTGAGAAAATTCAAATATTACAAAATTGAATGAGTGAATGAATAAACTTTTTGTAAAATGTTACAGAATGTATCATCAGATGCTCTCAGCGGCTATAATATTGTACAATAAATGTACTTGTGTGATGGCTCCTGTCTTTCTGCAGCCAATTCCTTTGCCAAGAGGAAAGATTTCCAATCCAGAAAAAAACTAAGGATGCAGAGGCACTAAAATGTAGCTCTCCACCTCAACTGTCTCCTACAACATCTTCAAAGGTTGGTGCTGCTGTGTATTCTCCACATACTCTGTAATGAGTTCAAACCCGGTATCTGTACATCGATTATGAGATTATGCTAAATGTGGTGTTTTCTTTATAGATTGAAATCTGACTAGAATAAGCATTACTGTGTGCCGATTGCGTCTGACACTATAACACTCAGATACTAAGGCTCTTTCCATTCATATTCAGGGAGATTTGGTCAGATCAACTCCTCCACCAGTGCCACCAAAGAAATGGATTTTTAAAAAGAGTCCAGGAGGAGTTGACACTGTAAATAGCAGGCTGGAAATACAAAAGGTAACGTTATTTTATATATTTTTTGTAAGTATTCTGATACTTTCTATATTCTATAAGTTATTCTGAGACCAAATACCATACTCATGTCATAAAACAAGTTGATTTACATACTATAGATTTAATTATTGACTACTGTAGGCGCAATGCACCTACAGTAAAAATGTTTTATGTTTATAATGTTTTATAGAATATATAGCAGCATTAATGTTTCTGTTGGGTACAGCATGAGCAATGCAGCTAGTTAGTTTAATACAAATACAGCAAACGAAACCAAAAGCATGAAAAGAATGAAAATAAGTCATCACACTGCCTCCAATATCTGAGATAACTGACACTGCAACAACAGTGGTCACATGCATCATGTTATTTGTGCATTTCTTGATAAAACTATATTATCACTTGTTTTCTCAGGTGGTGGCAAAACCTCCTCCCCTGCCTGTAAAACCTTCCAAAAAAACAGCCTGACGACATGCTGCCGACACATGTGAGATAACCGACACTGTAAAAAAAAACACTGGTCACAGACATAATGACATGTTATTTGTACATTTCTATAATAAAAACATACTGGCACTCAGGTGGTGGTACAACCTACTCCGCTTCTGCAACAAACTTCCCAGGAACAGCCTGACGACAGAGACAAAACCCCTGGTAACTATTTTATGAGGATTAGAATTATTAGGATAATTTAGGATTATCAAGTGCAAAATGTGCTAAATCAGCGGATGACACAGAAATCTGATATAAAGCAAGAAAATTATGAAAATAAGTCATCAGACTGCCTCCACCATGTAAACTGATACTGTAAAGAATACAGGTGTCTGTAGCTTCTTTAATACAACTGGGTTGTAATTTTCTCAGCTGATGGCAAGACCTCCTTCACCGCCTGCAAGATCTCCAAGAGAACCTCCTGATGAAAACCTGGTAACTATTTTACAACCATTAAGCAAAGGCAATGTCAAGAGAATACAACCACAGTCCCTCACTGCATTTACTCCTCATTTTCTACCAGGATGACAACTCTTGGTTAGATTGGTGGGCGGATGTGATACGTAAGTAAGAAAAACAATTTGAAATGACTTATGTTTGATGTTCTCAGTGTGTTACGTAACTTATTGTTTCCTGGACTTACAGCCTGGAAATATCTGTGCAAAGACCTGAAATCTAGAGGGAAGAAAGAGAGAAAGTGAGTAGATTATAACATCTTTTGAATTTCTCAAACTGAGGCTTTGAGCCAAATGCTCATTTCAGTATTCTAACATGCTCAAAATGGAAATGGCGACATGCTGATGTTTAGCAAGCATGATGATTACCATGTTCACAATCTTAGCTTAAACCTCAGCTGGGGCCTTTCTGTGTGGAGTTTGCATGTTCTCCCTGTGTCTGCGAGGGTTCTCTCCGGGTACTCCAGCTTCCTCCCACAGTCCAAAGACATGACCTTAACAGGTTAATTGTTTACTCTAAATTGCCTGTAGATATGAATGTGAGTGTGAATGGTTGTTTGTCTCTATGTGCCCTGCAATAAGATGGCAACTTGTCCAGGGTGCACCCCACCTCTCACCCAAAGTCAACTGGGATAGGCTGCAGACCCACTGTGACCCTGATGAGGATAAGGGGTTACAGATAATGGATGGATGGACAATCTTAGCGTCATTATCATTTTAGTACGCTTACATTTGCTAACTGGCATTTGACCCAGTGCATCTGAGCCTGATAATATGTTTAGTCTTGCAGGTAGGTGGTCATAAACCAAAGTGATAGCAATTCATACCGAGGAAGACTTTTGTACTAAATTTCATGGCATTCCATCTAATACATATGGTATTTTTATTATACATGAAAGGCTATGAAAAGTCACAACGCTGCTCTGGTCCAAAAGACGAGTGCAAATTCATCTTAATGCTGCTCTATCTAAAGCTAAATTATGTCATTACGATACATTCCAGGATTGTGAAACTTCAGGCTGAACACCTCTATAAAGCTGTTCAGGTTTACATCCTACTGCTGTCTAAACATGGTAGCTTCCTGAAGGAACGTAATACTGAGCTGCTCTGCATTGCTGACAACTTAGACAAGGTAACAAAACCACGCCCGATAACTGAACATCACGTATGTTTCACTCAACCTAATCTTAAAATCTTAATACATTCCTTTTTTTATCCTAAGGTTTCAAAGAATACAAAGATTGCTGGCATCACAGGAGGGGCTACAACTGTAGCTGGAGGTGTAGCAGCAGCAGCCGGGGTGATTCTGTCTCCGCTCACACTGGGAGTCTCTCTGGCCCTCACTGTCATCGGGGTCGGCGTGGCTGCAGCCGGTGGTGTCACTGGTGCTTCAGCAGCCATCGTCAACCAGGTGACCAAACATGAAACAAATTTACTGATTTAAAGTATGTCTCTGTTTGTGGTTTGCATCTGTGACATGGCTGAAGGGTTTGTCACTGCTTTTTTTTAATTATATGCTTATATATACTTTAATTTTTGTTATATATGTTATTGTATTTAATGTAGGATATTGTATTCTAATGTATATGTTAAATGTTGCTTTATGCATGTCTGCATTTCAATTGAGTTTACATGGAGGGACATGGGCCATATAAGTGCATTATGGTACACTAGTAGCATGCACAAGTTTGGTTTGACAGATGTATAGGCAGCTGAAGACACAAACTTATTATTACTCATTATATAAGATTAGGTGTCCCCAATTTTAAGCATAAGTCTGTAGGTGAACTGTAGGTGAGCATTTGTTATGATTACCTGATCAAAACCTAGAGAGTCGAGAACTCTGCCATGCTCTTTCGACAGCTCTGCTTCTGGCACAGTTCCACTCCTTGTCAGCATTCCCCAATTGGTCCTCCTCGCCTCCAGGCCTGAAAACCTCCTCTCCTCCCAACAGACCAAAGCTCCTTTGCTAGCATTATAAATACAAACACTCCCTCAGTGCACTTGAGCTCCCAATCCAGGCAGCACGGACTGAGCTAACTAGCTCAGCGGTTAACTTACAATTAACAATTAAACCTTTCTAAATCAGAGTGTTGAGGCAACGTTTCTCCATGAATGTTTGAACAAAATGCGTGAATCCGACCCAGAGCCTAACGTTACGTAATGTGAGACCCTTGTTAAAAGTCATTGTAGCATCAAAATATTTGCAAACATTTTATTTTAAGGTAATACATTTTCATAATGTCACTTTTGAAGATTATGAAATCTGTTCTTCAGGTGAACGTCACTCAGGACAAGAAGAAAATCGAAAAGACCTTCCAGGAGTACGAAAGCCGCATGGAGGATATTCAGGGCTGCTTAAAGTTCATCAATGAGGGCATGGAGGAGATGAAGCAAGCATGATCTGTCTTTCCTGATTGAAGCCATGAAGGATTCTGTGAGAATCGCCAAGGTGATACAGTTGGTCACTACAGGAGGAGGAGGTGCCAGGGCCTTAGAGGCTACCAGTAAGGCATCTGGGGTGATGAAAGGCTTTGCCCTTGGCATTGGTATCCACTTCACCAAAGATAAGGATGGTCAGAGGCTGAAGAGGGGCCACGAGTCGAAGCTGGCGATGAAAATCCGCACACTTGCAGTGGATGTCAGTGAGGCTTTGGATGAGCTCATGCAAATGAAAGACATGTTCAGTAAGCATTTTAATGGAGAGGAAGAGTTTGTTAACTTGTAGACCTTCATCTGCAAGTTAAGACATTTCATCTTCATACTTCTATATTTGCATTATTCTTTTGGGTTGTTTTATTTTTTTAACCTTAGTTATGTGTCTATTTTGTTTTTGTTCGTCTCCACTCTTATTTTTTATTTCCAACACTACAATGTAAGGGATAACAGAGCTATATATTTATACACTGACTAATCAAAATCAAATGAATTAGCATAACTTAAACTGATTTTTTTAAATTATATTAATTGTGTATTTAAGGGGACATACATTATCTATATACATCTACTATCTATTAGCCACCTGTTGTTGCAGCTTTAACATGATTTATATTATTTACATATGCGTGTGTGTTTGTTTTGTTTTTCTTTGTGTACTTTGAGTATTTGGTGTTATTTGTTACTTTGCATGACTATATTCTTACAGAAATATTTAAACCAATCCTCTCTCACACTAGCTTTAATCCTTTGTTGATTATATTGTAAAACGCCCTGAAATGTGGCATGAAATGCACTTTGATACGTGCTGCTAACCACCAGGGGGCAGTCAAGTTTCACCCCGGTGAACCCCAGACGGGTTCATTAAGTTTAACAACAGCTGCAATAAATTCTCAAGAGACAGTACGATGCTGATTCAGACACACATCCACAACTAATGTAGGAATACAATATATATAGTATGGTGTATGGACAGCACACAAAAACAAACCCAAAGAAGAGTTCATGGACACTTAAACAACAATAATATGCTTTTAAAATAGCCTATCAATACAGTTAAAATCATATATCTTTTTTTGTTTCTGGGTGTATGAAAAAAGAAGGAGATGGCTAATTTGAATTCTATATTTAATTTAGAGTTATGCTTATAAAATGAGTGGGCATTGGAAATAAAACATAGAACTAATCTAAATAAAACATGTGTTTTAACATATGAAACGGTAGTGTCGGTTTGTTGTAGTCTGTCTCTTCATCCTCCACTGACATTTGCAGAAGACTAAAAAAAAAGTCCCTTCCTTCTTCAATGTTTATATTTTGCATTTGACCCACATTTGACGTAGGTGCTCGTGTTTAAAGCTCCATATGGAACTATTTTGTCAGCCCTAAAGACGTCAAACGTGTAACCAATCATCGACCGGATCGCAGCGTTGTGCATGTTTAACCACTACTCCGACTATTACCGCCAAATTGGACGGAGCTTTGTTCGTTGTTGCTGAATTAATTATTCTGAAATGGAAACTCCTCTCGGGCGAGCTGTTTAGCTACAGTGAAAACAAACGCCCGCGCGGAGCGATACCGCGGAGGAATGCAGTCAGTGGTGCTTCGGCTCTATATATACCGGTGTGACGCTCGCCGCACGTCCTTCCTCCACACAGCATCAGACAGAGACTATCGACTCAGCAGTGGACGCTCTCCCGCGCTAAAATGGCAGTTTAAAGGCGTGCGGCTACCCTTGCAGCGGCAACAACCCGGCAGTGCAGCGGCTAAGTGCACTGGCTATTTCTGGCAAAATGGCGTAAGTATTATTTTATTGATCTGTGGGACTATTTAACTTAACTGTTCATGTGTCAACTGCCATTTCTTAGTGTTGACAAAGTTAACGGACTCGTTAACTCCCCCTATGATTAGGCGCTCTGTGTTGTGATATATATAAATATAGATAACCATATGAAACGTCTGGTTAAATGTTAGCTGGATCTCGATGTGTTGCTACGTTTCCTGACTCGGAGTTGGTGCTAGTGTCAAATTACAGGCTGGGAACTTGAAGTAACGTCCCAACCGGCGCGACAGCTTGCGCGCCGTCGGTTGCCTTTTGTGTTGGCATTAACGAAGCCGGTTAACGGGTTTCTCCCGGTCCCTCATTTTAAAGTTAACGCGTCTAAAAACGACGATAAGGCCGCTTAAGTGTTTATCAACATCTGCTTGTGTGTTTTGTGTGTGTGTGTTTTAAAACATTGACAACGTGGCGTGTCCAAAATGGCGCGCACTGGCCTTTATAGTCGCAGATGGCTCTTGTTGTGAAAATGGCGGTTCCCCTCCCACATCACGCCCGGTGATGACTCGTTGTGGAGGAGGGGGCGGGCTTTACCGGCAAAGTATGACCAAATTAGGAAACGTTGTCTCCCCCGGTTTAGGAGGGGCGGGGGCGGAGCGTTTTCCATCAACGCCGCTTTGACACTTCAGTGGAGCGGATTAGCCAAAATTAGCCTCCCCCTCCCCCTCACATGTGTGACAGCCTTGACGACCGAAGCACAGGCTGACTAAGAAAATAGTGCAGTTGCATTGTTTGCATGCAGGGTTGTTATAGTCACGACATGTGTGCTTGTTCTCGATGTCCAAACACTATGGGGAGTTTTTCCCGAAATACAAATGAGGTGTGACCAGCCACACGACATATTGCAGTTATAGGATTGTCCCTCTGCCGTTTTCTTTGCTCTTTAGTCCTGTTTTCTTTTAGTCATAGACATTCATCTGCTTAAAATGTTTATTAAACACTCGCATAAACTCTCATTGTCCCTTCCTATTTTTTTTTTCCCACAGGTCTCTCTCGGCAACCACCCTCAGCTTTGCTGCCGTCGACAGCAGTACCAAACCGCTCGACTTCCTACCGTCGCCGGACTCACCGTTGTTTTTATTCGCCCTTTCACGGCTACCACTGACCAGCAGCAGTCATGAGACTCTCCCAGCTGGCCTTGCAGGACGTGGAGGCCCTGTACTTAGGTTGGTGTTGTGACGACAAATGTTCCCAAAGCACTATCATAAACATCACTGATAACAAGTGGGGGAGGTGAGGCGAATCCCTGGATGTTGACTCAACAGATAGAAAGAGAATGAACACATGAGTCTCTCAAAACACAAGTGTGTATTTTGATAGCTCACCTGTTAGATGTAGTTTTATCGTCTAATTATTGAGTCTTGGATTATTTTGGTGTGGCACCAGATGGCTCCGTTTAGTTCAGGCATTAGTTGAAATAATTGCTGTATGTATTTTGTGTAGAAGATGAGATACTAAAGAAGTCTTGTCCACAGGGCCCTCGTTTCTGATGGCTGACCGCATGGGGCCCCTTCTGGACCAAGATGAAGAAGAAGCTCTTTCTCCCTCGTCCTCTCTAGAGGGGAAGGCGCCAGCTTCGCCTCCCCTCTCTTTCTCCTACGCATCTTCCCCATCTCCCTGCCAGACCTTGTCATCCTCTCCGTTCTCTTCCGCCTCCCCACCTCCCTCGCCTCCTCCTCCCGCCTCCTCGTTCCTGGGAACCAAGGCCGGAGTGGACTCACTGTCCTTCCCGTGGCTGGGTGCCAGCGACCTGCTCAATGACCAAGTTGGAGCAGACGATGGTAAAGGTGAGAGAATTAAATATAGTCAGTTTGAGTATTAAGTGTTTAACATTAATCTGTTATGGGGGCCAGAAACTGCATGAAAACAGATGATCAGTTTATTTTACTTTACAAAGCAAGGCAGAAACGCGTTCTTTGTGTCAATGTGTGAAACTCAGACTACCTCTGTCTCTAGCTCTTAGTTGGGAATGTTAATTGTTTCCAGGCAAGTTGTAAATATTTTATGTGTGGTTTTGTGTTGGTGAAGCGCTAATGGTTGCCCTGCAGGCAGAGTGTCCTAGATGTTAAAATTAGGCCATATTAAGTCACATTGTCCCTTTTCTTTCTTAACAATGGTGCCACATTATGATAAAGTCGGACAAAAATGGCGGAAAAGTCTTTCATCTTTTGCCAGACACCGCAGACTTAGTCCAACTCCAAAATTAAAGGCACGAATGAGTAATTGTAGGTGTGGTGGGCGGTGAAGAGCGTTCATTGGCTTGAGGCTGGCGGGTGTGGCTCAAGTGCGTAATGTGATACTGCCTAGAACGGGTTTGGTTTAATGCGCTATTACACAATGACGTGAATCTTTTGTTAGAATATATTTACCAGTATGAAGCTTATTGTGGCTTCTTGGCATCTGATAAGCACAAGGAAGACGTTCCTCGTGTCCTGGATATACGACCTCAAGCATTTGCTACAAAATCATAATACAGGATGGCAGTCAAAGATTAACCATTGTCATCATCACTGAGTAAACTAATATGAAGATACTCAGTATGCGCAGCTTTGTTGTGCTTTTGTATTTACTGAAAATCAAATTACCAAAGAACTATTGAAAGTGATTTGTTTTGTTGACTTCGTCATAGTTCTGATCAAATATCAATAATTACATCCTCTGTCCCAACAGATGACGCTTTTGCGGGCATGGACTGGATGTCAGAAAAAATTGACCTCAGTGAATTTGACCTGGATTCCCTTATTGGCTCCTGCTCGTCCGATGAGTCTCCCAGCTCCCCCGAGGATCTCCTGGCCTCCCTCGACTCCCACATGGATCTGGATCTCGATTCGTTCGACACAACCATCCCCGCTCCGCATGACAGCCTGGAGCTGGGTCTGTCACTGTCCAGTACCCTCCCTCTCCCTTTGGAGCTCCCTATTCCTGGGGCAGCTGATGCCAAGAAGACTGAGTTGGCTGTTGACCAGGAGATTGTTATGAAGTCTGAGCCTCCCTCCCCAGCTCCCTCTCCATCTCCCCCTTCTCCAGCCTACACTTTGGAGCTGGGAAGTGAAGTGGATGTCCTGGATGCAGAGAAAATAGCCACAGCCCTCACAGCCTCCATCATTCCAGATCTCAGTGGAAGCATTAAGACCACCAACCCCATTGTGCTCTCTGGCCACATTGTGGTGGTGCTCACCAACAAAGATGAGCCCTCCCTTATATCTCTCCCCGATGAGTCAATTAAAGTCTCTCCTCCATCAAGCGACTGCGACAGCGACTCTGGCATCGAGTCCGTCGTCAGCTCACCTTCTCGCCTCCACTCCCCTTCTCCCGCCTCCTCTCCCACAGCTGGATCCTCCAGGACCAAACCCTACACCAAACCTGAGCCCACCACAGCTTCCTCTGCCAAGACCCCCAAGGTCAAATCTGTATCTGGCGCTCCAAAGGTGGAGAAGAAAATGAAGAAGATGGAGCAGAACAAGACGGCAGCCACTCGCTACAGACAGAAGAAGAGGGTCGAGCAAGAGCTGCTCAGCACAGAGCTGGAAGGGCTGGAGAAGAGGAACCACGAGTTGGCGGAAAAGGCGGAGTCCATCAGCCGAGAGATTCAGTACCTCAAGGACCTGATGGAGGAAGTTCGCAAGCACCGCCGTGGAAAGACCAGCTCAGTGGCTTAGTAACCAGATTGTGTATTACGCACAGTGTGCTGTTGCAGAGTGCTGATGCTGTTGTTTCTACTCCAATATTTGCATGCCAAACAAAGTCCACTCCCATATTAGGAGTGTATGAAATTGGCATGCAAGTGTGGATGTATGAAACTCAGAAAGCAGAAAATAGTAAATGGCTGGATGCAAAGTGAAGAGCCTCTGGAAGTTGATGAGATTATTAGTGTAGAGCAGGGGGCTGGGAGGTAGTCAGGTGAAGCATCTGTACATGCTTGTCTCTCAGTCCCCTGTTAGATCCCCATAATGTACTCCCTGTCTTATTAGCAGTACTTGTACCAACAGGCAGGGTGTATACGTCTTTGTAGACTAGGCATGCAAAAACATGAGTCACCATAGCTCTTAGAAGTGTAGACTTGTAACCATTTTGACAAGATATTCCCCCAGACTCCCAACCCGTTGATATCCAGACCTCAGCTCAGCTTTAATATACGCCCATGTCAATAAAGTGAGATACCACTTCTACCTTGTTGTTACCCACTCCCACTTAACCCACTGACCTTCCTCTTGACAGCTTCAAGTCCAGAAAGGGGCCTCAACATATTGATGAATTCTTGATGTTACACTGTCAACATTTTTTTTTTGTATATAGTTTTCACCTCCTTTGCTTTGCCGATTGTGGTTTTTGTTATTTAATGTAGGTTAAAATCTGAATTTGTCAAGTAGCTCAAAGTCTTTTTAGCAAAGCTGTTTGCTTGTAAAAAGCTTTTCTTTTCTTTTTCTAATAAACTTCTATCAGCGCTCAAGTGACTTGTGTGACGTGTTTTACTGACGGCAGAGAAACTGAAGTTTCCTTAGTCGGTTTAGTGAATAAGTAACTAGTTTAGTTATGTGTACACACAAAATACTTCAGGGGTACTTTTTCTTTTAAGGTTTAGGGGGGGAAAATCACATTTAGTAGTATTAAATTTATTTTATCCGAACTACGTTTCAAAAAGGCGTTGCATATAAAACCCTTTTTGTTGGATGTGCGTAAATGTCAGTCATGTATGCAAATAAGCTAAACTAGTAAGTGAAAGGACACAAGAAACGTATCATGGAGGGAAATCTTGTTGGACTGGTTCTGTCAACTACTAGTATTTACATGTTCCTTGTACGGGTCATACAGTTTCTGTCCCTACACTTTACTTGGTATGTTAAAGAGATTTAAGAATTTGTAAAATTGGTTTAATAGTGCCAGGAAAAACGTGTGAACACTATTACATTTAGAACAAAAACAAGTGGTAGCTGCAAAATATTTTAAATTCTCACTGATGTGTTTGTACAATCTTCGCTAACCAGTTTAAACCAGTCAACTTTCATTAAAAAATAAAGAAGTGCCAAAAGGTGAAACGCAGTTTCACAGCCTGAAAATAAATCTGCAGCTTTCTATCAGGAAGTGAGACACAAGGAAGGAAGAAAGCGAGAAACACCTGGACTAATGTTTTACGGGAACAGCCTTGTAATTGACAAACCAGACTACATTCAAGAGTCTCACACGTTTCCATCCTTATCGAAGGAAACATAACATCAGGGTTTGAGCTACAGATGTCTCTAAACTGTTTCGTCCACACCTTGAGTGCCACAGCTGTGTCTGTCAACCACTGTTTGTGTGCGTGGACATATTTTGGACATCAGCACAGCTCATTGCGAACGAAATGGGTGCAGTAGTTAACAGTTTTAGGTGATGAATGGTTATGATTACAGTTATGCCTCAGGACTGAAAATAAGTCAGTGTAGAATCCCTGAAAGTGATACTAACGTGTGTGCGAGGTTCAGAGCTGGCTCAAAGTGCTGACTGCTGTCAAGCAGCTGTGTAAATTTAGTCTTGGCTGTAAAACCCTTTAAGCACAGACACAGACACCTCCCTGACAGATTCCACAGTAGTGATGCTTTTTTCCTTCCTGAGAAGACAAAGATAAGAAGAAGTCCCCAGCTGTGGGCTGACAGAAAGAGATAAAAAGTCAAAGTCAAACGAATCGATGACTTATATTTAAAACTGAAAGAACTGAAGATTCTATGCACGCGAATGCTAATCTGTTTTTGGTGTGATTCCTTGTGTGTGTAGCTGTTAACAAAAGGGAGTTCATGTGTAAAATGATCCTGTCATTGTAATTAAGTACAATTTCCTAGATAGCAAGTGCTATTATACAATTATTATACTGGGTATAGCTTGTCAGAAACAAGTCAACACCGACCTTTTTCATTTAGTTAAAGCAGATGAAGCTCTGATGTAACTAATAAAAAGACTGATGGCTTTATTTTATTTAAAAGTCCCAGGGGGTCATACACAGTAGCCATGTCCAAATTTGTTTGTATTCATGCTGACTGTTTTGGGCATACTTAAGTGGCTGTTCTCTCCTGTGGACACCCTGCATAAAAATACTATTATAGTCCTCATGTTATTGATTACACCTGTGTTCACGCTGTAAAAAGGGCCCTTTGGGATGATTTGCAACCTGTAATCAGTCTTATTCTGAGTATTTTTCATTGGTTGTAAAAGAGAATTTAGGCACAGTTTCCTTCACTTTGTGAGGCAGTATATGGATTCATTTTTTACAGATTTAATCTGTTAAAAAAGTTCTATCACAGTATATCATTGTACCACATCTCATAAGGCTGAACTTATGTGACTCTTACTACGAATGCCTCTACCTGCTTGGCCAATGATCTTTTAAGATATGATCTCATAATTGAAGGGTGTGTTTATGTCTGTAGGCGAAACATGCTTGAGATTTATCCCCACGTGAGGCGTGACCTTCAGAGTGCGGGTTAAAGCTACGGTTTCTACATGTAGTCAAGTTACTGTAAGGGAAGCGTTGAACATGCTTCACACATAGACCCCTGCAGAGGTTGAGAAGTTTAGGATTCATTTAAAAAAAGATGCAGTGAAAGTAAAGTAAAGTAATCTTCTTTTCTTCTAAACGCTGACTGATGGAAAGAAACACATTATCAGATCGTGGGTGTGGTGGCTCCGACCAAAGCAGTAGATTATTCTTGTCTTGTCACATTCCTCTGTGGTCGTAGTATTTACGATCACGAACACTTTCATTCAGTTCAATTATTCACAGCACACTGACGGTGTTCGATTTTGTTGTTTCCTCAGTGTCACAGCAGAATCTGTGCATGCGTATGTGCAGTCATGTGTCTTAGTTCATCTTAGTTCATGAGTTTTTTATGACTGAATTGATCTGAACTACACACAACAAGCTGCTTTGTAGTCAGGGAAATTCAAAGCAGATGCTTCTGTACTCAGAGAGCCCTGAGGGAGTGTTACACAAATTACAGACTCACTGTAAGGTTTTTGGGCCAAAATGTTCATTATGAATTGATTCATGCAAAGATCACAAAGGGCCTTGCGCTAAGATGTGCTATTGTTGCAAAGCCACAGACCATGAAATCGATCATCCTAGTAAGAGTCTTTGACTTAACACAGGCAACCAATTAGTTCATTTAGCATAAAGACTAGAAACTATCCAATGGTATTAAAATCCACCGTTATCGAAATCGCAGAACTTCTGCATTGGACTTTCTTTAGCTTTAGTGTTCCTAATTTTTTTTCCTTCTTCTGAAATCTGAAATCTGTTTAGACCTGTCGCCCGGAGCCAACCCAAGTAAAACTGGTTTTGTTGGTTGCGTACTGAATTGTACCCTCGTATAACCTCAAGTGTAGGCTGTTGAGACAATCCTTAGCTATATTTCAAATAACATTACATGACTTGATGGCATTTCGCTCACCAGCAGTTGAAACCCAGTAACGCTGTACAGCTATTCATAGTTTGTCTACTGTAAGTCAGTGATGGCCAAGCAATCTGACACATTCTAATATTCTGACCTCGGGCTGTTCACAGGTTTATTCCTGGCAGATTTGAACTATAACACACATGCAACACGTGATGGATGATCTCGTATGAACTCCACATGCAGATACGTTCATACTGATATGATACCATTCGGTTTTTAGATCTGCCTAAACACCAAAATGCTGTTCTGTTGCGCTGCAGATACAGAGGATACAGTTCACCACCGGTACAAATAATGTCCTCTCTAGTAATGAGAACATTTCAGAATATGCTTATTAAGAGAAAAGAAAGACCACTCTGTGAGTGATAAAACAAATAGAACAACAATTATGCTCGCCTTTAACATTTTAGATGTCCTTTCACGTGCATGACAACAGCTGTAGCCAACCTACCAATTTAAGCTATAACTCCTGAATGGTATGAATAAAGAATTTTGTGCGTTAGAAATCACTTTGTGTTTTCAGAAATATGTGTAGCTTTGCGGTGTGGCTCCAGAGTGAAATATTTCAACAACTATTAGATAGATTGTGGTTAAAGTTTCGTACAAACATCCATGTTCCCCACATAGATTGAGTTCTAATGCATCTTTGTTGATTCCAAGAACAGGTCAAAATTGTTTTTATTGTTTTATTTTTTACCATAGTTTAACAACTAAATAGCTGCATCACTAATCACATGACACTGCCTCAGCTGTAGATTGTGTTTAGTGAACTGCAAGCATGCTGCAGAAATTTTATGCTTTGACTAAAAATCTTTTGCGCTGCTGTTTTAGATTTTTGAACATATTTAGATTCGAATTTTGGTTTATAACTTACATAACATAACATGATGCAAAGAAAACCTATACAGAAACAAGGAATTGGGTTGTATGTGCTTAAACCTAAAACAGCTACACTTTGGAGATAATGATGGTTAGCTCATTGTAAAGCTAAATACTCAACTAAGAATATAATTTATCTGCATTTGGTGGTCTTTAGACTCTTAAGATGATCTAAGTGATGACGCAGGGGTTTTCCCACTCATGACATTAGTAAAAGTCTGCAGGTGTGATTCCAAACTATTTTAATATTTAACAGATTTTTTTTCTGCTGTAGGGATATTTGGTAACACACTTGAACACACAACACTTTACTACAGCTTCTGCCGTTTGTCAACATGACTCATAAACCACATGTGGCAAATATTAAAACAGATTTTAGGTAAGGTAAATGTACAAGTTTGAGTTAGTCAGAGTCAAAAACAGAAGAAAAAGGACAGTTTCCTAACCCTTTCATGACCCTAGGAGCAGGGTGTTAAGCACTGAGTAATGTTTCCCCCCAGTTTTACTTCCTCCTATAGTCAGTGTTTGGTCTGTCATTCTTTAGAAATATGGGCTGGAGATCATCAGATGTTTCATCACATCCTGTGTTTGTAAATGTTTCCTGCACCCGTTAACCAAGACCCTGTAATGCAATAAAGGTAATTTACATTACAGACAGTGTAGGTTTGTTGTCAACATTCATAAGGACACAACAACCGCTGCATGTTTCTTAATTTTTTCTAGATAATAAAGTTTTTTTTTTCAAGTATTTTACTTTAAAGGCTCCTAAGATCATATTTCTTACAGAATTATAAACTATCAAAGCATTGCAGCAAAACTTACTGAGAAACGTCCTTTTCATTTGATTCCATTCTTTTTACTGCCAAATTTAAATTTAAAATTTTTAACGGATAGATAAGTCTTGAAAGCCCTCTTTAACTTTCCTTGAGCTAGAACCTAAAAGCAGTGTAACCAAATAGATGTTTTCTCAAAGGGTTCCTTTTGAAAGTTTCAGATTTTAAATACTGAGTATGAGCACTTATAGCTATCCCGAGAGTCAATTCTCAAGTAATATTGGGAGAGGTCCTCTCCTGAATTTCACCCAGTGTGACCGTCTGCCCACTCTAGCTGAGTGAATCATCGCGCTGGCCTTCAGTTGAAATACTCCACGGAGGATCTCTGAGCAGCTGAGCTCATTACCTGAGGTCATGGACTACAGATTAGGAAGAGAGATTTACTACCAGAAAGTGGGATGACACATTTGTTCACTCTGCCTCTTTCATGTGAGACCATGTGCAAACGAAAGGAATAAACATTTATTTGGTCGTATATTGGGAATGTTATATACCAAAAAAGAGACACCACATCCTTACTCTACAGTATTCCAACAAATTGTCAGTTTTCCTATACATTTATGGTTGACCAACACTTTCTGCCTTATATCTGGAGGCAATAATCATTCTTGAAATCCAAAATGTGACAAACCTCCTGAATAATATATTTTACAGTTTACAATGACTGTGTTGCATAAGAGTGTAGTGTTCCTTTTTTTCTTCTCTTGTTTATTTACCACAAACCCATCCAACTACTTTTCCTTGAGAGAAGTTCAAGTGTGCAAAACCAATGTGAGGTTAAGAGCAAGGACTACTAGGCCTTTCTTAAAAAGCGAGGACTGCCCTGTTTTTCACTTACTTAAAGTGTGTGTGTGTGTGTGTGTGTGTGTGTGTGTGTGTGTGTGTGTGTGTGTGTGTGTGTGTGTGTGTGTGTGTGTGTGTCATTTCGTAGTAACTGAGAAATGGGTGGCGTCAGATGAGAAGCATGTTTTTTTTTATGTTGACATTCTACAGAAAGAGGAAGCTACTACTAATATTTCTGAGAATTAGTCAAAGAGGAATTAACACTGTGTGCAATGGAACATTTGATGAGCGTCTCATATGAGTTCGACAGCGTATTATTCAAAAAGTTTCTCCTGTAGAAATTGTGTTTATTTCTTTATTAAGCTTTTAATTCTACCGGTGAGCAACTCACTCCCATTTGTCTGTAGCTCAAGGGTGCCCTCTGGTGTTTAATTCTAAACTAAAAACTAAAAAATGATTGTGTGACCTCGAAGTCATATTAAGGAATCCAGAGCCAGAGATTCTACTGGATGTCAAAAAGTAAAAACAACAACAACAAAACACTTTGACTTTGAAGATGTCATAACTGTTTGTCAGAATATTAGGACACACTTTGGGGTTTAACAGGTCACATTACTGTGTGCTGACACAGGTCAAAGAGACCCTGTAATAACAGGAAAACAACTTTTTTTGTTTGTTTTGTGAGCACCTCAACACAGCATTCCCTGTTAGATGCACAATGTTGCAATTTAATTCCTAGATGACCTGCAATGTATTTATTGTTTGTTTGTTTTATATATATATTGATTTGTTGTCTGAATGATTGTATTTTAATAATAATAATAATAAGAATAATGATTTGTATTTTCTCATGAAGAACACGGTTTTTAAAAAGTGTTTCCAAAACTTTAAGCACTTTTGCACATATTTTGTTCCTTACACATCTCATTACATGTTGAACCAAAAGGGGACCTGCCAGTCAGTTGTCCAGTGTGCTTCTGCAGTAGTTCACAAATCTAGGCACAACTTATATAAGGTTAATGTTGAATGTAATAGAAGAACACATTGAATAATAGTTACATTTTTGGTTATTGTTGCTATAAATATTATATAAAGTGGTACCAAAATATTAATAATTAGACATCAGTGGATAACCACTGCTCTCTTTTCTTTTTAATTGATTGATTAAGTTTTATATTTTAACATATTACAGTAGCTTAAAAAAAATCTATTTATTACTTCCCAACAGAAGCTCATGCCTCAGCAGCACAATCTCTAAGATGATGTGCTGCGATGATGACGCCCTCTGGAGGACACAGTCCCACCTGCTGAAGAGCAGAATGAGGAGTCAGACTGAATGTTTTATATGAATTCATGCACACATGTCATTTTGTCTTTTGAAGCGTCTGTACTGCAAAGTACAAAGTTTTGCACTTATGTTGAACATGTTTATTGGGGTCGTTATTGGCCAACAAATGTTTTGTGTTTATTATAATTATTATTATTTATTATTGTGTGATCAGGAAGTGTTGATATCTCAGTTATCTAGAAAATAGCTCCTAAGTCCTTTTAACGTTTGATAATGTTTGAAATTCAGCCTCAAAGTTCTTTCTATTGTCAAAGCTGCAGTGACTTTGATCTGGAAGCAGTTCTTGCAAACCTGGCTGATGTTCAAGGAGAGGGAGAACACACAGAATTTAGCTGGGTAAATGGGGATTTTTATTTACTCAAAATGATCCAAAGAAATATACACAATATTGCATGTAAGTGACGTATGGGTCTATAGACCTTTGTCAGAAATTATGGATCAAAGTGTCTTTACAATAGTGTAAATATAGAGCATAATGCCATTTTTTCAATGAAAAATAATGAACTTTGAGGCTGAATTTCTCTCAAATAATACATGTTTGATACTAAGTCAGTGAGTACATAGTCTTGAGTTGCAAAATGTCATCCATTGTCAGAAATTAGTATGAAAGCATCAAGCCTTTTCATAAGAAAACATTATATGTGATCTGAAAATCATCTTCGAATCACATTGGCATGTCTGTTTTTACAGCCATGGAATAACCGACGTTTTATTTTGAAAACCGAAAGTTTGCTCGCTCCGTATCATGGACTACCTGCATTTACCATACATTCTGTAATACGGGCGCACTTTTGAAATTTTTGGTGCGGTTGATTTGACCACGGAAAAGACGAACTCACTTGACCGCAGTCAAATTTGACCACCATAGTCATAGTCAACCATAGTAACATACCACAAGTGAGAGGTACACGGGTGGCGCACTGCAGATGTGTAGGTTTATTCTCTGTAATATTAAACAAAGGCAACTTCAAACACACAGAAAGAAATTTAAATTTTGATGGTTGTGCGTGTGTGTGTGTGTGTGTGTGTGTGTGTGTGTGTGTGTGTGTGTGTGTGTGTGTGTGTGTGTGTGTGTGTGTGTGTGTGTGTGTGTGTGTGTGTGTGTGTGTGTCTGCCTCACAAAGGCGGCTTCATCACTTCAGGCCGCATATGGCAAGAGTAAATTTAGAAAAATAATACAGTTGATATTTAAAAAGCACAAAATATGCAGTGTATTAAAACACGATTGAAGGTAAATCTGCTGATTTTGTGCTTCAGTCAAGACAATAACATAAGACAATTTTTACAATTTAATTTTTACACCGCCCTGCTCTCACAGGAAGTCATTTTCACACCTTTTTGATGAATACATACCGCAGTTCAGCACAAATGCATGCTGCATATAGAGCTGATAGACAACATAAAGAAAATGATATAAAATCGTCATCATGAAACACATGAATAGAACAAAGAGTTACTCTACTAGAATACTTTCAGTGACAAACTATCTTCTACGATACAGTACATACATTCCTTAGGTTTAAAAGAAAGAATAGTAAAAATTGTGGAAGAAGGAAGTTTCAGAAGTTTCAGAGTTTTCAGAGTTGCGAAACTTGTTGTGGCAACAATTCAGTCATTTCCAACCAATGACTGAATTCTTTACTCATGGTTTCCTTTTTACTGAGATATTATTCATATAACGTTGGCGGAAGTGAAATTTTGATGTCAAAACTACACGCAGTCTGCCAACCACCCTCACACTGACCAACAGTCCTCTCCAGCCTTCAGACTGTCAGCAAGCTGCTGTTGATTTAAACACTCTTTATATTTTTGACTTCAGTTTGGGTGAGTTTTAGTGAATGTAGCAGTTGTAAAAAGGTCTTTAAATTATAAAATCAACTTTCTGATTAGAAGCTAAAGACTTCAACAGCCATGTTGTTGGCAGAAGCTGGATGTGTGTTTCTGGGTTTCTTCCTGTACATCTCAGGTATGTACGATTATTTATGCTTTCTTATATTATTGTAATTAAAGCAGCTACAACAAATTGTCCATTTATATTGATTCTGGTGGACCCTGCGAACAAAAGCTTTCATGTCTCCACTGCTTCATTTTATGTGTTTCAATAGGCGTGTCACTAAATCTGACCTGGTGGCAGACATTAAGAATAACTATACTCATAGATGGCCATCGCATAAAAGATTATACTACATGCCAGTTCTGAAGATTATCACTTCATCTGATGGAATGAGTTTCTTAAATGCCCAATGCTTAATAGAAAAGTGTGAGATATAAATCTGTCTTCATGTGTGCTTCTGTTAAAGGGGTTCAGGGACGAACAAACAGCATCTGTGCCTTAAAAGGTTCATCAGTGGATCTGCCCTGCTCAGCTGAACATCCCACTTCAAACATAAAATGGTACACTGAACACTGGATTAGATATAAGCATGTTCTGAATGAAGTCTCTGCAGATGGAAATCGTGTAACGTACAACATGTCAGAAGAGAATCACACAACTCTAACAATCAAAGATGTGACAGAGAGTGATGAAAAGTTTTACTGCTGCACAGAAAATACTGACAAACCAGAACTCTGCGGACACAAAATAACTCGGCTCCGTGTTACAGGTACAGTGGCTGTCAGTCATGAATTACTTACAGAATGACATCAGTATATGAACTCTTATTTGATCCACCATCATCTCAGACCTGCAGGTGAAGGTGATTCCCACCACAGAGGGACAGACAGTATCACTGATGTGTAGCACCAGCTGTCCTCTGACTGAAAACCCTGCAGCCTACATCTGGTACAAGAACAGAGAGTTTCTCTATGAGGACTGGTCTCCCTGGTACCAACAGCTGGTCAGCAGTGAGGAAGCAGTCACATACTCCTGTGCTATCAAAGGCTACGAGGATCTCAGAGCCCCTGAAGTCTCAGTGTGTGAGTGACAACGTTTAGTTTATTATCATGTTACTAAACCTCTTTATACTTTAAAGAAGAATTTATTATCAGACACTGGAACTTTAAATTATACAGTGACTGTGTACAGCATCAAAATAATGTATCATGTTTCTTTTTGTCCAGATTCTGTCACATCGACCTGCTTTAGTGTGACCTATGCTAAAGGAAGAATGTGTTCTGATAAGCAGACATCAGTGGATGAGCCCTGCTCCATCACATATCCCAGAGGTTAAGTTTACACAAACAAACAAACAAACAAACACAAAAACAAACAAACAAACAAACAAACACTCCTCTCGTCCTTACACCTCTCATTTCTTTAAAATCAGTATTTTACTGAGAAGGCGAGTAACCATGATCCTTTATTTTAATCATTCACAGTGTCATGTCATGGTGGTCTTGATAAAATAAATAAAAAATAAATATAAAATCAGTTTTATAATTATTTTGTATCACAGTTGTATAATTATTTGTGTACTAACAGTGTCTGACAGTTTATTATAATAAATCCATGTAATTTGTTTTATTGAGTTATACACTTTAACATACATGTTCATTATGTCCAAACAGAATTACGAGTTCAAAAGAGTCATGAAGAGGGATATGTCAAACTGACCTGTGGCACCAGCTGTCCTCTGATAGACGCCCAAACTGCATATAAGTGGTACCAAGGTGGAAACTTAGACCTATACAACAGTAAACAACAGATTTTTGTCTTCAGCTTCTCTGATGAAGAACGCTCCTGCGCTGTAAACAACCACGAGGATCTGCACTCTGCCCAAGTCTGTGAGTTTGAACTTATTAACATACTGTGAGGTCTGTTTTGACTGATGGTGAAATGTTATCATGAATCTAAATACATAAAAGACAATAAGAATCACATGGGTCGATAAATACAATAAAACTCAATGAAACTTTAAAAACCTTGAAGTCAAAACACTCAGACTGAGACACACGTGTTTATTCTGTTCTATCAAAAAAAATAGTTTTTTTTCTGTATTTCAGGCCTTAATGATGAGAACTGCTGGAGTGTGAATTATGTCAGCAGGAGAATCTGTGCTCTGCGAGGCTCTTCAGTGAACATCTCAAGTGAATATTTACATCCTGAAAACCAGCAGCCAAAATCTAAAGGTTGGTATAAAATAAAGAGAAGTGTTGAGGAGGATGCTGAAGAGCTGATTAAGGCTGCAGGTCGAGTGGAGTATCATGACAACATGAAGAACCACCACATCCTGACAATCAATGACCTGAAGAAGAATGACTCAGCAGAATACACATTCAGACTACAGGAAGAAAATGGAGGATGGAAACAGCCTGACTTTTCCAGAGTGACTTTGGTTGTCACAGGTAATTCTGCAATCAGAGTAGCATTTGTTTCTTTCTTGTGATAAACAACTGTTCACTCACAGTGGCAAAGGTGGAACAGATCTAGTGAGATGTCGTTCTATCATTTCAACATGTCTTATTCTATGTGGAGGGTTTAAGGTGTAAAGCTGCCTATATTTTATAGAAAGTTACATTTAGTGTGGCAGAATACAAAATGTTGATATGATTTGTTTTTTGAGAACACTGACAAATTACATGTTCCTGTCATTTATGTTAGACTTGTTCTTTTAATTTGAGTTCATTCACGTATTGAATCATCTTCCAGGCCTGACAGTGAAGTTTGCTCCTTCTGCCGTGGTGACAGAGGGTCAGAGAGTCACACTGACCTGCAGTACCAGCTGTCCTCTGTCTGACAACACAAACTACATCTGGTACTTGAACAGTCGACCTCTGACCCTGCCAGAGAACCAACACAAACAGCTGGTTCTAGATCCAGTCAGCACTCAGCATGCAGGAAACTACTCCTGTGCTGTCAAAACCCACAACATGCTCAGCTCCTTTGAAAAGACTCTCACTGTCCACAGTAACACAGGAAAATGGACACCAGCAGCAGCTGCAGGAGGCGTAGCTGTTCTCCTGGTTATCACAGCTCTCATTGTCTTCTTCTGGGTTAGGTGAGCAACACTGCACTTTGTTTCAGATCGATGACATTCAGTTTCTAATCCTAATTCAATTGTTCATGCATTTCATTTCTTTCACTACCCAGAAGAAAGAGGACTTCAGGACAATCTCCTAAAACTGGAGCAACGGGCAACATGGAGGAGGTAAAGATCAGACATTGTCAACAAAGTCAACATTTAACTCTTAATACCCGGTCAGTACGATTTAAAACTCTGGAGTGCACAGGAGCCAATAACCCCACACTTAACTTGTACACAGTTTCTTCTAAACAATTCATTATTGTTTAACCTGTAAGCACAGTACAAATAATTGTTTTTCTTCTCAAAGAACGGACATTTCTAGATCCAGCTGCATTGGAAAACAGATGAAGTGTTTCTTCCAACATTGGTCTAGTGTCAAACAAAGTAAACTAATATTATTTGTCTTGTCTGCTCATCAGCTAAACCTGGTTCATTTGTATGAAGACATCTCACCTAAACCAGCAGACCAAGAGGAACATCCCTACAGCAGCGTCCACATCTCTGAGACCCAGTCAGTTCCTCTTTACTCCATCCGTCCAACCACATCCACCCAAAGAACAGGAGGATGACAACTATGCTCTTGTCAACTTTACATCCAACACCACCCCTGAGTGAGCATCTCTTACCATTACAACTGAGTCAGGGTCTACCTATTACCTCGTGTGACCTTTTAAATGCAGTGTTCTTGGAAGTGAATCACAAGGACTATCCAAAACACCCACTGGATTATAGATATGTTGTGGATTAGTGACAAACATGGTGTGTCATTTGGACATATTTAAAAGTGGGATTAGTCATACTGGAGAGAAAAAAGTTGACTTTTCAAACTCATTCCCAGGTTGTCAAACACTGACGTAAATTGGAAGTGAACAAAGTGGCTCGGAGTAAGCCACACAACCCAACAGGTGACGATTGGAGGAAGTCCTCACTGCAGATCAGGGGGTGACAATAATGCTCCCATTAGCTGTTTGCCAACGACCAATGAAATCGAAAGAAGAAGAAGGGGGAAGAAAACCATAGTGACGGCCGAGTTATGACAATGGATTGAGATAAATAAAATTGAAGGCAGTGTTTCATCATGGAAGGGAACAACTGACGAGCCGGTTTTATTTTAAGATTCGATTGTTGCATTGATGTGTTGATTTTAAAAACTTAGAAACAACTGAATCGATCTGCTTAAAGAAATGACTGAAACAAATAATAGATACTGTAGCCGACTAGTGGGAGATGTGGAGTGCTTTTGTCAGGTACACTCAATGAGGCATTTAATGCTTGTTTTTTTTTTGTTTGCTTGTTTCTTTGCTGGTGTATCATCTTGCATAATGTCGTTTTATTTGCAGCTGTACACTGTAAAAAGAAAAAAGACAAACTTTTGTCTGATTTACATGTTGTAACGTCCATGTTCTGTAGTGTATTAAAAGATCATAGACATTACACTTTGGTGATCATCAAGTTTTTTTTTTTCCAATACAAACACCAAACAGCTTCACATATCATTCATCCCACTCTGCAGCTTTGTCGTGAAAATATAAAGTTCAACACTGCTATATGTCCCAAGAAGAGCGCTCATGTTGTCTATAAGTGAAGCATGTTTCCTAAATGCTGCAGTTGCTTGTTTTGTTCATCTGCATGTGTTTCTATTGGCGGCATCTAAAACTGAACAGACTGGGTTGAGCAGCATAGTACTCTGCACTGCTCTCGGAGATTGCTGAGATCATGTGATGTCATGAGGACCCCCTCTGGAGGACAAGCTTGCAACTGCTAAAGACCTCAGTTTGAAGTTCAACCTGCTGAACGAACATTGCTCATTTCGTTTGATGTGGGCCAACAAAATTTGGGTTGTGGAGTTGATGTTTCAACAGGATTAAGTCTTTTGTAAAGTGGTTGAGGCAACATATGTCGTGAATAAATTTAGAAAAAATACAACTGGTGCTGGTTTTTCTTTATTAATGTTTGCCTTAATCATAAACAAACCACAGACAAGATTTTCACACATCTCTGTTCTCACATGAGGTCATTTTAACACCTATTAAAGAATATATACTGTGGTTTGGTGCAAAAAAGTCCATTCTGTCATTTTCAGCCTTAGTATAAAAAAGTGAACTGCTGCTGTGTTTGAACAATGACTAAAGTCTTTACTCATATTTTCCATTTCACTAAAATTAATAATTGCATAATCTTGGAGGAAGTGAAATTTTGATGTCAGAGCTGCACGTAGTCTTCCAACCACCCTCACACTGACCAACAGTCCTCTCCAGCCTTTAGACTGTCAGCAAGCTGCTGTTGATTTTAAACACTCTTTATATTTTTGACTTCAGTTTGGGTGAGTTTTCGTGAAAGTAGCAGTTGTAGAAAGGTCAATCAAGGTCATCAATCTTCTTATTAGGAGTTAACAACAGCCATGTTGTCGGCAGAAGCTGGATGTGTGTTTCTGGGTTTCTTCCTGTACATCTCAGGTATGTACGATTGTTTATGCTTTCTTATATTATTATAATTAAAACAGCTGCAAGCAATTGTCATTTAGTGTTGATTCTGGTGGACCCTGTGAACCAAAGCTTTCGTGTTTCCACTGCCTCGTTTCATAAGATTAATCTGCCTGAATTCGACCTGGTGGCAGACATTAAGAATAACTACACAGAAATATTATACTACATGTCAGCTGTCAAGGTTATCACTTCATCTGGTAAAATGGGTTTCTTAAAACCTATTAATTTATAGTATACCTTCATTAAGCATGATTTATAGTTCTGTCTTCCTGTGTGCTTCTGTTAAAGGGGTTCAGGGACGAACAAACAGCATCTGTGCCTTAAAAGGTTCATCACTGGATCTGCCCTGCTCAGCTGAACATCCCACTTCAAACATAAAATGGTACACTGAACACTGGCGTGGAAATAAGCATGTTCTGAATGAAGTCTCTGCAGATGGAAATCGTGTAACGTACAAAATGTCAGAAGAGAATCACACAACTCTAACAATCAAAGATGTGACAGAGAGTGATGCAAAGTTTTACTGCTGCAAAGAAAATACTGACAAACCAAAACTCTGCCGGCAAAACGGAACTCAGCTCCATGTTACAGGTACAGTGGCTGTCAGTCATGAATTACTTACAGAATGACATCAGTATATGAACTCTTATTTGATCCACCATCATCTCAGACCTGCAGGTGAAGGTGATTCCCACCACAGAGGGACAGACAGTATCACTGATGTGTAGCACCAGCTGTCCTCTGACTGAAAACCCTGCAGCCTACATCTGGTACAAGAACAGAGAGTTTCTCTATGAGGACTGGTCTCCCTGGTACCAACAGCTGGTCAGCAGTGAGGAAGCAGTCACATACTCCTGTGCTATCAAAGGCTACGAGGATCTCAGAGCCCCTGAAGTCTCAGTGTGTGAGTGACAACGTTTAGTTTATTATCATGTTACTAAACCTCTTTATACTTTAAAGAAGAATTTATTATCAGGACACTGGAACTTTAAATTATACAGTGACTGTGTACAGCATCAAAATAATGTATCATGTTTCTTTTTGTCCAGATTCTGTCACATCGACCTGCTTTAGTGTGACCTATGCTAAAGGAAGAATGTGTTCTGATAAGCAGACATCAGTGGATGAGCCCTGCTCCATCACATATCCCAGAGGTTAAGTTTACACAATCAATCAAACTAACTAACTAAGAAACAGGCTTGTGTAGGACCCAAATGCAGCACAACAGCAAGGGATACTTAGTAATGTTCTTTATTGAGGAACTCAGAGCAGGCGATATGGCAGATGAGAGAGAAGGAATAAGTCCTGAGTTCAATCAGAGAGTCTGTGGCAACGAATTGGAGCAGGGGGACAGACTGCCCAGGGAAACCTCCAAACAGCCAGGAAAACAGGCAGACAGACACCAGAAACACTGAGGCAGAACCCGTGGTCGAGGACAAAAAGCTGAGGTGATTACCGGGGCAGAGACAGACGAGCAGGTCAAAGGCAGGCAGGGTCGGCAACGGGAGATCAGTCCGGACAAAAGTGCTGGAAAGACTTGCATGACACGAAAGAACAATCTGACAAAGAGTGTCTGGAGGTTGGTGCTTAAATACAGGGTTGATTACTGATGAGGTGCAGGTGTGGGAGGCGGGAGAAACCATGGTGACTGAAGAGGAGGCGGGGCTGACAGGTGAGTGGAAAGTTACTGGGTGCAGGTAAGAGGGAAAAGCAGGCAGGGGACTGGAGTGGATTGTGACAAACTAACTAACTAATTAACTAACTAACAATCAATCAATCAAACAAACAAACAAACAAACAAACAAACAAACAAACAAACAAACAAACAAACACTCCTCTCGTCCTTACACCTCTCATTTCTTTAAAATCAGTATTTAACTGAGGAGATGAGTAAACATGATGCTTTATTTTAATCATTCACAGTGTCATGTCATTGTGGTCTTGATAAAATGAAAATAAATATAAAATGAGTTTTATAATTATTTTGTATCACAGTTGTATAATTATTTGTGTATTAACAATGGTCTGACAGTTTATCATACTAAATTCATGTAATTTGTTTTATTGAGTTATACACTTTAACATACGTGTTTATTATGTCCAAACAGAATTACGAGTTCAAAAGAGTCATGGAGAGATATTTTTCAAACTGACCTGTGACACCAGCTGTCCTCTGATAAACGCCCAAACTGCATATAAGTGGTACCAAGGTGGAACCTTACACCTATACAACAGTGGACAACAGCTTTTTGTCACCACCGTCTCTGATGAAGTACACTCCTGTGCTGTAAACAACCACGAGGATCTGCACTCTGCCCAAATCTGTGAGTTTGAACTTATTAACATACTGTGAGGTCTGTTTTGACTGATGGTGAAATGTTATCATGAATCTAAACACATAAAAGAGAATAAGAATCACATGGGTCGATAAATACAATAAAACTCAATGAAACTTCAAAAACCTTGAAGTCAAAACACTGAGACTGAGACACACGTGTTTATTCTGTTCTATCAAAAATAACAGGTTTTTTTTTCTGTATTTCAGGCCTTAATGATGAGAACTGCTGGAGTGTGAATTATGTCAGCAGGAGAATCTGTGCTCTGCGAGGCTCTTCAGTGAACATCTCAAGTGAATATTTACATCCTGAAAACCAGCAGCTAAAATCTAAAGGTTGGTATAAAATAAAGAGAAGTGTTGAGGAGGATGCTGAAGAGCTGATGAAGGCTGCAGGTCGAGTGGAGTATCATGACAACATGAAGAACCACCACATCCTGACAATCAATGACCTGAAGAAGAATGACTCAGCAGAATACACATTCAGACTACAGGAAGAAAATGGAGGATGGAAACAGCCTGACTTTTCCAGAGTGACTTTGGTTGTCACAGGTAATTCTGCAATCAGAGTAGCATTTGTTTCTTTCTTGTGATAAACAACTGTTCACTCACAGTGGCAAAGGTGGAACAGATCTAGTGAGATGTCGTTCTATCATTTCAACATGTCTTATTCTATGTGGAGGGTTTAAGGTGTAAAGCTGCCTATATTTTATAGAAAGTTACATTTAGTGTGGCAGAATACAAAATGTTGATATGATTTGTTTTTTGAGAACACTGACAAATTACATGTTCCTGTCATTTATGTTAGACTTGTTCTTTTAATTTGAGTTCATTCACGTATTGAATCATCTTCCAGGCCTGACAGTGAAGTTTGCTCCTTCTGCCGTGGTGACAGAGGGTCAGAGAGTCACACTGACCTGCAGTACCAGCTGTCCTCTGTCTGACAACACAAACTACATCTGGTACTTGAACAGTCGACCTCTGACCCTGCCAGAGAACCAACACAAACAGCTGGTTCTAGATCCAGTCAGCAGTCAGCATGCAGGAAACTACTCCTGTGCTGTCAAAACCCACAACATGCTCAGCTCCTTTGAAAAGACTCTCACTGTCCACAGTAACACAGGAAAATGGACACCAGCAGCAGCTGCAGGAGGCGTAGCTGTTCTCCTGGTTATCACAGCTCTCATTGTCTTCTTCTGGGTTAGGTGAGCAACACTGTGCTCTGTTTCAGAGCAATGACATTCAAACTCTGATGAAATCACACATTCATTCACATTTCTTTTACACATCAGAAAAAAGACAAAAGACAAAACAACTGAAACATCACGCCACAAGGAACAGGTAACAAAACAAGATTCATATAATTCTGCTTCATTAGAAAAACATCTGCATTTTATTTCCTGCTTCTACTAAAAATAAATAATCATTTCTTCCCAGTCTGGACAGCAGCATTAACTTAAGACTCTCACCTTTTTCACCTAAGTCAGAACCTTCTCATCCAATAGCTTTTATGCACCTTTTTAATTGAGCTCTAGTTGAATTTTATAATAGTCTGAAAGGAGTATCAGCCAAACTACTCAATGCTAAATGATGCAATGTAATGTTATGTGTCTTGTCTCCTCAGATAAACCCTGATGGCATGTATGAAAACATTTCAGCTCAGTCAACAGAGCAGGATGAGCATCACTACAGCAGACTCTACTTCTCTAAGAACCACAAAGAAGATCTCTACTCCACCCTGCAGACAGCGCAGTGAAGGGAAACAAGCGTTTGTCATGGTATGTTGCATAGGAGCCTGCCCTGTTTTAGTCAGTGAAATAACTTCATTATCACAGCATAGCATCATTTACAAGTGTAAAGTTCAATGCAGACATAAACCAGAGAACGTATTTCTCTGTAGGACAAATCTTGAAACAGGAGATGTGATGCATTTTGTCTGTATAAAGGATGCAAGTGGTCAAGCAGCAGAAAGCAGCCTTCACTGTGTGGAAACTCAAGAGTGTTTCAAAAACAGTATTTTACAAGCAGAAAGGCCACAGATCAGATTCTTTGATGACTTTCTGCTGTTGGATTGGACAAATTTTAAAGCCATGTTTGCTACAAATGAATCACAGTCTTAAATAAACATAAATTAACCATGTATGATGTTGAAATCATAGAATGTTAATGAACCAATATTGTATTGATCTGTTTTTACTGATCTGTCTGGTTGAAAGTGATCCAAAAAAACAAAACCACAAAAATCTCCATTAAGCTGTTGTAGCTAAATGCAAGAAAACTGTAAATAAAATAAATATAATATTGCTTCTTAGTGTGGTAACAAATCTGTTCATTATACTGTTACACTTTTCACTATATTTTATTTTGCTTTGTGTGTCTTCCTTTGAGAAATATGACTGTGACTTGTTACAAGGGCCAGGCAGGAGTTTGGGTTGTCAAACTATGTTTGAGTTTCTCTGAGCAGTTCTTTAACTTACTATGCTAGGATAAGAGCTTATTCAGTCATCATCGGAGAACTCCCTGTCAGGATAACAACTGAACTTCAGTTGAACTCATAATCAAGTAGGAAGCTCCATGGTCATATCAGGGGCAGAGCAAGAGCTGTATAAATGTTTGTTACTTTCTCTCACTCTTTGTCAGACTCCAGTGAAGATCTCTGACCTTTCAGCTGAAACACTTAGAACCTGATTTGCTTCGTGTGATATTCTTGTTGTCGTATGTTCACGTTGTCTTCTTCACCTCATTCTGTTTTTACTCTGAATAAATCACCAACAAAGACAATATTGGAGTAACTTTGTTCATTTGTTCATCTCTCATTGGTCTGTAAATGTATCGCATGTGAACAGAGACACACATATAATCCTGAAAACCACAAAACACATTTATTTGTCATATTTTAGATGTCATGTAATATTGATCAATATGGACATAAAATAGTGTGTCATTCTTTACAAATATGTATATATAAGAAGAACGTGATGTTTCAAACATGTTTTCCCAAAGTTTAAGTTCTTTGAAACATATTTTGTGTGAAGCACTTCAGTATTTTAAGTCACTGGAAGTTTAAATTATAGTGTTTTAAAGAACAGTGACTGTGTACAGCATCAAAATAATGTATCATGTTTCCTTTTGTCCAGATTCTGACACCTCTAAAGTCAGATTTTCACATAAGAGAGAAGTAAGCATGATAATTTATTTTAATTGAGTGTGCGTGCAAGGCACACACTATATGTTATCCATTGCGCTTATTATTCTTCTACCCAAAATTGGTATCAAAACGTGCGGCTCGGCCGGGACATGTGCTATGACTTTTCTAAGAGTTTCGGAAAACGGTTTTGCCAAAAATCGCCAAAAACTAAGCCAAAAAATGAATGGGTGTGTATTGTGAGAACTTTCCAGAGCTAGAGTGAGTGATGTCATCGCTAGAGTGGAGGGGGAGAGAAAAAGTCGTTGAATTTTTTTTTGTAAACTGCGATTGTGGCTGCAAATGCACAGCTACAGGCGTGATTATACCATCAAAACGTAGAAAAATTCGAGGCGGTCGCAGTGATACCACTGTTGTAGCTGTGAGATATATAGTTTTGGCTTGACATGCAAATATGCGGCAGAAAATCCCATCCTCAGCCTCATATACTCCCATGTTAAAAAGGAGGGAAATTTTCTGGAGGAAGGCAGAAGTAATGTTTCTTTCTCTTGCTCCTACGGGCACATTCCTAAATTTATCGACACCAAACAAGTATGTAAAACGATTAGGAAGGTCTCATCTTGCTTGTGGTTAAGTTGGTTCAATGATTGGAAATACGGTATGGCCAGGAGTCCTTCCTGTTCGAGAGGAGGTCTCAGCATTTTCTCTCAGTCTCTAACTCACATTCTAACAGGTGCAGTAACTGCTCTGCTGATTACAGTTGGTCCTGGTTGCTTGGCAACCTTAGCCTGCTTGAAGGAAAAGAGGGGGGAGGGGCCAGCAGAAGCTGAGCAGTAGCCATTTTAGTAGTTCTTGGCACTTAATTTGAACCTGTCTATGTAAAATGGCAGACAGAGACAGCAGAGCGTTAGCGCAAGCTGTAAAGACATGCTATTTGCAAACATTAGCAACCAATGTTAAAATTAGTGCTAATTAACATTAGCCACTAGGAATTAAATACATGTTATTACTAACATGCTAATGTTAATTGCTAGCCCGTCAGCGCATCAGCAATGACTTGCTAATGTTAACATGCTCATGTTAATTCTAACAGGTGCAGATTAGCTGCTGCTGATTAGGTCCAGGTTGCTTAGCAACCTCAGCCTGCTTGGAGGAGGAGAGGGGGGAGGGGCCAGCAGGCAGAAGCCGAGCGGCAGCCATTTTAGTAGTTCTTGGCACTTAATTTGAACTTGTCTGTCTAAAATGGCAGACAGTGACAGCAGAGCAGCTAGCACGTTAGCGCAACCTGCACGGTAATGCTAACATGGTAATATTAATTGCTAGCGCATCAGCGTTAACATGTTAATGATAACATGCTATTGCTAACATGCTAATGTTAACATGCTAATGTTAACTGCTAGTGCATCAGCGTTAACATGCTAATGCTAACATGCCAATGCTAACATGCTAATGCTAACTGCTAGCGCATCAGCATTTACATGCTAATGTTAAAATGCTAATGTTAACATGCTAATGCTAAAAAGCTACAGGTTAACATGCTAATGCTAACTGCTAGCTCTTCGGCGTTAACATGCTAATGCTAACATGCTAATGCTAACATGCTAATGGTAACTGCTAGTGCATTAACGTTAACATGCTAATGTTAACATGTTAATGTTAACATGCTAATGCTAGCATGCTAATGTTAACATGCTAAAGCTAACATGCTAATGCTAACTGCTAATGCATTACTGTTAACATGCTAATGCTAACTGCTAATGCATTAATGTTAACATGCTAATGTTAACATGCTAATACTAGCATGTTAATGCTAACACGTCAATCCTAACATGCTAATGCAAACTGCTAGCGCATCAGCGTTAACATGGTAATGCTAACATGGTAATGCTAACATGCTAATGTTAACATACTAATGCTAACATGCTAATGTTAACTGCTAGCGCATCAGCGTTAACATGCCAATCCTAACATGTTAATGCTAACATGCTATTGCTAACATGCTAATGTTAACATCCTAATGTTAACTGGTAGCGCATCAGCGTTAACATGCTAATGATAACATGCTAATGCTAACATGCTAATGTTAACATGTTAATACTAACTGCTAGCGCATCAACATTAACATGCTAATGCTAACATGTTAATGCTAACTGGTAGCGCATCACCGTTAACATGCTAATGGTAACATGCTAATGTTAACATGCTAATGTTAATTGGTAGCACATAAGCGCTAGCTGCTCCTGTGTCTAAATGAACATGTTAAAAATGACTATTTGAGGTGTGCTTTTTGGATACAGACCCCCAGCAACAGCCCACTCGTCACTCTCTAAATTTCTTTCTTAGTACTGAATTTTCTGAGCAGTGTCAGTAATAATGCATGGGGACGACGGGCCAGAGTCACGCACACTTAAAATTTCTTTAGAAATTTTCTTGTTATTCATATCATTGTCAAAGACAACAAAACATAGTTTTTACCTACTCATTGACAGATTGAGTTCAGTTCTATAATTATTATTTGTTGTATAATTGTTTCTGTACAAAAATGGTCTGAAGGTTTATTATCAGTTATGCATGTAATTGATTATTTCATTAAGTTCTACACTTTAACGTGTTACAGTAACTGAAGATGATGTTTGTTATGTCCAAACAGAATTACGAGTTTAAAAGACTCACGAAGGGAGATTTATCCAACTGACCTGTGGCACCAGCTGTCACAGGTCAGCTGGCGCCACAACTGCATATAAGTGGTACCAAGGTGGAAACTTATACAGATACAAAAGTAGACAACAGCTTTCTGTTTCCACCTTCTCTGCTAAAGCACACTCCTGTGCTGTAAACAACCACGAGGATCTGCACTCTGCCCAATTCTGTGAGTTTGAACTTATTAACATACTGTGAGGTCTGTTTTGACTGATTGTATAATGTTATCATGATTCTAAACACATAAAGGCAATAAGAAATAGGAGAATCTGAATAATGTTACAGAAATATATGGGTTGATAAATAGAAAAGGAAATCTAAAAACTGTTTTGACGCTGTGTTTTTCTGACTTTAAAATCACTGATGAAATTGGGTTGATGACTCGTGGCAACTGGATGTCCCTGTAGATTCACAGTCATTCAGTGAATGCACATGGGAGCCATGTGGACATAAAACTATTTATGTAAAATTATTTGTATATATTATTATCTTGTATAACTGGCTGTATAGTTTTATGTATATGTTGTCTTCTTCATTCTATTCTTCCTCTATTAAATAAATCAACAACAAAGACAACATTGAAGTAGCTTTGTTCATTTGTTCACCTCTCACCAGTGTGTCCTGATACTCCAGCTAGTATTACACATCCATATTTGATGCATGACATCAAACTTTACAAGGCTGATATGTGTGTGAATAGTGTTACTTATTATTAGCTTATGCTCAGATACAGTCTGGGTCTCCTCATACCTCACACCTCACTTTGTGTTATTATTTAATAATATCTTCAATTCATTGTCTGTCCTTAGATGTAAGTTGTGCTCCATCATATGCACATGTATGAATACATATCTACATCCTCCTCAGTGTGATCCATTTATTTTAACTTGGCCGAGTTGTCATACGTTACGTTACTTTGTCAATTTTAGATGCATAAACTTTAATGAAAAATATTTCAAAATAAAACTGCAGACCTCCACTGTCACGCACCTCCACTGTCAGGCCCAGAAATACAAGTGATACATTTCAAAACAAAATCGTGAATTCGTAAATGCACTTCCGGTTGAATCGTTTTCCTCACAAATGAATTAATTAGTAAACAATTACATAAAATCTTTCAATTCCCGGTCTATTGTATATATTGTTTTTATCGTAAACTTTTGTTTGGTCAGTGCACATTTTCTCTTACGCTATTACTCTCACACACACACACATATTCACACATACACATATACATGTATATTTTCATCAATGATTTATCATTATTTAAAATCAGTTAAATGTACACGTTAGTGCTCTTTATTCAGAAAACCCTCATGCCACATCTACATTTCTGGATCTGGTTATTATAGACACAGATTAAATGTTAAATATAAATATTTCAATATTTATCATCACAGTAACAGTGTTACACACATTAGTAGCTGTAAACACTCAGCATTAGAAAAATACATACGTTGGTTTGGTGCTTACATAAGGAGTAAACATTTATAATCATCACTTAAGATAAAAGCTAAAAAAAAAAAAAAAGAACGGTTCGCGGACGGACGGGAGCCGGCTCCCATCGTTCACTTAAAGGAGCCGGTTCTTTGAACCGACTCGTTCGCTACAGACACATCACTACGCCTCAGCTCCACCTACCTGCAGCTCTAGATGACGGGGCGCACAGCTGACTTAGGGGAGGACTGCAAAGACGTCGGCGGGCAGAGCCACTAGACTTTCCCCTACGGCTCTGTAGAAACACAGGGCTCTGAGTTTAACCCAGTGTGGTTCAAATGTTGTTTCGCTTCCCTCGGCGCTGACCGATGTGGCGCAGCTGGACCGTCGTCTCTATTTTGACAGCCGTCTGTGCGCATTACGCGAGCGTTTACCACGAACCGAGCAGGTCGGTGTGAGCTCCACGTGATCCGGTACTTTATGTTGTTGACAAGGTTCATTATTAGAAGGTGGGTCAGCTTAATTTATGTGATCTACTGTCGGTAAAAATCCCCTCTGCTCGTCTGCTGTCTGCGGTTTAACCAAACTCCATTTTAAAGTAGATGTTTCCGGGTAGAGCTGTCCATCCTCTCCGATCTACATGTGTCTTTACTCAGCCTGTGTTTCAGTTTCAGCTGTAGCTTCAAGTTAAGTTTTACTTTCAGGCTGCAGCTGTTTTTATTTTTGACAGATGTACCTGAACTGTCACAATATTTGTCCAAACAGCTGCGACCATGAGCTCTGTACCGCTGATGTAGGTCATGTGATAAATTATTGGGACATACGTCATTTTTTTATTATTATTATTATGTTAGATAAGGTTCCTATTCGTAAATGTAAGTAAGTTTTGCTGCACCAGATAAATATATAAAAAACTGTATTTTTAATGTCTCTATTTCACGTTTGTCTCTTTTTATCCTTAATCATATTTTTCTATTTCTTATGTGTTGTTTGTGAACTCCCCTGCCATTTCTTTTGTTCATGACTGTACTCAGTGATGCAAAAAAAAAAAAAAAAAAAACAGTATTCTATGATTTTGTACAAAGGCACCCAGCAGACTGTTTTTGCTTTAAAACAAATATTTAAAGAGAGAATGTCAGTAATTCAATCTTTTTCCTGATAGTTAGTGTTATCCTCTGATTTGCATTACTCTAAACTGTTGCCTATATCATCCTCAAACTTTCTGGTTCCACAGAATGTCCTCCACTTGCACCCGTCATGTCATCTGGGAGTCAGAAGGACTGGTGGCCTACCTTCATCCCCGGCCCTGGACACCAGGCTCTGTTATCCTGGAGCGCGACACCCCTGGCAGCCTGGGAGGCAGCATCTTCTGCCTGGACAAGCAGGAGTTTTTATCCTGGCTGATGGGGGCGAGAGCTGTCGCAGAGCTGCTGTGTGACAGGCTGGCAGTTCGGAGGTGTGCTCTGGTCAGCAGACCGCACAGAGACCGACCTGCCCAGGTGAGTTTCTTTGACTAAATGGATAGACTATACAAAACCAGTAGATGCAAAGTGTTTTACTCACTACAAGAGTTTTTCCCTAGTGGAAGAAACAATTATTTTATTAGCACTTGTAACTACATCTCCCATGAGCCTTAGGCATAGGCACATTCTCAAAGTCTCATGGGAGGTGTAGTGATTTGAAATGATCTGCATCCATTAGAGAGTAAAAGATCAATAAATATTGATAATTTTAACTTTCTTTCAATTTGGGAACTCAAAGGTTTTACACCGGTACACAGTACATTATTAATTGCTTTACCAAAATAAGTTACCCATAGGTGGTTAAAACAGCAAATGTAAAAGCTTAGATTAACTGGCTTCAGACTGAATCAGTCCTGTTTTCAGAGTTTGAGTAATAAATATACATTTCATTTCACAGATCCGTGTTCTTCCTCTCCATGGTCTGGATGCAGAGTGGCGCCCTCACCTGGCAGGAGAAGAGGAGCACAACGCCCATGACCCAGGATACTGCACCTCCAAGACTGCTCCCAGGTGGAGTGACTCCAGCCTGACTCAAATCCAGGCCAAGATTCGAGCCAAGCTCCCATTACCCGGCGCCCCACCCAATCTCACCTTCCTCGGGGACGATCCGGCTCACCCCGGCTTGTTTTCACGCATCGTTCGTGGGGAAGAGCAGCAATGGCGGGTTTGGGAGGATGAGGGTCACGTAGCCTTCCTCACTCCTTTTCCCAACTCCCCTGGCTTTACTGTGCTGGTCCCACGCCGACCTTTGACCTCTGATATATTCAGACTAGAAAAAGGAGACTATGAGGGACTGGTGCTGGCGACCTGGGAGGTGTCGAGACTTCTTGCGGAGGGGTTGGGTGCCTCTGGGATGGGGCTCATTTTTGAGGGTTTTGAGATTGATTACGCTCATGCCAAGTTGATACCGTTGTTTTTGCCTGCATCCTCAGAGACAGGAGATGACGTCACGAAACCACCTCAGTTTTACCCGACTTATCCTGGATATGTGACGTCAGAAGATGGACCAGAAGCCAGGCTGGAAAGTCTGAAAGAACTATACATGAAACTTACTCAGACTTAATGTAATTTCCTGCTCCAGGTGCTATAGGTGATAATAGTCATGGTGTGGAGATTTTTCATATATATTATAGAAGATACTACATAATCAAAACTAAATGATTTCTTACACATTTCAAATCCAAACGTGATATATACCAAATAAGACCAAGCCATCTTTTGACATTTAAAGACCAATCACTCATTCTTATGTATGTGCACTGTTAAATAACATGCAGTGTATCAACTTTTGATCAAAATAAATACTTGTTTCTGTTTGTCTGTGTCAGTGGTCATCCTCATTTTTATGCAAACAAAAAGTTGCTCAATAAACTGTTGTTAATTGGTCCCACAGTGCATTTCTCATTATGAGGCTTAATTAATGACTAACTGGCTAAATGCTCAATCAGTGCTCGGTACACCAGTTGTTGCCTCAGGCTGTCATTAAAACGGACAAAAAAAGAGATGTATGTGTGAACAAGAAGGATCGCCATGTGGAGAACAAAACCTTGGCCTTGGTTCATATCATTTATATGAAATGTTTTAAATTTAACATGGCAAAAGTCGTCTGATAAATACGGTAGCTTGAACAGGAGTGCAGTTTGTTTATTTCTTTGTCATGACTACATTTAGCCAGTTCCACATTTAATTTGAAATAAAAAACTTAATTACTAGCAAATCGGTTCAAGTAGATTTTGGTTTCTGCTTTCACTAAGACTAAGCTTTACCTAACTCACTGCCTAGCTTTTACTTAATATATACCTCTCTTGCAAGCTATCTGTTTGACTCTTTTGATGTCAGTCAACATTTTTCACTAAATATGTTTAACCAGGGTGAGAATGGGAACATCTATAGGAATATCTTTCCAAGATGGGCTTAATTTATGATTGGAAGGCTTAATTACACATTGACATCATCCAGCTTCTTGGAGAAACATGTACAGCACTTGCCGTCCGCAAACTCTGTTTTTGTGATGTAGACGAGTGGCTCAATGCTGCAGCTCAGGTCCATGATGGAGAACACACTGATGCTGATCTGGCAGCGGAACGCCACAAAAGTGTAGTACGACACAAAGGGCATGAGAGCCACGGGCGGCAAGTAGTTGGCCACGATGATGGCCATGATGATCAGCACCATCTTGAAGGCTTTCTTCTTTACTGGGTGCATCTCCTCCTTTCCTGCCACAGATCGTCTAAGGACCCAGATGACAGAGATGTTGCAGAAGACCATGACTGCAAAGGCAAAGAGGATGACACCACTGAAGACCTCGTTGACACTCATGACTCCCAGGAAGCACTTGGTGAGGCCATAAGCCAGGATGAGACCCCAGACCACCACAGAAATGCCGATGCGGATCTTATTGTCTCGAATACCAGTGAACACTACTGGGTGCACCACTGCCATGTAGCGGTCTATGCAGATACATACCTGGAACAGAAGCGAAGGAACATCAGGTTACAGCAGACTTAAATACATTTTCCTGGATTTAGTTGTAGAGAAATACAGCAGAAAACTGGCATTCAGTTTTGCTTTTTATCCAAGTGCAGCTATATTTGACCATCCTCCATTCAATGCAAACTAAAACCATATGTATTAGAGCCGCATGTATTTAGCTTTTACAGAACTGTGTATTATTACAGGAAACAGGTTAACAACTGTTTCTACAGTCCCACTAAATTGTAGGTTCATAGATGTCCTGAATATCAAATTACACAGTGGCAGTTCTTATTCCTAAACAGCTCTGGTGTACAGTATTACACACAGAAACTTACCAGAAAGAGTGGGGCTACATCTTTAATCCCATATGCAAACCTCTGAGAGTACCAAATGCGACTGTCATCCAGTAGAAGCCGGTTGACCATCTCTATGGGCGTCATTAGGCAGAAATAGGCATCCAAAATAGCCAGGTTGAAGATGAAGATGTCAGAGGTGGATGCGTCACTTTTCTTGGTGGCTATGTGCCAGATCACCAGGACGTTACAGGGTGTGCCGACTGCCAGGTTGAACACCTTAACCCCAAAATAGAAAATAAAGCCGTAAGGAGCCACGGCGCACACGGGGAACTGGTACCATGGTGGAGGTCCACGGGAGCCGGCGGGTGTGGTGGAGTTCATGTAGTGGTTGTTGGTGGGATTCAGAGTGGTGTTGAACATTGTGGGGAAGAAGTGCTGATGCTAGGAGGAGATGCTGGAATGCTTTGAGGAAGAAAAGGCAGTAAATGATTAGTTCTAGATCTACGTTAGTCTAGTCTAAATTTTACAGTAAAAATCATAGCAAATAATAATGTCCTCCTAATTTCTCAAGTTTAATGCACTATAATGCATACATCTCTAATTTATTCTACATCCATGCATAAATACTCCACACAGAATAGCGTTCAGGCTACTGTCAATCCTACCTGTGTGTGTCCTGCAGTTCTAGTCTTCAACCTTCTTGCATGTAGCACCAGATCACTGAGGCCAGGGCCTTATAAACACACTCCACACAATAACATTTTGGGGTTGGGCAAGTCTGAGGGACTATGGCTATCTCCCCTCTGTGTGGTGTCCAACCCAAGCTGCGATTGGGAGGTAATGCAAAATAGCGGCTGAGTCATCTTCAATAATTGGTTTGGATACGTACATAGGGGTGTGTTGTGTGGTTGAGTTAGAGAGGTTAGGCATTGTGGCCATATAGAAGTAGCGTTATACATGCCACAGGCCCAAATATGAATCTCTCGACTCTTATGGTTTCCCCAAGCTGCTGGTCTCTAGATGCCTTTTTTAAATTTTTCTCATTTATGATTCATGTTAGGGCGTAAAAGGGTAATCTGATCCCAGCTCTATTCCTATGGGTCATTTTTTTTTTATCTACAGCAGCACTGCAGGTGAACATTTGTTCTCACTGATGCAACTGTACACTGTTCAGTAAACAGGTGATGCAAGGTAAGCATAAATGAGAAATATAATGCAAGGTGTTACTAATGTGCCCACATTGTGTGAAGTGTTGGGGGAAAATCCTGTTGGGAATACAAGCTTGCAAAGTCACGACAAACACCCACTTACATAAATAAATAACACAGCGTTTCATAAAATGTTTCATTACATAACCAACACTGGGAGTATTACTGTATTACTCAGCCTGTAAAAACAGTTGTGGTCTGAGTTTAAAAAAAATAAAATAAAAAATGATGTCATCAGGATGAGCAATGATAGGGTATGAATTTATGTTCAATTTATAACAACTAGCCCAACACACTGAGGGTGTAGAATTTTGATAGATGTGGCCATTTATTATGAGCATACAGAGTCAAATGATGGATGCTATAAAGTCAGGACTTCTATGCCTCTGATAAATGTAGATTATTCTTTTTAAAATATGTTTTTGTCAAGTCATTCAATCCTATGAAAGTGGGATATAAAATCACAGAGACCCCGTGTATTCACATACAGGACATGCTGTGGAAGATCTTGGTAAGGTAAATATTCACAAATCCAAACCAACAATCAACAAGTAATATTTGATGATGAACAGATAAGATGACTAAGTTCTAGTGTGTTTTTGAACTTGATTCACATTTTTGTTGTTGGCGTGCATCAACATCATTCAAATGTGGTAAATAAATGTCCATGAAGAGCCTGGTGTCATACACTTACACTTTGTGTGTTTCCCAAGTAAGGATTCTAACTTCCTCATTTGGGGTTTGAGTCAAGCATGAAGGCCGATGTTGCTCTGCTTGTTGAGTTTGGACAGCTACATGGCCGTCTGTCATCCACTGGTCTTCCTACAGCTCAAGAATTGAGAGAACTGAGACTGTCGCTGTGCTTGAAGGTCGAAGCAAGGTTTAAATGGATTGTGACAATGCCAATACTAAGCACCACTATAGTGGTCATATCATCCTGCAACATCTTGATCCTCAAATCCCTCTGCAGATCAGGGCCAAGCAGGAAGGAGATCCATCCAGTGAAAAAGCATGCATTCAAGATAGTGCTGGCTGCGTTTGTGTTGATAAACTTCCATTACTTCAGCCCACTCCTCTTTTACCTGATAAGTTTTTTTTCCAGGGGAATTCAGCTCCATCTCAATCATCAGCTGTGTGAGTTAAATAAATGTTTCCTTGCAGTTTAATTCAGTCTCTGAGTTATCTGGTCCGGACTAAACAGCTGCCCAATATGAGATGTCACTGTGGGTCAACTGCTAAAACAGAAACTGTGGCAACAGTTTAGAGCAGCCTGACGTTCATGACACGGAGACCAATGGAAGACGTGGTAATGTCATTAATAAAATGCTATATTTGTTTGGTTTATATACTACGGAAGCCCTGAACCGCATGTGTAAGAAAAAAAAAGCCCTATTAAGTCGTTATTATGAGATAGTATCTCGTTATTTCGAGATAACATTATGCTCTCTCAGATTGAACCAATACTAATATCAGCCACTAGAGGGCGGACAATGATAGCAAACGTATATTAGACTTAGACTTAGACTTCCTTTATTGTCATTCAAAGTATGCACACGTGTATACAGAACGAAATTTCGTTGCATTGGCTCAGCGCAGTATTGGAGTATATACAAAATAAAAATAAAATAATAATATAAAAAGTAAAAAATAAATATAATATATAATATAAAAAGCAAGGTATGTACAGTGGTGTAGTGCAGGTAGGTGGTGGGAGAGGGTATAATGTCCTTATTCAGAGTTTACAGTTTAGCAGTCTGATGGCCTGGGGTACAAAGCTATTACAGAACCTGGTGGTCCTGCACCGAATGCTGCGGAACCTCTTTCCAGAGGCCAGCAGGGAGAACAGTCCATGATGGTCATTGTCGTCCCTAATGAGGCCCACCACTGTTGTGTCGTCTGCGAACTTCACAATGTGATTGGAGGCAGACCTGGGGACGCAGTCATGTGTCATCAGAGTGAACAGCAGGGGGCTCAGGACACAGCCCTGAGGGGAACCTGTGCTGAGGGAGATGACACTGGAGGTGTTCTGTCCGACCCGCACTGACTGCGGTCTGTCAGTGAGGAAGTCTAGCAGCCAGTTGCACAGGGGGGTGCTGAAGCCCAGGGGTCCCAGTTTGTTTACCAGATGTTGCGGAATGATGGTATTAAACGCTGAACTGAAGTCCAGGAACAACAGCCGCACATGAGTGTTCTTCTCCTCCAGGTGTGCAAGGCTCAGGTGTAGAGCGGAGGAGATGGCGTCCTCAGTAGAGCGGTTTGACCGGTAGGCAAACTGGAAGGGGTCAAACGTGGGAGAGAGTCTGGAGATGATGTGTTCCTTTACCAGCCTCTCAAAGCATATATAGAGATATATGGTTCTGCCAGAAGGCCCACTCTAAAGTCAATACTCAAGCATCGATGACATGAAGCATATCTCGGCAGTTCAACCACCAATAGAATATCCAACAAAACCCTCATAAAAGTGAACTGATAGCTCCAACCAAGGTGTATGGCTATTATTTACTTAAGTTCTCATGATTCTTGTGTTTGGGGAGAGTGTTGAGACCGCCCAATTAGCACTGAAATAACGAGATAATATCTCGTAATAACGAGATACTATCTCGTAATAACGACTTAGTATCTCGTAATAACGAGATACTATCTCGTAATAACGACTTAGTATCTCGTAATAACGAGATACTATCTCGTAATAACGACTTAGTATCTCGTAATAACGAAATACTATCTCGTAATAACGACTTAGTATCTCGTAATAACGACTTAGTATCTCGTAATAACGACTTAGTATCTCGTAATAACGAGATACTATCCCGTAATAACGACTTAGTATCTCGTAATAACGAGATAATATCTCGTAATAACGACTTAGTATCTCGTAATAACGACTTAGTATCTCGTAATAACGAGATAATATCTCGTAATAACGAGATACTATCTCATAATAACGACTTAATAGGGCTTTTTTTTTTTTTTTTTACACATGCGGTTCAGGGCTTCCGTAATATACAAAAAGTGTATATATACAAAGATATTTTTGAGAAATTAGAGAAATCTGGTGATACAAGTAAAAAACAGGTAATACTGACTGTGCTTATATGTAAACCTGAAATTTACGGATGTTTCTTGTTTCTATTTGTTATATCTTCAGTGTCTGTGAATATTCTATGCAATATGTATCAGACAACAAAAGAAAACAAGATTCACAAACACAAATACAATGACAAAAGTATATATTCAATGCTTTATTCAATGAATCAGACAATCATGGTTTGGTTTACAAAGCAACACCTCAGCCAGTATCTGACACATTAATCTGTTTAATTGATGAAAATAAGAGAAAACAATACTCAACAATGACTATGAATGAATTTATGGTTTAAGTTGTCCTCAAGGTTTTTTTCTTTTATTCAGAACCTGATTATTTCTAATAAATTGAACAATGCCCTCAGTGTTGCTTGTTTGACTTTATACTAACATGAATGTAAAAGAATGACACTGTCTGTATTGCGTGTTCAGGAAAGAGCACATATACACAAAGATTCAAGCATTAGGACTGTACAAGCTGTTCAACAGCTTCCAAATATGAAAACACCTCTTTTAGGAGTTATGATGCACTGTCTTGTGTACAGTGTGTACAACACTTTGACATTATCTGCATCTTACAAGCAAGTTGAGTTTGAATTCAACATAGCACATTCATGATGAGGATGATTCTTAAGCGCTGGAAATATGAATTCATGGTTATGCATAATCAGGGTATTTAATTAAGTATAAGTAAAATAATAATCAAATTGTACCAAAGTCAAAAGAAAGTCAAAGTCAAAATCAGTTTAAATACAAAATGCAATACGTTAAGATTAAAAATGTTCGTAACCTGCACAAATCATATCAAAATAATTTATATCCACCACACACACCACTCAAAAGAATCATCAGAATAGCTTCTCTGTATAATTTGTCCTTTAAGACTAATGTGTATCTAATAGAGGAAAAGATAAAATGGTGGGTTTTACCTGTATTCACCTTTAGTGCACTTCATAATAAGATCAAGAACCTTATGTTTTATCATTTCTTTGACTAAATGTCCTATACAATAAAACAAACAAACAAACAAACAAACAAACAAACAATATACAAATGACATTGGCATGCACAGTCCTGACGTGTGAAGTGTGAACAGGTACTGTACTATATTTTAGAGATATTGAAAGGTAAACTTTGAAACATTAATTCATAAATGAACATTCTACTTTTACAAATAAATAACACCTTTCTTTCTTTCCTGGTTGTTTAGCTCATACAAAAAGCAAGTGTTATATGTACAGGTGAATAAAAAGAGGTGTCATGAAGTCAACATGACATCTTTCAAAGAGGTTAGAAAAAGAGGTTTTCAAGTCTTCAAGTACCAGTGATGAAATCCAAACTAACAAGTTCAAACTTGCTAAAAGAGAAAACAAAGCTGCATATTTGATCTTTCGTAGGAATATTGAATCAAAGTGGACTTATTAACAACAATAAAACAATACTGATTCAAAACGATCACCGCTGCCATCTGTAGAATTTCTACCAATCATTCATAGGATGGTACATCCCATCAGTCACATTAGCAACAGCCAAAAATCAAAAGTCAACATGTCAAAAATGGCGAGACAGCTGTTTAAACCATTTGAAATCTAGATCTTTAGATCGCAAAAGAATTAAATATTTAAATGAATGAATGATGAAATGAATTTAGTCCCCCAAAACGGACAGAGCGTGTTAGAAAATAGTTTCTCTTTTTTTCTTTTCTATTTATTTCTTCATTAAATGTGCAAGCTTGCAACCAGGGTCAGTAAAGTTAATTAAAGGACCACTGCGTAGGATTTAGTGGCATCTAGCGGTGTAGTTGCTGATTGCAACCCTGTCGTCTCACCATTTCCTTCCCAGCGTGAACAAGAAACTATGGTGGTCATGATAAATGCAAAAGCCCAGTGTTTACTTTGTGTGTTCTAGGTTACTGTAGTCACACGACTGCTTAACATGGCAGACTCCTACACGAGGACCCACATTGTTGCTCCCAAATGGCTTAACTAGGTAGAGTTTTGGTTTTTAGAAACATATTTTATATTTCCTTCTGTACATTTATTCAAAGCCAAGTATGCACTTTAAATTGTGCACAGAAAACCTACAAAACACCTACGATTTCTGTTTCTATAACAAAAAGCACTCCAAAAAAAATTGAGTGACACGCTGTGTCCTGGTCAATGAGATCTGTGTCTTATGTGGAGATGTTTCCATGCACACGGAAGCGGTAAAGACATGTATACTCCACATGACCCCAGTTACTGAGGACGCGCAGCTCCACATATCGATACACCACGTCACTGGGGCTCTGCATGTGGCGAAAAGAGGAGAAAGGAAAAGGATAGACAGGCAAAGAGGAGAAAACATAAAGAAAGAGGGTACAAGAGAGGTGATGATAAAAAAAGACAGAAAGAAACAGTTTTAGTCAAAACATTTAAAGAATTTAACTAAATCTGATGCTAACATCACAGTTTTTTTTTTATTTTTTACAAAGAACAAGAAGCGATTTAGTCTTATTCAGATTTGTCCGTTTCAACTCACAGGCAGCTTGAACGTCTGCGTTGACTCTCCATTTTCATCGTAAGTGAATGTTCCCAGCAATGTTCCTTCTTCTGTGTCATTTTGCATTCCCTGGGAAAGAGAACGTGAAATCACAATTATGTCAGAGCGACGATTATTCAAAATTGTGAGTCTGAGTGACTTTACATTTAAACACAGTGACACACAGCGACTTTAAAATGAAAGAAAAACGACCAACTTTCTTATTAAAGATCAGATCATGACTTATTTTCATGCTGCCATACTACATTTCTAGACTGGCATCACTCACATAGACTTCAAAGTCTTTGGGGGCAGAGTCAATGCGGCTGGTGGGGGAGTTGTAGCGCGGCAGGTGGTCCAGCGTCACATGAGTTATTTTGATGGGGTGAGACAGAGAGATCACAAGAGTCCCCTGGACACCGTGGAAAGCCCAACATTTCCCTGGGAGCAGCACCGGGTAGCCCTGGGAGAGAAGGAGGAGACAGAGCTGTGAGTGTCTGGCTAAGCAGTGAAAACTGTGTTTAAGGAAACGCTGAGAGAAACAAGGAATAGATAGAAGGTCAGTCGTTGTGGAGAGGAGAAGGTAATGGATGATAACTTTGAGGGAAATAAACCTGATTTGAAATGACAGGCTGGAGGACGCAAGTTGGAAATAAAAGACAGAGAGGACATCATAATACCTGAATGACAGTGCGTGGGCTTTCAGACGGGTACCACAGAGGGAATCCAAACAGAGTCATACATGCAGAACGAATACGATACGTTTCTGAACACCTGGTACTGATCACACTGGCACCTGTACACACAAACACACGATGTAAAATAAGGGTTTGAAGCTACTTTGTTGAATCTAAAAAATTAATCTGTTTTTAATGTTGTTTTAAATCCGAAAGATTTATGCGAGTGAACCACACAGAGAATTAAACAAAGGCATATAAAGTGATAGTCACACTGAGATGCTCCCAACCTTGCGTCTCTAGTGCAAAGTCGGGCATTTTGTCAGCCATGGGGCGTCCGCAATCGGAGCAGCTTCCTCTATCAGAAAGCCTGATAGCATCGTGTTCCTGATTTACAAACCATAAGTCATATGTGTCATCATAGATACAAAAATATACAGATAAATGAGACAAAATGAATGAATACAGCTACATGGCTCTGCAGTATCTATGCCTTCACCCACCTTGATGCGTTCAGTAAACCACTTCTCCATGGCCTGTTGGAGCTCTGGGGTGAGATGGTTGAGGACGGGGATGGTGCTTGTATCGGGACAGGGGGCTGGAGGAGGCATCTGCTGGATGGATGACAAATCCTGTGCAAGCTACAAGAAACATACAAGCACATTACAGCCATACAATCTAAAAGAAGCAGGTCAGGTTGGATCTATCTAGTTGTGGACGTCACGATCGGTGCTGTTACCTTGGCATTCTGGGCCTCTAAATCTTGGATCCGGATGCTGAGGCTGGCAGCAGCAGAGCGGCTCTCTGTCTGATAATTCATCAGATGCCTGCCCAACTCTGCAAGCTCCTGCTCCAGACGCAGCCGACTGTCTGAGTCCACAAGCTCAAGATTGGCTTTCATGTCCTGCATGTCCAGCTGTAGTCTCTCCTTCATCTGAGAGAGAATGACATGAGAAGGTCAGTCATTACTGGAGTAAAGGAGACGTGTTAGGCAGAGGGTAGTGCTGAGGCTCCAGAGATCTAATTTAACACAACTATACATAACTTGGGTGGGATGGGAAGTAAATTCTTGGTAGCACAGATGTAACCTTCAAACACACTCTCTTTTAATATCTCAAGCCATCAAGATGAACACTAAAATTCTATACTTTCTTAATATTAAATTTCTTAAATATTACCCTAAACTTCCAGAGTACTTGCAAGTTACACATCACAAAATAAAAAAGCCACAAAATCTGCCTGTAATTCTCTGCAGATCAACATCACCACCGTTAGTTGTTACTCTAACGCAGCAGACCCCCTAGCCTGGCCTCACCAGGCATGATGTGATACCACAAAGCAAGTTTGGTAAGGCACAGAGAGACATCAGGCAGAAATAGAGAGCGTGATTCCCTCACCTGAGTGAGAAGGCGATCCTGCTTCAGCTGCAGCTCCTCCTGCAACAACAACACAGATACAGGTCAGATGACAGAAAACAGGAACCTAAATTTGCATATGAGGCCTCAAAGTTATTTTAACCTCTTTCTTCACTGGATATTTTTTTTTGTTTGTTTGCTTTTAAGCAGGATTAACATTTGAAGCTGGTGGTTTATTTACATGGCTTCTTAAATTTCATAACATAACATATAATTTGCTCATATTTTTCAATAATTTGCAGGGATTCTCTCTTACCAGCACATGTCGCATCTTCACTTCGACAGCAGCCGAGACAATGGCTGGATCCTTGATGGGGAAAAAAAAAGACATCAAGGTAACAATGATGACTCCATGCTTTCATGTCAATAACCCCAGAATAAAAAAGTGCTTGTCATAAGAAGTCGTCTTCCTTTAATATTCTGGTATTAATCGTACGTGTATTCTTTTTTAACAACAACACAACCAGTGAGATGAGTATGATCTGCCCTACCACCACGGGTGTCGGATGGATGGTGCTGAGCTGAGGAGGAGTGGCAGGGATAATAGGTTGACTCTCGGGTTTTGTCTGTGATGGGATCTTTGTGACAGTCATGCGGGACATGAGAGAGGTCAACAAAGGGAGGAGGAACCAAACACCTGGAAAGAAACAGGAGGGATGGCGCCTTAAGAACGGCACTTGGAAACGGAGACGCAAAGTAAACATCGCTTGACTCCAGACCTTGACTTGTACTAACTGACATTTACTGTGACTCATTCATTTCACAATGAGGCGGGGGTGTGTGGGATGAAGCTATGGGGCAGACCCTACCACCTCTAAAAGCCAGTTTCCTGGGGGAAACCCAGAGTAGCACTAATCTAACATGTTGTCAGGAAACAGATCTTTTAAAAATATACACACATGTAAACAAAACTAGCTGACAAGGAAACATGGACAACAAAACTTCAATATTTAAAGTACAGCACAACTAAAGACCACACATGTCCCAGGGGATGATGAGGTTCCTCAGAGGTATGAGTAAAGATTCTGCAGATTCAATCTGGACTCTGTTAAATAATTCTGTCACTTACATAGAAGTAAGAGGAGGAGGAGGAGAAACAGAGCACAGGCCTTCTTCATGTGACCGCTAAGTGACGTATTAGCTGCAAGGATGAGAAGAAAAGTTGATTTGCAGGAGATTTCGATAACCTGGAGCCAAATCACATGCGGTTATTGTGAAAACGCAAACCTGCTGACACGTGACAGCAGTATGAGAAATGTGTAAACATAAATGTACAAATCTTCTTTACGAAGCTAGATAAACAATCACTTGTATGTACATACTGATCATATAGACGCAATTATACAAAAAAAGACAAAAAAGACAAATGCACACCACCACCGTACCTAAAGCTGCCAGATGCATTATTTTTGACTGTACTGCGATGGCCATAAGTGAGACCGCGTCTGCACATAACACATGAGACAATGAGATTATTACACAGGCATGCACAGACACAAACATGCAAACAAACACACTACAGTACTCACCCATCAGACTAAAGAAGGCACTGCTGATTCTGTTTCCAACAGTCCCACCATTACCATGGATCCCACTGACCCTGCTGGCTGCTGCTGCGGCTGTTGGCTTTTTTTGAGGGCCCTCAGAGGACGAGTAGCCTGAGCTGTCCACACTGCTCTGACTCAACTCCTTGTGGCTGGGTCTGGGGTGTAATCCAGGTCTGCTGGAGCTGCAGAGCCATTTGTCAGGATTCTTCTCTTGAGGTTCTGTAGGGCAGCGGATAGGCGTCTGACTCCGGCTTGCAGATGGTGTCAAGGCAGGCCGAGGGGTGGCAATGGTGGAAACATAGGTCTTCGGTGTCGACTGGGTCTCAGTAGCCAAGGGAGAAGGACTCAGAGCTGAGAGAGAGGGGGATGTAAAGAGACAAAAATAGAGAGCTTGCCAGTATGAACTGATTTGTTATAAGGGCTTATGCGTTAAACAGGAACCATTTCTTTAATATTTAATTTTTAAAAATGCATATTACAATTTACCAAGCCCACTGTGACATCTTAACATTACTTGTTGTATTAAAACAAAAAAAATGCTCAAAAAGCAGTACACCTATGCTGGTATAAAACACTTATATATGATAAATGATGTAACGGATATTCAAATATACCAAGCGCAGTGTTTTAGCACGTCTCTGTAACAAAAATCCCCAAGCCTCATTCATGGTATTATATCTATATACTATCTATATTTACAGGAAGTTGTGTCAGTGCTACTCTTGCACTGATAAGATTTTTTATTTTTTTTTACCATCATACTGACCTGCAGTGACCGGCGTCTCAGGGCTGCCAGAACTAGCATTGTTACTTGCTGTATTGGGGGTACGGGCCTTGCGCGTCCCCGCCTTCTTCTTGAAAACCCTGACGATGATAAAACACAGGCAGGAGTGAGAGGTGGTAGAGGAGGACAGGAGTTTGCTGACTTGAATACAAGCTAGGGACACATGAGCACACACAGAGTTACATACTTGACAGGGTTTTCACGGTAGGATATGTTTGTCACGCTACTCGAATCAGATTCGTCGTCTGAATTATAGTAGCCGCCGGACACCAGGCGAGAACTCCGACGAGACATGACTGAAAGACAGAGAGGAAAATCATTCAATGATTTATTTACATGGCTCCTTAAATTTCATAATGCCTCAGCAGTATAATGGCAGGAGGTGGTCTGTACGGTAACATAGACATCATCATGATTTTAGTTTTATAAACTACAGGGAACACTTTTGCATTGTGTTCAGAACTTTCAAAATGTATCATGCAGATCTCTCCTTAAAGGACCACTGTGTGGGATTTAATGGTAGTTGCTGTGTGAACTCCCCTCGCCTCATCTGCTCCTTCCAAGCTCAAAGGAGAGAGGCCACAAAACATGTGAAAAAATGTAAACAGCCCTATATATGTAGACCCAGTTATTAGTTTGTCCGCTTCAGGCTACTGTAGCAACTTGGTGGACTCCATGGAAGAAGACCTGCGGCAGGCTCAAAAACAAAATCACAATGATATTCAGTTCCTGCCACATTCTGTAAATAAAGCCCCCAAAATGTTACACACTGGACCTTAAAAAAATAACATAACATAAACAAAAGCCAACTTAAAATACTTACAACTAAATATATGTTATTTTTGGAGCAACGCACCTGTACATCAGGCCCACAACAAGAATAGGAAACTAACTTTGAGCACCTATCAGCAAAATTCAAATTCACCAGCCATAGTAAGTCGAAAATAGTAAACCATTAAATTAAATAAAAGTTGACAACTACTTGATTATTAGACTAATTGTTACAGCTCTAATACATACATACTTAAATACATAAAAATGCAGTTTATACAGCACCTCGTCCATGGCACTCTTTTTTGAGCAGCGAGACATAGCGGCAGATACAGTAGGCTAGTACTAACTACTAAACACATCAGTAGCAAAAACATCATGATTAGTAGAAGTGTTGATGTAGTAGCAGCAGAAAAAGCAGAAGCAGTATCAGCTGCAGTAAAAGCAGTAGTGGTTTATGTTAACCTCTTATAGTTGTGGTTGCTCAGACAGTTCGAACCTTTACCTACAACAGGCACGTATTAGTACATACATACTTATAGCAGGCACGTATTAGTTTGAGTAGCAGTGGGCAATAGCAGCTGATGCAGCAGTCGGAGTATTAGCAGCAGGAGTTAAAAGTTGTCACCAGTACAGTAGCAGTAATAGTAGTGGTACTGTAGCAGCAGAAAGTGTCTGACAGATGCTGTCTTGGTTAATCTTGACAATCTGTAAATCCAACTAATCTACAGGAGCCGTTCTGCTGCTCAAACACTTACGGAGACTGAGAGAGGCAGAAACGAAACACCAAGACTCACAACAAGCTTAAAAAGCAAAGGCAGGTTGCTACAGTGCAGCAGCATATTTGAAGCTGAGCCACTTGTACTTAGGGGGCGATGTGGACGTCCAGAGCAGAGATCTCTGTTTGTTTGTTAGAAAGTTTTTGTGTTCACCTTTCAAGAGTGATTTTTCCAATTCAGATATATGATATCCTACAAATATAAAAGACCAAAGATACAGACACATTATATCGGGCTGTAATGTCTGCCTTTAATTTGAACTTTTAACTGTAAGAAGCATTTATTCATCTTACTCCAAATCAACTCTCTCTATTCGAATCTCATTCATCTCATGTGTTTCGTAACATTTTTGACATCTTGGATTTTCTGGCTCACTTCTGCTGCATTTATGCAACATAAGTTGCATTATGAGTAAGATGTCAGAAAGCAATCTGACCTTGAACGTTACAAAGTGTCCTCTCCGAGGGTTGTTCATCTGTGACAAATACTTCTTAATTTCCTCGACTCCACAGCATCAAAAAAAAAGCACTAACCTTTAGAATCTGCTCTGCACCCCGGTCTTTAAACTTTACAGTATATGCTGCATTCCACGGTGCCTCCTGTCCGATAAACTGAAAAATTGTGTTCTCAGAAGTACTATGCTGTTCGAATTAGCCGTCTGATATCATAAGCCGGGTACAAGACTAAAGCTCAGCAGTAACTCTCTAATGCTATGGTGGCAGAAAGGGAAGCTGTGGCTGACATAGACACAGGAAGTCAGTGTTGAAGCACACACACAGACACACATTCACTCCCATAAAGGGTGTTATGGCTAAAATGAGACAAATTTGATTATCTTGATCAGTGGAGAGCAAAAAAAAGCCTTTCTCTGTATGCTCAACATTATTACATAGATTGCCTGGTTCCGTGCATGCAACATTCTCACATAAAAAAAATGCAGGCTAAAAAGAGCCATGAGGTCAGAACGTCACCAAAAAGTGTCCAATGCTGTAACCAGGCAAACATAGCAACCTCGCACACGACCACGCCTAACAGCGATCCATTGTGGTCGTCGTTGTTGTTGTTGCCACTGCTACGCTGCATTGGAACAGTGATAAGAGCATGAGGATAGCAGTTATTCGTCGGCTGTGAACATGTGTAGTATACTTTATGTTTATTTTATGTTTAGTGTAACTCTCCCTCTCGTGTCTACCACCAACTGACCACCACGCTATTTATGCAAACAAGTTCTTACATTTTCCTTTTGCATAGCCTCTCGAGCTCGTGTCCTGTGACGACAAGCTAAATGGGAATTATCATGAACATTATTCACCGTTAATGTTCCCTTGCATGTCTGATTAAACAGGGATTAAGGAAAGAGGATGTGGATACTAAGTGCAGAGAGAAAGATATCCAACACTGCTATCAGACACAATCCTCAGATCTCAAATATGAAAATATAAAAACTGACGTATTATACCTACACCGTGCTGAAACTGATTACAGATCTTGTCATACAGTGAGTGCAGAACAAATAGCAACAAGGGTCACAAATACTGTGACTCCACAGCAACAACAGTAACAGTTTGTACTTCTTTCTTTCTTTATTGCACACGAGAGGCTTTAGCTGAGAAAGGAGCCGTTTGTACGATAATTCCCTCAAATCCTTCCTTCGCTTTTAAATGGCATCTCGGCTCAGGCCAGCTCAGCACATTTCCCCTGAACATACCAACCCCCTCCTCATTAAGGCAGAGGGCACTTGCTCTCACAACTAATTTACATTTTACAGTGTAAAGGATATTTTAAAGATTCCAATTTCTTTCTTTAATTTGAATTTCAAGAGCCTTGCTCTTCCGCTACAGGGATGCAGAGAATGCATGTTTGCTGTGTTTTCTTGCATCACACTAATCTGTATGTCCTCGAGGTCTGCCTCTGTCATGTGTTCACAAGTGGTCTGTAACATGTCATGAATAGGCATATCTTGGCAGGACGGAGCATCCGCTAATAGGACGAAGAAACCTGTTTCAGTTTCTGCAGGAATCCTGTGCAGACAGACACAAAAGATGCTTTTCATCCAGAGTCAGGAGCACAAACTGCTAAAATTAAATTTAAATCACGAGATAGTGCGAGCACACTTGCGGTAATTCTCTTGGAAAATCTAACCACCAGGTACAGTAGCTGAGAAGCACATCACATCTGCCAGTAACTTAAGATGCATCTGTCCAAATGAAACTTGTGTCAGTGTTCTGCCCACAGGAGGTGAACAGAAGCAAAACCCGATAGTGAAACCCTTTTCTGAACACCATCTCACATCCCCTTACAGGATTTACAGGTATGAATCACTGTATAAACAAAATGAAAGGATTTTTTTTTTTTTTGAGCAGTGCTTCATGCAGGTTGGACGTAGGCCCAGTAAGCCATAGCCAGACTATCTGGATCTAAATCTGAGAAATTAATGATGGGGATGTAGTGGTGGTGTCTGACTAGGGTGGAGTACTGTAACAAGTCAGACAGGCCTGTAACAGTCAGAGAGGGGGAAAAATGGCAGAGAGCGAGAGGGAGAGAGAGAATAATGAGAGAAAAAAATGGAGAAAGAGCTAGAGCGTATTGAAACAAAGGCACCGGGAGGGTGGAGAGAAAGACTGGGGCAGCGCAACTGACAATGAAAGCATGAATGCTGGATAAAAAAGGGATACAATGACAAAGGGGGAGGAAAGGTGTAACTGGGGATTGAGTTGTGTGTGAGAATTGTTAGTTTGAATTCCCATGAGGGAAAATGTGTAAAGAAACACTCGTGTGAGTTTAAAAGTCAGCGAGAGAGTTCAAGCTGCCTCAATGAGTGGAAAAAAGGCTTAAAAAAAAGGGAAAAGTAAATATAGTGGGAAGGAGGCGGGCAAAGAAAGGAATGCAGAGAATTAGTCCTCATTGATCCAAAACAGACCGGCAAACTGGTTGAATACTGTGGCTAACTTTAGGACAGTGGCAGTGAAATATGATTCAGGCATACAGAGTAGATGAGTCATCTGTGTGCACTGGCTTCAGACAGACAAATTACCCCAAGCTCTTTGTGAAGTAGCATGAACTACAGTCGTTTAGCTGAGCAGCTACCTAATAAGGGCCGTTTAAACCGATGTGAACCAGATGCTCACATTATAATCTCTCTGTCTCCCCTAACCCATTTTGCATACAGACAGGGTTTTACAAGTAGGGCTGGTGAGTATGAACAAGACTTGAGATCCTCTGGAAAGAAGTTCCACAGCTGTGAAGCTCTTTGTTGTCCGGGCCACGCAACTATCTGAGGAACCCAGTCTAAGAATTTCAGGCGTCAACATGCCCTCTACCACTCCTTAAAACTCCCTTTTAGTCTTTTTAACCATGTGTTACTGTCCTTGCATTAGTACTATGAATGATTTAACAAAATGAATGTAGGTGAAATCGTAATAATGAACGATTCATGAAGCAACATCTGCTCAGATACAGGATATATGTTTACTTATAGTTAACAACTTAAAAGGGACCAGTGTTTAGGATTGAGTGGCATCTAATGTGGCTGATGATCGTCTTGCCTCGCCCTCTCCTTCCTGGCCTAAAGGACAAACTATGGCCACATAACACGCAGAAGTCTCTATCTAGTATATGACTTGCTTACAATTCAATCAACATTAACACAAAGCCCTGGTAGTTACGTGACAGACTACATACTACAACATACTACTAATGAAACCACATGATCTTGTTTTGATTTTGACAGACATAACAAGTCCATGCAAAGTAATACCGCAAACAAACCATGTTATAAATATAATAAACATGTTGAGCACATTGTCCAGTATGAAAATGAGGCTACTTTTATATACTACTTAAGTCCTGCATTCGAAAATGTACTAAACAAAGTGCCAAAGAGTATGTACTCAATCTGGAGAATGGGCCATATCAAAATCAAATCAGACGCCAATCAACTTACAAATTATATTCGTTCCCATAAATCACTAAGTGGTTTAAGTCCAAGATATTTAGAAAATCTCAGACACCTCAGGTTAAGTTTGATGCTCAAATGTGAAGAAACAAGACTTGAAACAATGTTGACAACTTTCAAATCCAGGCTTAAAAACCTCCCTGTTTGCCACTGTTTATATTTCATTTTCTTTAAAATATAATGTAGTTGACTGATTTAACTGTATTCTCTGTGTTTGTATTATTAGTTTCTTGTTCTTGTTTTGCTCATGATGCATTAATATGTAAGCATCACTAGTGGTAAAAAAAAAAAGTACAACACAAAGTACAGCATTTGCCTTTAACATGTAGTAGAATAACGTAGAAATACTTAAATAAAGTACCTCGAACTTGTACGTAGCCAAACGTTACATCCCACCACTCAGCTAGTACCTATGTTATCTTCCGTAGGCAAAAACTTGGACTAACACAGTTTTGAAAATATACAAAAATCCACCTGCACTTAGTTTTTTATTTTATTTAGCAGCCCAACAGTGTAATAATATACCATAAAGCACAGTTTAAATGTAAGCTAAGCGTGCCAGCTACACAAACGAGTAAACGGTCGTCCATCAACGTAACGTAACTAACAGAAGCATCCCGAAGTAGCACACAAAAACGAATAATTTAACAGCAAAAGCCGAAGCGGACACATCGGACATGACTCGGCTCAGTGTTTTCCTCTGTGTCCTTAACTTACCTCGACACGTTGTGAGGTCTCGTCGCAGTCAAAGACAAAAACACCGCGACCAACCGTCGGACGGTTAAACTGTCAGATTGTGTCAGGAAACGGTAATCCTCTCTTCAGCCTTCACGACCACCGAGCTCCGCTTACAAACAACACATCTCCACTCTGTTTAACTCTGACAAAATGTCCGGTAAACCTTAATCACGAATGGACTTCTCATGAGTAAAGTATGGTACTGTCAGACATGTGAGACACAGACTGACGCTTGTTGTGACAGCTCAGAGGGTCCCGCGGATACAAACGTTTGACAGCAGGCGGAGTCAAGCGAGCTTCCGGTTAGGATTTACAAAATAAAGGTCTGCATCACGATCCCGAGCGGATAAACACAAAATATTACTTTTATTTTGTTAAATTCAGTTTATTTTGTTTTATATTACTTTTGTATCGTTGTTTTTTATATAAGCCAATGTAATATATTTTTATTCTTATTTCTTATTTGGAAGGAAGTAGTACATGATAGAGAGAGACTTTATTTATTTATTTATTTTTTATACATGGACACGACCATGGAGATGATGTTGGACACTTCTAAACTGTTTCCGGTCTCGTTCTAGCGGTTCATGGCACAGTGCATCTAGTAATAATAAATCACATGGCGCCCTCTAGTGGTCATATATGTGCACCTCCCACTGAAACTCTGAACTTTAGCTGCTGTTCAGGCCTGCTGACACACAGTGGAGCCATCTGGCCGTGGATTACGGTGTTCTCTACAGTTAAACAGGCATGTTAAGCTATATAAAAAGATTTCCAAGCACCATTAAATCTGCAATTTAATATGTAGGACCAAAGTAAAAACAAAGAGTTGCTGTGATACAATTTCAATTATCATATATAATTTACAGAATGAAAACTGAATAAATATTACAGCCTGTTCAGAAGCAAACTAAACTCAGTCAGAAGCAAAATCCATTCAAACATGAGGGCAGGAGATATTGAGCTACTACCAGAAAGTACCAGGAGTGGATGTGAGGCATTGTGTGTGCTAATCAGACCTTATAAACAGTCTTTTCATTATACTGTAGTGTAGGAAATATGAAATAAATAACAATATCAATAATGTAGCACTGGCACAAAAACAATCTTATTTATCAGTTAACTTTCATTCATTGCCTTAAATACATAAATATTACCTTTATTACATAATATCATCAAATGAGCATTATGAGGTTTTGGGATGAAATTCTCCTCACAGATTTTACATCAACCAAGTTAATCTTGTTACATGTTTACATCTATACAGCACAAATGTAGTAATTGCCCATCTAACTTCACTGCTGTGGCTGTGTTGTACTGCCATAGGAACTCAACTTGTAGCTGCAATGTATCCTTAACATATACTTTTGTATCATGTATATAAAGAGTTTATGGCTTTGCACCTTTTCACACAATAATTGTTTTACAAAAATGTATACATTTCGATTGATTGATGTGAGAAAGCAACAACACCATCATCAGGTAATGCATTTGGTTAAGGCCAAACCTCAGAAAAAAAGTGGTGCCAGGATTTAGATTTGTTCCCTCTATCTTCTCTATTTGGCACATGTGAGCAACCGAATCTCCCCCAAAACACAACAAAATGCTTTTAAGAGAAACCCACAGGGCTTTGGTACTCTTTGCTTTATTGCAAGCAGCCCAAAATAAACCCAATCTGACCTTGTCACTGGGCAGACATGGTCCAGGCAGGGGGAGGGAAGGAGGGAGAGGGATAATTCGTTATTCCAACGGGTCATTTTAGGAAAGAAAAAAAAAAACTCTGAAATGCGACTGGTATGTCCGGATTGTTCCATATTTAATAAATAATTTCAGAAGGTCTGGACACTATCAGCAGCACAGGCAGAACCCCTGACCCCGGAGCACCCTCACCAACACAATGTGTGTACATGTATTGTGCATTGCGCTACGTGTGTGTATTTACGCCTATTGAACCCATTGTCTCCAAGTCTGTTATCATTATGCAGCAGTTTCCTCCGGCTGGGGTGAGGGAGAGGGAGAGACAGAGAAATAGGAATACACTCAATCATCAGATGCTCAACAATGAAGAGTCTATAAAGTTGACAAGATCATCACTCTGGAGACCAATTCCACTGACTTTCAACAGAACGTTTTTTATGCACTCTTTCATGTTTGGCATTTCCCTCCTCTCTTCATTTCAGCACACACACACACACACACACACACACACAGACTCCCACCCTGCTTATCTACCAAGCTGGTGCCCCAGACACAACCACAGTGCGCAAACAAACAGCTGACGTCATGGGCTCACATGCATACACGCTTTCCCCATTTCTGGCCTGAAGTCACTGGGTTGGAATGTGATCAAAAATAGAGTGAGAGTGAAATGTGTGCGTGTGGGGGAGTGTTTGTTTTTGAGAGCAAGAGTGTGACAGAGGGAGGGTGGGTAAAAGGGACACAGAGAAGGAGGGAAATTGGGGGGGGCACACAGAGGGAGAGATGAAGAGAGAGTGAAATCATTCTACAGACGTGGGGGCACACCGATAGACGGTGACACACACTGCTCACGCTCACAGACATCAACACACACACACATGCACACAGCCTGAGTCACCACCAGCGGTCTCTTATCAAGGCCTAATAGACAGCACATAGTAAATCCACCAGTCAGACGTGCACACACTGCACTGCAGGTGTGTACACTAAGTGTAACATTATGCAACGCTGATTATTGACACAGGATAACTTACATTTGTTTGCTCTGTTCCTGGAACAAGAGTTCATTCTTCCAGCTTACAGTATATGGAAGAGATAGTTTTATGTGAATACAGAATATATTTCTGTTAGTTACATACTAATGGTACATATAGCATAGTCCCATACTATAAGTAAACACTACTGTATATTATTTTTAGCCACTCTAGCAGCATGGCTCTAGGTCAGTCATTCAGACCACCACTTAAGTTCAGACTGAAATATCTTGAATTGGCATAAATCTTCATACAGTTATTCATATTCCCAAGAGGATGAATCCTAATGATTTTGGTTTTTGCTAAAACATACTGTACCTCTGTAACACCCGCTCATGGATTGACAAGAAAAGATTTGTACAGACAATCGTGGCTCTTGTAATATAAACTAACCTTGGTGATCCCAAGACTTTTTCTGTCATGCCACCATGAGGTAATGATTTTGGATTTTTAATAAAATATCTTCAGGACTCGCAGATTGATTGACATGCAGTTTGCTGCAGTGGATAGAGTGTGTAATGTGAGTGTTACACTCAAGCTCACTGTCTACCTGATCTGGTTCATAGACTTCATTTATTCTGGGTCACATTCACTAAATATTTCATGGTGCAAGTCTGGTGAGTAGCTTAAATTTAGCTGGTTAAATCTGGGATGGAGTCCAGACATCTATGGTTACCACCTGTGTTTACGCTGTAATCAGCAAACAAAAATCCCCTTACTACAATTATGGGCCCTGCTGAAGTGTTCCTGAGCAAGAAAGAGACGAGAATAAGCACAGAGCAGTATTTACTATTTGATGTTTCATTAGGTCTTAATTTTCAGAGGAAGACAAGAGGCTGAACATGTATCACTCCTTGGATATAAATGTAGGAAAACAATAAACAAACAGATGTGAAGATAAATTGCTAGCAAAAATTATCCCGCTCCACTTTTCTTTCCTCACCATGATGTTGACAATTGAACATCAGTGGGGTTTCCCTAATTGAGGAAATAAAGAGACTCCTATTAAATTCTTGATAAAGTTGCCATGTTAACAGATGCTTTTGTCTTCTTTTCCAAAGAATGCCCAGATAAACAGTCTTTCATGAGAAAGCTGAGCAGCATTTCCAGCTTTTTTCTGTTTTCCTGAACGGAAAATGACACAGGTTGACCTTTGTAATTTTTGGAATGTGCATAAACAGGATGGATTTTCCTTCCATCACAGCCAGCAAGCATTCATCAGCAAAGTTTACGTAAAGGAAAAGTTCACTTGAATTGCTAAATGATCTTATTGATCTCTAATGGCTATTTACTTTTCTGTGAACTGCTTTCATTTGGACTAAATTCTGCTGAAGAGAAAGTCCCTATCATAAGTGTTGACATGTTTCTGGATAAGGCTGCTGCTGTTTTTCTTTAAAGCATACATAGTGCAACATTTCTGCCATAAAATAACACGTTAAATTATTACGTTACGTTATAATCAGGTGAATGGTGCTTCTGTCATTCCCACCCTGTACACCTGTTCTTGTACTATGTACCTTTGTGTTCAGGTACGATCACCAGTGAGAAGTATGTAACGCTACTCCTCAACTCTCTGTGATTTACAGAGATTTTTTCTCTCCAATGGACAGTTAAGTAAACTGCTGCAAACTATAGGTGCTGTGAGAAAACTTCCATTAAACACCATTTTATTCATTTCAAAAATATTTTTGCCGAAGATTATGACAAATGCAAAGAAAGATGAATCGTGTGCAATATGGGCCACGAGCGGGGCTCAGCATGACATCACCAGCAGCATGGCACACATTTTAATCTTCTGAGCCACAAACAGTGGCCCTGTGCGGTCAAGCCTAAGCTATCCTCAAACCAGTATGACAGCAGCGTACTGCAGGTTTAATCCGCTCCCAGTCTAACAGGACACTGACCTCAACACTGTAGTGATGTCATCAATGTGAGTCAGAGATGTCTGCGAGAGAGTGAGGGTTGAGTATTACGGTAAGAGACGTACACCTGTGGCATGTCGCAATGCCACAGAGACTGTGTACTCGTCTTATCATCCTGTGGAGACATGCAGATTTACTGTATGTACTGTTAAGACTTGTTTTTGGTAAAGCAGCACTAATTCATATTTTTCCATTAACGATGCATGATACATGAGACGACTGCATATCACAGGGATTCATCACCGACCCTGAAGTTGCTCTCAGTTGATTCTACAATGCATTTTATCGTCTTTTAGCTAACTATTTTTTTTTCTGTTCAGCTTTACCACTCTAATTCAGTCTCACTGCTTTCATCAGCTTCATTTCCAGCAGCTGCAAACAGCTGGTTTCCACAAAAAGATCTAATAAATCTACAGTATACTCCGTATCCAGCACTAAATTCATTAGGTGGCCATAAACAAGACTCAAAATGATTTCTTGATGTGCTAAAACAGCCACCATGACAACTTTATAAAGTGATAATATGTCACTGTTGTGTTTACAGCTTGTTTGCACTGCTGCCAAGTGGATTTATGGTTATGCAATGACAAATACGGGTGTGTATGAGCATTAATACGATAAGCAATGAGACAAACAGAGCATGATATAAAATACCAGACTTTACACACTGTTATGTGCTTTTATGACAGACTGGAGGCAAAGACAGAAATGAGACAGTGTCTCTCTGTGTTTTCGTGTGGTTCGGGGGCCAGTAAGTCCTTGTCACATATTGTCACTCATTAACTAAAGCCTCCCTGAAGTCTCGCCAGTGGGGAATTCTTTATCAGTGACATCACAGGTAGTGGACGGACAGAGAGGGAGAGAGGAGGAGAAACAGGAGGAAAGGTACAGGGGGTTTCAGGCAGACAGCGGAAAAGACTCCTTAAAAGGAGATCTGTGTTGTTTTTCGTTTCAGTCCGCTGCGGTCAAACAACATCAACTCCACTTCCTCAGATTGTCCTGAGGATGAGTAGACCGGTAGGTGAGTGCCGGTCACCTCGATGTTATTCCAAAGTCACTCACTGAATTAGCCACAAGTATGTCAGGGGTTTCTTTTACAGAGTGAGTGGGGTGGGGTGTCAAATTTGACTCATTTTGGAAATCATGTCCTGTCATTGGATCTAATAGTAAAGTGAAAGAAATAGCAAAACAAGAGCTAATGTGTTTGCAGAGAAACCAATTTCATTTTAATTTAGAAACATTGGTAAAGTTGTACAATGTAACACTAGCCATGTCTTCAAAATGTTTACTGATAAGGGAAAGATTTATGTTTTTGATCCTTGTTATTCTTTTAGTGCAGACATGATTATGACGGTTGTTTCGGAGGTTTAGTCAATGCCATTTGAAAGGAGAAACATGAAAGGAGTTAGACTTTGGTATAAGAATACAGTCACCTTAAAGGATAAGTCTGCTGATATTGTATATTTTTGTTATTATAAACAAATCCCTCTGTGCCATAGACCTCTATCGTGGTACAGAAACTGTTAAAAAGCACGCCAATGCGCCACAGCAGCCTAGAGCGGTAGTTTAATTTGAGTTGATCCCACATAAAGCATCTTGCTGCTGTTAATACTCACCAGTGCATGAAATGTTTATCCACCCACAGCTGAAAATAGTCCTCAATAAAAGCATGTTTCAGTCTTGTTTGAGTAATGTTTACTAAATCTGTTTTATTATTTTACTAAGCTGTTTTAAGAAATGATAAAAAATAAATAAATAAAAGGCATGGTCATATCATCCAATTTGTTGACAATAACAATAAATAATCATAATAAATCACTGCCAGCATTGTCATTTAATGTGTGCAGTGCTCTGCCAAAAAACAGTTTTAAGAAAAAGGAATCCAAAAAAGACAAATTGTGGAATAATATTATCAGATTAGACTGAAAACAACATGAGTGAGTGAGATGAGAGTGAGACCTGTCCATCACTCATTGTAAACATTCAAAGTGAAATAAATCAATTATCAACTCATCTTATCATTTAAATGAGTGCCATCAACCGCTGCAGATAATAACACGCTGCGAACAAGGGATGCATTGACTGTTTTGGTCTATAAATAGTCAGAGGGCTGTAAAGTGTGTAACGATGGATACAGCCACATCAGAAGATGTACACACAGACATATCAACGGGAAGAGTGGGTCGTAAAAATGTGACTTTAGACAACACAGAGGGAAAATGTGACATATGTCTGATGCTCGCATATGTGAGTGTGTGTGTTTCATTTAACCAGAAAAGCTGACTAAGGGAAGATTCTTTTTCGGTAATGACCCGAGGGAGCTGACAAATTACTTTCAGCGTGGTAAAACCACAGTCTTCTGTTGTTGGCCACTAGACAGAAGGAGGAATTCGTGCCTTGCTTCACGGCTCGACTCTTAGAGCAAGTGGTAGTTACCTCTCCACTCCACCTATTTATACTGTCCTGGGATTTGAACCGTCAACCTTCCAGTGACATGTCTGCCTCTCAGACTATCACATACTGTTCCTTGTGTGCTCATTAAGTATTTTTAAGGATGAATGAACATTTGCAAGTGTGTACTTGCATAAAACTGGGTGTGCTTCTCAGCATTTGTGCGCAGGTATGATGCTACACACATTTAAAAAAAACGTGCATCTTCACTTGGGTACTGCAGACACCGCAAATCTTCACCCTTACCCCCCCACCACCACCACACCAAAGGGAGTCTCCCTGTGAGCTCACGTCTGGAGCTCTGTCCGTCTCCTGTCTGAAGCTGAAGGAGGATCATACAACAGCATTGTCTTTATGTGTAAACAACATCTCCTATAAGCTCACGGTAAAGATTAACTTTGTGAGCATTTGGCCTTGAGAGTGAATTTGTGTTCATGGCTCTCAATGTCTTTTACAATATAGTTTAAAGCACTGTCCTCAAAGATTGCTCAGATCTGACGATTTGGTCCGTTCAGCTGTTCAAGAGTCCAGCTTGGTAACTAAGGATGATCATGCTGTTGCTATAATGGCTCATTGACTCTAGACCAGCCATCCATGCAGCATTTGAATAAGCATCAGCAACATCAGCTAAGACTTGACTAACAGCCATTCAGTGGGCCATTTTTAAAGCAGATGTCACTGAAAAAACTTAACATCTACCTGCTCAAGGCCACGATGATGGACTAATCTCTATCTAATGCAGTTAATTTGCATCAACTTGATAAACAAACCTGACTGAACCATTAAGTACTAAGCTTCAAAAGGCATTTATTATAGTTGACACTGGTTGACTCAGTAGTATTACCATATTTTATGAAATTTCCAACCTCTAGCTGTGGCTTCTTTACATATTGGAATTATAAAAAGAATAATGCACAGATTTAGTAATGCATTTCTAAAAAGGATTAATTAATTAATGCAGCAGATTGAAATATATCTTCCTTTCTGTTCCACACCTGGCGAACTTGGCACCTACATTGCCCAAATTGCAACTTGATCATGAAGTAGAAACTCCGCATCCACACTTTTCTCACATACTGTATGCATTCATACCCTTCAAGACCTGTACTTTGATCTGTGGAGTACCCCTTAAAATAACTACATAATTATAGTTAGTAGTAATTAAGTAGTTTTGTAGAAGCATATATACACCAAACTGTGGTGGATCACTTTACTTCAAATAATCTCTCCAGTGTTTGTTACCTCTTGATGTCTGCACAACATCTGGAATACACTCAGAAATGAACCTGACGTCATCTAAATGGCCATGATGGCCAGATAGGGAAAATGCAATTTATTAATTTATCGAGATTGATACATTAACATTTGCATATTTGTGCATGACTACATGTGGATGTGTATGTGTGTGAAAACTAAGGGTCAGGATGTCTAATGGAGGTCGAAATCCCAAAAGCAGGATCCACCCAGAGAGAGTCACGCAAGCCTATCAATGGAGCCATTGATACATGAAAGGCCACGATGGATGGAGGGAGTGTGTGAGAGAGTGCGAGTGTATGAGTGTGTTAGAGTGAGTGTGTGTCTAAGTGTGTGAGGGGAAGAGATTTACGAGAACAAATCCCCCAGATGTAGAGTGTCAAGCAAGCTTCAGACGTTCATGTTTGCCTGGGTCACGACCTCAGAGAGAGTTTAATTTTTCCATGACCTGCAGACATATGACACGTGTTTTCCTGCAGCCAAAACCATATAACTGTCTTTCTTTTCATTGATCTCTCTCATTTAACTTTTATCCTTATAGATACGTTGACAACACACGTTTAGGGTGTGTATTCGTATATTCATTTGCAGTGATCAGAATCAAACCAAGGAAACAGCTTGTTGTGTTTCGTTTCAACATCACACATCTGAGACTGGCAGACTAACATTGATAAAGTATATAGTTAGCAAAACTTGTAAAAACTGCTTTGGCAAAGTGTTTTACCAGTTTCTGAAACAAGGATATTGTTCATAGTGAGGAGCAATTTAGAGTCCGGTCAGTAAAGACATGTTGCAAGCAAAGTTATTTGTATAAATTCCAACTCAGCAGCACACCCTCACAGTCATTCATTATATAAATTCTCAAATAAAAGTGATCATTCACAATAAATAATAGCACGCAATAATGGCTCCATGGGATGTTGACAAAAGGATTTTCCCTAATAAAGAACATTTCCTGCAGGTGTTTCAAATTAAAAGGAGCAACTGTCTTTTGGGCTATTGGAAGGCAGGGAGGTCGCCAGTAAAATAATTAGGGATGACAGTATGTATATTAAAAAAAGAAACAAGACATTACAAATGAAGGTATGTATCTAATATGAAACCGTTTCAAATAAAGGCCTGGCTCTCTCTGCCACTGAGGTACATAATCAAGTATTTTACTATATGACACTTTAAATGTGCTTAGTTTGATTCCATCGGCATGCACATAACTTTGCATATGCCAGAAAAGACCACTACCTTTTAACCTCTGTGACATGGATCAATTGGGCTGAATGGATACATATTAAATCATTGTTTTACATCCACTGTCAAGATTAATGAAAATGCATGGAGTTTACAGTAGTTATGAACTCTTCTTTCCTTCTTGATCTCTCTTGCCCTGTCTGTTACCTCTTCATATCGGCTTCATCTGTGTTTCCTTTCAGTTTGTATTTGTCTGTGCTAACTCTTCCGCAGTAAACTCTCCACTCTGTGTGTGGTACCAGCTGTCCATGTTTTGATTTTCACTTGTTGCCCTGTGTTTCAGTGCTACCTGAACTGTGGCTGACACTTCATTTTCATCCGGTACAACGCAGCACACACACACACACACACACACACACACACACACACACACACACACACACACACACACACACACACACACACACACACACACACACACACACACACACACACACACACACACACACACACACACACACACATGCAGCAAGATATGGAGGTGAAAATGCTGCCAGCGATCATAAACATCACCGACATGCCACGTAAAAGAAAAGACAATATGATAAATGTCAGCTGAGACTTCTCTGTATATGTCTGAGCGTGTCTTATCATCTCTAAGTTGATCTAGAGTTGATGGCAAGAGTACTGAAGTGTGTCGTGTGTATTGTATGTGTGTTCAAAGAAAGTGTCCTCAGAAAGCCGAGACAGATTTACTTCTGCTCTCAGTTTATTTCCACAAATTAACTTACAAAATGTCCATATTATATGATGTAATTTGTGAAGGGAATTTCTGAAATTGAGTAACTTATGAATACTTCTTTTTCTAGAAACAAACTTGCTATGAACACAATAGTTTTAGTAACCTAAACTTATATAAGTTGCAGCAAATGTTCATTTGAATGGAAAAATGCAACAGATCAAAATTTAAATATCTATAACAGATAACATAAAGCTTTTTTATTTTTTATTTTTTTCATAACAGACCCATGATATCATTCAAAGACCACTATGAGAAGATTATGTGTCACCAATCACGTTGTTTCTTCAGGACTGTGGAGCAGGCAGTGATTACTTTTTGTGTAAGGAATGATAATGAGAGTCTTACTCAGCATCAAACAGCGGGGACTTTGGCCACCACAGCAAACTACATAAACTGCTTTAAAAACCTTTATTCTCGATATTAGTGGTTTACGGGTAAGATGAAACTTTAATGATCCCCCATAAAGGAAACAGAAACAGGCTACATCAAAGTACATTATAATATAATGCTGTATACTGTAAGACCACAACAAGACGAGCTAATTTCAACATATACCAGTTTCAACATTGCCACAGATTAAATAACAATCCAGATCTTTTCTTTCTTTCTTTCTTTCTTTCTTTCTTTCTTTCTTTCTTTCTTTCTTTCTTTCTTTCTTTCTTTCTTTCTTTCTTTCTTTCTTTCTTTCTTTCTTTCTGTCTAATTTCTCATCTAGTCGTAGGTCTAGTTGTAAGAAAACAAACTAAAACAAGTAGCTGTAAAGCAACAGCAAATTAGAACTGATAATTATTGTCTAACAAATGATATATGATAACAGGTCTTGACAGAAAGTCTTTGGCACCAGACTCCGCAGGGAGATTTGTGACAGAGGGGTGTCTGCCCTGGGCAGCAGCAAATAAATCTCTCCTTGGAGTCCAGATGCTGGTGGCGGTGGCTGTGGTGGTGGAGGACTGATGACTGCTGAGACTGATGATGGGCTCATGAGGTTGTTGAAATGATGAATCTGCAAAGACTGGGCGGTGATGGCGGATGGGCACGCATACATCAGCATGAAAATAAATAATGGAGGCAGAGAAAGAGAATCATATTTGTGCAAGATGATTATTTGGTGAAAGTAACCATTATGAAATGAAAATAACTTTTATTTCTCTGATATGCCGCCTGTCTCTCTCTCATTCACTGTCTATATTGTGGACAAAACTAAAGGAAACTTCTTCAAGTCACTATTTTGTGAGCCAGACACAGACAGAGAAGCTGGGTAAATGAAATAAACCAAACCAGAACGGTCCCAGTCCTAATAATATCCAATTTCTGCAACAGTTAAACCTTAAAATGACCAAATCCTTTTGCATTGTAATTTGGATTCAAACCAAACAGCTCACTGATGTGGGGAGATTTTCCAATTTTCCAATCCAAGTGAGGGATTAGTTTTTCTGTGCTGAGTGACCATGGGAATGGAGCAAGGGAACGATGCATGGATGGACTGATGGTGTAATGTAAGAAGGAGTCAGGGATTAGGTAAGCAGAGTGAAGGATTTCCAGACGAGAGAGTAATCTAGACGTGTCAATATTCATCCTCTACGGGGGAAAAAAAAATACCGGGCCAAGGAGATTATCCTGATGGTGATTGCATAATCTTGGTGTGTGTGTATATGTGTGTGTGTGTCATGGCGAGCAGACGGCACAATTAGTCACTCACTCAGTCATGCCCTCAGGCTGCGACCAGACACATACACACACGTCACATCAGGCATGCAGCTACAGGGCCGCATGCACACTTTTACACGCGCCAAACCATTGATGAAAGAGCTGCGTTACTTTCTCAACTGTGGTTTAATGAGGAACTTGGATTTTCCCCTTTTCTCTCCCTCCCTCTTTTTTGCCTCCTTTCTTTCCTCCTTCTCTTCTTTGTTCCCTCTTTCTTCCTCTCTTTTGCTTTCTTCTCGTTCCCTTTCCCTTCTTGCCGCTTCTCTTGTCTTTCCTTATCTTTCCCCAATCCTGTTCACTGCTCCCTTGATACTTCTTCATCTTCAATCATCCCAACTTTCATCTATCACCCCTGGTATTTTCCCTTAGTATTTTCTTTATTTTTTTCCACTCCTCTCCCTCCTTTCTGTCCTTTCCTGGGCATCATCTCTCCATCATCCTTTTACTTCCTCTTGTCCTCGTTTCATCCTTTTCTCTGTCAGTACTCTCATTGCTGCCTCTTTCCTTTGGTTCTTTTGCACATTGTCCTCTGACCAGCCCTCCTTTAAATTATTTGCTTCTTTTTTTCTTTCCATTAATCACTTTCTGAATGACTTCTTTGCCTATTCTTTTTTTTCATCAATCTTTCCATGTCCTCTCCCTTTTCCTACCTTCTTCTTCTTCCCTCCTATCTTTCTGCAGGCCTAAACTCCCTTGGCTCCCTTCTTTCTTTACTCAGTCCATTTCCCTCACCTTCTCCTTTCTGCTCAGTTCTTCCATCTATATCCTACCTCATCCCATAATTCCAAAGGGAGTCACGTTTCTTAATTCCAACTTCTACAATCTAATTAAAGGAATTATCAAATTGCCCCATGATGTCATTTTTTTATCATCTCTTCCCCAGGTTTCCTCCTCCTCCCTCTCTCCCTTCACACGTTCACATACTTCTCATGGGTTTAGTTGGTGATGTCAGTGCCGTTTAATCCTTTTCTTCCATTGTCTCAATGCAGTAAATTCCCCCCATCTGTTATGTTGGAATAGTCTTTTCCATATGATACAATGGGCCATTAACACTTGTGTCTGCATGTGTGTGTGGGTGTTTCTTTGTATAATAAAGTATCGGAGGATTAAAAAAAACAAAGACCAAAGTTATGGAAGTTATGGACTGATCAAGACCAATAATTCCATCCCTAAAGCCAAAAAAAGTAGAGAAAATAGAAGATGGATCAGTTGAAGGTTGGAAAAATATGTGACAAATATGATCAAAACCTGGTGCCCAGAGTGAGAGGAGCGGCGAATCTTCATGATAACAATCCTGAAATTAAATAACGGAAACCAAATTCTTTCTGACAATAGGGACAAATCCTCCCAAACTCTTACTGGACTAACTGGTACAGATACAGTACTATGTATTGCTTTATGTGTGTGTACCTTATGCTCGCGTGTACTTGTCTGTTAAGCCGTACACATGCACGACAGCTGCTCCATTGATCTCAATGGGATCATATGAAGATCAGCATTGCCATTATTATTGGATTTAGAAGATTAGTACACACCTGCATGGCAGGACATTAGAGAGCTCCTAAGATGGTGTTTCACTGTGTGTGTGTGTGTGTGTGTGTGTGTGTGTGTGTGTGTGTGTGTGTGTGTGTGTGTGTGTGTGTTTATGTGTAATACACAGTAAACCATCTTGAAAGGAAGTGAGATGAAAGAAGATTTTGGCCATTTGAGCTGCTTCAACTTTCAGCTTCCTGCTATTACTCTCCACCATTGATCAATTTCTTCAGAGGGCCAAAGAGCAATGTTACTTTATTCATCTACCTCTGGTATTGTTTATGGACTTATCTGGAGATAGAGAAGACAGGTCTGTGGCCGTTTGGTATGTTGCCGATGTTCAGAGGAAGTCGTCTCATGTAAACAGGAAACAGCAAGGACAGTGGATGTGACAGAAATGGGAAGAGTGGGAGTTGATCCAACATCCAACATCAAACACACTCATCCAAAAAGAAAACACATTAAAGCTGAAGTGAAATTTTAATTCCTGACACTTTTTGTCTAAAGAAATATAATATACAAAATACATTTAATATTCAGCAGCTATTGTTATTGCCATTTTTTTTCAAAGGAGGATAAGGCCAATAAGCTTGGGGGTATTTTCCACAATAGTGTTTGATGTACATTTGCTATTTACACCATGTCTCTTTTTTGCTTGCATAGCTTCTCCTATCGCTGCTATGAAGATGACACACTTGTTTTTGTCATTTCCACTGCGGTTTCTGCACGGATCTCTGAATGACACATATACATGGATGAAAGCACACCACCTTTAGCTGAAACTCTTGAAAACTGAGCTTCTGGTCCCCCCAGCCAAACCTACTATACACCATAATATCAACATAAAAATGAAATCAAATTTAGGTGTCAAAACCTTCTCTAATCATGTTGCCTTATATTGAGTTCCCCAGTCATGCCGCTTCGCACTTCACAACATAAGAAAGATGCTACCATGCTACCAAACCCCTGATACAGGCTGTGGTCATCTGTGGTCATTCAATCAACCAAAAGGGCACATGTTACCCCTCCACTGGCTACCTGTAGCAGTCCACATTAAACTCAAATCACCAATGCTTGCCTACAACATAGTCTCCAGTTCTGCACCCACCTACTCGATTGCTCTTATACTGTACAGGCATATGTTCCCTTACAACTCTTGTGTTGCTCCAAAGAATGACTTGTGTACGCTCAGGGCAATCCAAACTCTTCTCTTCTGTTGTTCCCCATTGGTGGAATGCGCTACCAGTTCAAACTAGAGCAGGGGAGTCCCTCTCTACCTTCAAAAACCCTTGAAGACCCAGCTCTTTAGAGAGTACCTCCTCTCCTAGCACTACCAACAACTAAAGAAGTTAAATTAAACCCCCCCTCTATAACTGTCACAGTACTTATTGCTACACTAATACTAACGCTTGATTGTTTATCTTTTTGTAAGACAGCTAAATGATTAATATCAATGAGTTCACTAAAAATAAGAATTGCATTTTGCATCTACAGATACATGCAAATGTCATGCCAGACAGACTAAACTATGGCTCTAAAATTGGGCTTATTATGATTTTTTAGTTATTCACATTTTGCGGCCACTGTAGTTTCTCCTTCACGCTTAGACAGCAGGGTAGAAACAAACTACTGAACACACCCTACAGCTGGATAAGGTGTATATGGTTTCTGGCACAGGTACACACACATGAAGCAGCGCATACTATGAAGTATTAATATCAAAGAATGAAACAGGCAGAGAGAAAGCAGGAAGTCCCCTTAATCAGATAGTGTTTGTGGAGAAAGAGTGGAAACCCAATCACCCTTATCACATACTGTAGAAATGGGTTAGGTTGTCACTGTGTGTGTGTGTGTGTGTATGTTGACTGGTTAGACTTTAAGTGAAGGTGCATTCCAGAAATAGTTTTACCTCCCAGTCATTTTCTCCTCCAGTCTCTCTCTCTCTCTCTCTCTCTCTCTCTCTCACTCACCTTTTCTCCCTTTCCTTCCTCCATCCCTGTCTCCCCTCTTACATCTTTTATTAACACCCTCACCTGCCCTCCACTTATGACCCACTTTTTATCGCCGCTTTCTTACCAGGAATCATAAAAGTGCTCCAACTTTCATAATTTACATTTTTTTAGTCACCACAGGTAGTTTAACAATTTCAAAAATGTCAAATTAAATAACAAAGTTGTTTTAACTCTTTGGGGATAAGTCCAAGTCAACTGACAGCAAATAATTGCGTTATCAAATCATTTAACACCAGACTATTGAAAGAACTTAGTCAGTCAGTCAGTCAGTCACTGCATTTGTCCTATTTAGTATCCAATGCTTCTGGTCACTTTAAACTTGAAAAGTGGTGGTACAAGGACTGAACTTTTATAATTTATGAAAAAAGGGGTGGAAGTCATGTCTGTGACCATGGAATCCATGGCAAGATGTCACGTTACTGACACCCTCACATCATCAGTCCATTGGAAGAACTAAAGCAAAGTTTCAGCTTTGTGAACTCCGTAGGGGGCACCCAGATTTGAACTAGGGACCTCTTGATCTGCAGTCAAATGCTCTACCACTGAGCTATACCCCCACAAAAGTAGCTCCATAACCTTACCAGTCAACCACCACTTGTCCGATTCAATACCCAATGATTCTGGTCACAAAAAATGTGTGTGCTTTTTCCATTCATTGAGTTTCCGCATCGGCGGTTTGCAAGCAGGGGTGTCAGCAGAAAAACGCACCGCCATGCAGGAGAGAGGTTGATCCATTGGGGGAGCTGAGGTGGGTTGCTGGGGGTGTGTCTTTATGTGCTGGACGCAGCTGCTGTGAAGGTGAGAAAGGTGCTGTTTCTAGCTGGAAGTCATGTATGTGACTAAGTAATCTCTTAAAACAATGTATTACAAGCACTGTGCTTGCCCTATTTGGTATCCAATGCTTCTGGTCACTTTAGACTTGAAAAGTGGTGGTAAAAAGATTAAAATTTTATAAATTAAGGTGCTGTTTCTAGCTGGAAGTCATGTCTGTCATTATGCAATCTATTGTGATGATGCATTTAAGGTACATCATGTACTGGAAGCTTAAATCAAAGTTAAAGCTTCCTGAACTATATAGGGGACACCCAGATTTGAACTGGGGACCTCTTGATCTGCAGTCAAATGCTCTACCACTGAGCTATACCCCCACACATGCAGGTGAGCAGCTCTGACACTCAACCACCGCTCGTGTTCTTTTTAGTATCCAATGCTTCTGGTCACTTAAGATTTGAAAAGTGGTGGTAAAAACATTCAAGTGTCATACTTTATGAAGGATGGTGCCGCTGTTGCTACCACCAAGTTATTTTAGACTTCAAAAGGCACGGTAAAAAGGTTTAAGTTTTATGAAGGAAGGTGATGTTTCCAACTGGAAGTCATTGCAATAACGCACTTTACACATTAAAAGATCTCAGTTCAGTCATTGGTTAAACAGATATATTAAAGTTTTGTTAGCGTTAGAGGGGGCACCCAGATTTGAACTGGGGACCTCTTGATCTGCAGTCAAATGCTCTACCACTGAGCTATACCCCCACAAAAGTCACTCAAAAACCTTACCAGTCAACCACTCTCTTGAAATTATGTATTACAAGCACCATGCTTGCCCTATTTGGTATCCAATGTTTCTGGTCACTTCAGACTTGAAAAGTGGTGGTACAAGGACTGAACTTTTATATTTTATTAAAAAGATGTCATAGGTGGAAGTCATGTCTGTGACTATTTAATCCATGGCAAGATGTCACATCATCAGTCCATTGGAAGAAGTTTACTTGAAGCAAAGTTGAAACTTTACAGGCTCTGTAGGGGGCACCCAGATTTGAACTGGGGACCTCTTGATCTGCAGTCAAATGCTCTACCACTGAGCTACACCCCCACAATAGCAATAAGCAACTCTACCATTAAAACACAGCGTAAATCACTTTAGACTTGAAAAGTGGTGGTTAAAGGATTGAAGTTTTATACTTAATGAAGAAAGTCCTTTAGTCCAAGTCAGGCCACACGTGCACAAGTAAAATTCAAGATGCAGGTTTATGTTATTTGAATGATTCTCTTTTAGAGCTGTGCTAACAGGCTGTTGGTTAGCTCAGTTTGTAGAGCATCTGGTCCATGTATGAAGGCTCTGTCTTTGCTGTAGTTGCCCAGGGTTCAAATCCAACCCTCTCTCTCTCCGCACATTCCTGTCAGTCTTCAGTGCTCTCTCTATACAATAAAAGCTTCAAAAGGCCAAAAAAAACCATGTCAGTGCAAATGTCTAATAATTATATATGTTGCTGTCTTATATTTATTTATTATTGTTCAGAAATGTTATCAGGTCAATAGTGAGATGTGTTGGCCTTTAAGTCTTAAAGTAATGGACATACACCATTCAGAATTTTCAGTATATAAAATGGGTTTCTTGTTTGGAAGACATCATACTTTATTAGCCTTATAGTGTTCACCTGATTTCTCAGTCTGAACAACATTCAAAATGCTAGAACAATGACCCTGACTGCAGGGTCATACATACCCCTATGCACAGGCCCAGTATACTGAAGTCCGTGCGTGAATGGATGAGCTTGTCCTGAGAGGTTAGTACTCCTCCTCTGCTGACGCATTTCCTCTGCTCCACATGTCTGTACAGACTTTTCTTAGCAGCTCTGTAAAAACCACAACTGTGCAAATTTGCACAGAAAAACCACCAAAACTTCCCCAGATGGCAAGTTTAGGGAAGTGGCTTTCCTTCGAGGATGTGTGATATGTGTATTTGCGTCTGCTGTACGTGCCTTTTAGGCCCCAGTTGTGTGCGTACTATGTGTGTTCATCATCCACTCCAGCTTGTGCCTTTTCTGCGACACTTATGACACTTTGTTCCAAAATTAAGTCCAAGTTCATTTTTATCTGTTTGCCACCGTGTGTGCAAAATAACCCCCGGCTGGAAAGAGCTGTGGTTTTGCCTCACTGAACGTCGTTCATCTCAAAAGGTTAACTGCTGAGTCTTATAAAGGTGGGAAACACAGGTGCAGGAAAGTTTTGAGTTCATTCAGATCTCTTTGCAGTCTTTCTTTGAAGAATAGGAAGAGGAAAGAAACTTAACAGCAATTTTCAGATGAATATATACAATGTATTCCTCAGGACAGTTTAACTCTACAAGGCTGCAGCAGAGATTGCACCAGTGACATTTCAATTACACAACAGTCTCTAACCACAACCCTGTCACCTTAACTTAACCCTGTTTCTTGTTACACAAATGTTTGGAATGATGCTCTACAGCACAAGTCATTAATAGGCAGTCCGTGGTCCGGAGATTGGTCTAGGTGAGGGCAAGGATGTCAGCCAATCACAGGCAGGGTAAAACAGGCCTTCACTGAACAGAGCAGCACTGACAGTGACAGAGAAAAATATAAAGGAGTGAGGAAGCAAGGGAGAGAAAAACAGCCAAATTGTGAGTAGTTGACACTGAAAGCCAGCTTTTTTTCAACCTTTTTAAGCTTTATTTGACAGAGGCAGCTGACAAGTGACTGAAATGTGGAGAGAGAAAGATGGGGAATGACATGTAGCAAAGGGCCACGGGTTGGATTCGAACCCTTGGCCGCCATGGCAAGGACTGAGCCTTTGTACATGGGATGGATGCTCTACCAACCAACACCCCTGAAAGCAGGATTTTAATTTGGAAACCTGCAGCCAAGTCAAGCACATAACTTATGATCATTATTATTATTGATTATGTAAGTACTTTTTATTTATAATTCTGAGTTGAATATCAGATTTACTTTGCTTCGACTTTTCCTATTTATTTTTTATTTATTTATTATTGTATGTAGCTCTCCAGAGTCCAGAGTTGCACTGAAAATACATATTTTTGACATGATGTTGAATTATAGCTTTTTTTATTTGATTTGAGTCATTGGTAATGCTGCTTCAATATATATAAAATAATTGTAATGTATAACTAAATTATAATGCAACTTAAACATTGATGATGCTGCGGACCTAAACCTAAACATGAGGAGATCTATGTGGACCTCCTGAAATGACTACCCCGTTTCTACAGGATCTCAATTTTATCCAAAGATGGGGCTCAATTCCCTACATCTGTCTTTGCTATTGAAAACTAGATTCTAATTCTTCTTAATTAACTTAAAGGAGTAGCCAGTGCAGCTGGAGTGAGCTCTCAAAAGATTTATTTATCTAAATCTAATTTTGTTGTTGCCTTGTGAATCCTCCGAATCTCATTTTGGTGAGTGAAAAACCAGAGCAGAAAATGTCAACCTTTTTCCCCGAGGGGAGACGAAAGGGCCTGTGTGAAGGAGGTGCTTCCCAGTTTCAAGGCCATCATTTGTTTTTACAACGGATAATCCTGTCAAAGCTTCACTACACTTACTTGCAGACAAGTTAGACCAACATTGCTCCACACTCCAATGAACGATTTAATCATTACTTCTTTTTATTTTTCATATTTACTCTTAATTGGGCACTTGAAAGATGGATGAGAAAGACAGAGAGCCTCATTCACCCTTGGCAACTCTCCCTCTTCCTATAAGATCTTGTCAACAACATAGTGAACATGTTATGAACATGCATGAAGGGGCTGTTTGATGTATGACACCAAGACCTTATAGGAGACCTATAGAAAACACTTGGTGGCCTGGTTGTGAAAGGATCACAAGGCAACAAACAACAGAAGGATTGAGTGTGACAGGACGAGGAGGAGAATAAGGAAGAGGAAGAAAAAAGGGAGTGAGGAAGAAGAGGATGAATGTGCAAGACTTCCAACCCTAAAGGGCAGTCTTTGAGGAGCTTCAGAAGACATGGAGGAAGAAGAAATAGATTTTTTTTCTTCTTTTAGAAGGTTTAGGAAGGGGACCCTCCTACGGCAATACAAGGGGAAATTCCCAGCAATTGAATGAACCACCCCTCAGATCAAAGTGTGTGTGTGCATATGTATATGTGTGTGATAACCCTGCTACACCTGTGAGCAGAGCCACCCCTACTTTAAGAGGTGAGAAGAAGAGGGTGCAGGCATTCAAAACTACTTGGAAACATGACACTTTCGTGTTGCAGCGTAACCAAGCAGAACCAAACACAGTTTGTTATGGTAATAACACACATGCTCACATACTGTATACACCTGCTACAGCAGGCTGTAATCAGAAGAATGTCTGTGTCAGTGCGGTAACAGTAATTCTAACAGTGTTGTTGTGCTGTGTTTTTCAGTAGAGCTGCTGTAATACTGTAATGCTGTATTACTGTTTCATCACGTCATATTATAATATTGCATTGTAACACATTATTATAGAATATTATATTTTATCATGTATCATGTTGTACAAATATTTTCTCATAATGCACTGTATGATTTCAGTTGCTGTTTAATTAAAGTTCAAACTTCAATCTCTGTAATGCTCTACCACTGAGCTATACCACCACACATGCAGATCAACTGCTCTACCAGTCAATCACAGCATTTGTCCTATTTAGTATCCAATGCTTCTGGTCACTTTAAACTTGAAAAGTGGTGGTACAAGGACTGAACTTTTATAATTTATGAAGAAAGGTCCTGTTATAGGCGGAAGTCATAACTGTGACTATGTAATCCATGGCAAGATGGAACCAAGAATAGTAAAAATGTCCATGTAGAAACTAATAGTTCTAGTGTCACTTTAGACTTGAAAGATGGTGGTAAAGGATAGAAGTTTTATACTTTAAAATAAATGGTGCTCTTTCTTTTTGGATGTCATGTCTGTAAGACTTTGAGTTTCATAGGGGGCACCCAGATTTGAACTGGGGACCTCTTGATCTGCAGTCAAATGCTCTACCACTGAGCTTTACCCCCACAAATGCAGGTTGGTAGCGCTACCAGTCAACCACCAAGCTTGTCCTTTTCAGTATCCAATGTTTCTGGACACTTTAGGGTGGATATAAACAGGATCCAGAATCCTTGCAAAACTAGTTAGTTTTTCAGTTCATTGAGTGAGGGTGGTCCGTTTGCGCACAGGCGGTCCGCAATGCAGGGGTGTCAGCAGAAAAAAGCACTGCTGTACGGGAGAGAGGTTCTTCCATTGGGTTGAGCTGGGAGCGTGTGTTTATGTGCTGAACATAACTGCTGTAAAACAATCAGGAAACTTCACAAAGAAAGGTGCAGTTTTTAACTGGAAGTCATGTATGTGACTACATAATGTCTTGTAATCATGCATTTAGGCACTTCAGGAACTAGAAGAGTTCAGTTTACTGAAACACTGTCACCCGACACCATTGGAAGACTTCCACGAGAAGTAAAGTTCAGACATTGCAAGCAACGTAGGGGGCTATCTCAATAACTTATTTCATCTACTAGAACATCTAGTTTACTGAATGGAAGTCATGTATAGTGACAAACGTGCATAATGCACTTTACGTATTAGAAGATGTCAGATTACTGAGAGACTCACATCATCGGTTGAATTAAAGTTCAAGCTCCGTTAGCGTTATAGGGGGCACCCAGATTTGAACTGGGGACCTCTTGATCTGCAGTCAAATGCTCTACCACTGAGCTATACCCCCACACATGCAGGTTGGTAGCGCTACCAGTCAGCCACCTCGCTTGTCCTATTCAGTATCCAATGCTTCTGGACACTTTAGGGTGGATATAAACAGGATCCAGAATCCTTGCAAAACTAGTTAGTTTGTCAGTTCATTGAGTGAGGGTGGTCCGTTTGCGCACAGGCGGTCCGCAATGCAGGGGTGTCAGCAGAAAAAAAGCACTGCTGTACGGAAGAGAGGTTCTTCCATTGGGTTGAGCTGGGGGCGTGTGTTTATGTGCTGAACATAACTGCTGTGAAACAATCAGGAAACTTCACAAAGAAAGGTGCAGTTTTTAACTGGAAGTCATGTCTGTGACTACATAATGTCTTGTAATTATGCATTTAGGCACTTCAGGAACTAGAAGAGTTCAGTTTACTGAAACACTGTCACCCGACACCATTGGAAGACTTCCACGAGAAGTAAAGTTCAGACATTGCAAGCAAGGTAGGGGGCTATATCAATAACTCAATTCATCTACTAGAACATCTAGTTTACTGAATGGAAGTCATGTATAGTGACAAATGTGCATAATGCACTTTAGTAATTAGAAGATCTCAGATTACTGAGTGACTCACATCATCAGAGAATTGGTTGAATTAAAGTTCAAGCTCCGTTAGCATTATAGGGGGCACCCAGATTTGAACTGGAGACCTCTTGATCTGCAGTCAAATGCTCTACCACTGAGCTATACCCCCACACATGCAGGTTGTCCTATTCAGTATCCAATGCTTCTGGACACTTTAAGGTGGATATAAACAGGATCCAGAATCCTTGCAAAACTAGTTAGTTTTTCAGTTCATTAAGTGAGGGTGGTCCGTTTGCGCACAGGCGGTCCGCAATGCAGGGGTGTCAGCAGAAAAAAGCACTGCTGTACGGAAGAGAGGTTCTTCCATTGGGTTGAGCTGGGGGCGTGTGTTTATGTGCTGAACATAACTGCTGTGAAACAATCAGGAAACTTCACAAAGAAAGGTGCAGTTTTTAACTGGAAGTCATGTCTGTGACTACATAATGTCTTGTAATTATGCATTTAGGCACTTCAGGAACTAGAAGAGTTCAGTTTACTGAAACACTGTCACCCGACACCATTGGAAGACTTCCACGAGAAGTAAAGTTCAGACATTGCAAGCAAGGTAGGGGGCTATCTCAATAACTCAATTCATCTACTAGAACATCTAGTTTACTGAATGGAAGTCATGTATAGTGACAAACGTGCATAATGCACTTTAGTAATTAGAAGATCTCAGATTACTGAGTGACTCACATCATCAGAGCATTGGTTGAATTAAAGTTCAAGCTCTGTTAGCGTTATAGGGGGCACCCAGATTTGAACTGGGGACCTCTTGATCTGCAGTCAAATGCTCTACCACTGAGCTATACCCCCACACATGCAGGTTGGTAGCGCTACCAGTCAACCACCGTGCTTGTCCTATTCAGTATCCAATGCTTCTGGACACTATAAGGTGGATTTAAACAGGATCCAGAATCCTTGCAAAACTAGTTAGTTTTTCAGTTCATTAAGTGAGGGTGGTCCGTTTGCGCACAGGTGGTCCGCAATGCAGGGGTGTCAGCAGAAAAAAGCACTGCTGTACGGAAGAGAGGTTCTTCCATTGGGTTGAGCTGGGGGCGTGTGTTTATGTGCTGAACATAACTGCTGTGAAACAATCAGGAAACTTCACAAAGAAAGGTGCAGTTTTTAACTGGAAGTCATGTATGTGACTACATAATGTCTTGTAATTATGCATTTAGGCACTTCAGGAACTAGAAGAGTTCAGTTTACTGAAACACTGTCACCCGACACCATTGGAAGACTTCCACGAGAAGTAAAGTTCAGACATTGCAAGCAAGGTAGGGGGCTATCACAATAACTCACTTCATCTACTAGAACATCTAGTTTACTGAATGGAAGTCATGTATAGTGACAAACGTGCATAATGCACTTTACGTATTAGAAGATCTCAGATTACTGAGACACTCACATGATCAGAGCATTGGTTGAATTAAAGTTCAAGCTCCGTCAGCGTTATAGGGGGCACCCAGATTTGAACTGGGGACCTCTTGATCTGCAGTCAAATGCTCTACCACTGAGCTATACCCCCACACATGCAGGTTGGTAGCGCTACCAGTCAACCACCGCGCTTGTCCTATTCAGTATCCAATGCTTCTGGACACGTTAGGGTGGATATAAACAGGATCCAGAATCCTTGCAAAACTAGTTAGTTTTTCAGTTCATTGAGTGATGGTGGTCCGTTTCCACACAGGCGGTCCGCAATGCAGGGGTGTCAGCAGAAAAAAGCACTGCTGTACGGGAGAGAGGTTCTTCCATTGGGTTGAGCTGGGGGCGTGTGTTTATGTGCTGAACATAACTGCTGTGAAACAATCAGGAAACTTCACAAAGAAAGGTTCAGTTTTTAACTGGAAGTCATGTCTGTGACTACATAATGTCTTGTAATTATGCATTTAGGCACTTCAGGAACTAGAAGAGTTCAGTTTACTGAAACACTGTCACCCGACACCATTGGAAGACTTCCACGAGAAGTAAAGTTCAGACATTGCAAGCAAGGTAGGGGGCTATCACAATAACTCACTTAATCTACTAGAACATCTAGTTTACTGAATGGAAGTCATGTATAGTGACAAACGTGCATAATGCACTTTACGTATTAGAAGATCTCAGATTACTGAGAGACTCACATCATCAGAGCATTGGTTGAAATAAAGTTCAAGCTCCGTTAGCGTTATAGGGAGCACCCAGATTTGAACTGGGGACCTCTTGATCTGCAGTCAAATGCTCTACCACTGAGCTATACCCCCACACAAGCTGAACATAACTGCTGTGAAACAATCAGGAAACTTCACAAAGAAAGGTGCAGTTTTTAACTGGAAGTCATGTATGTGACTACATAATGTCTTGTAATTATGCATTTAGGCACTTCAGGAACTAGAAGAGTTCAGTTTACTGAAACACTGTCACCCGACACCATTGGAAGACTTCCACGAGAAGTAAAGTTCAGACATTGCAAGCAAGGTAGGGGGCTATCTCAATAACTCAATTCATCTACTAGAAGATCTAGTTTACTGAATGGAAGTCATGTATAGTGACAAATGTGCATAATGCACTTTAGTAATTAGAAGATCTCAGATTACTGAGTGACTCACATCATCAGAGAATTGGTTGAATTAAAGTTCAAGCTCCGTTAGCATTATAGGGGGCACCCAGATTTGAACTGGAGACCTCTTGATCTGCAGTCAAATGCTCTACCACTGAGCTATACCCCCACACAAGCAGGTTGTCCTATTCAGTATCCAATGCTTCTGGACACTTTAAGGTGGATATAAACAGGATCCAGAATCCTTGCAAAACTAGTTAGTTTTTCAGTTCATTAAGTGAGGGTGGTCCGTTTGCGCACAGGCGGTCCGCACTGCAGGGGTGTCAGCAGAAAAAAGCACTGCTGTACGGAAGAGAGGTTCTTCCATTGGGTTGAGCTGGGGGCGTGTGTTTATGTGCTGAACATAACTGCTGTGAAACAATCAGGAAACTTCAGAAAGAAAGGTGCAGTTTTTAACTGGAAGTCATGTATGTGACTACATAATGTCTTGTAATTATGCATTTAGGCACTTCAGGAACTAGAAGAGTTCAGTTTACTGAAACACTGTCACCCGACACCATTGGAAGACTTCCACGAGAAGTAAAGTTCAGCGATGCAAGCAAGGTAGGGGACTATCTCAATAACTCACTTCATCTACTAGAACATCTAGTTTACTGAATGGAAGTCATGTATAGTGACAAACGTGCATAATGCACTTTACGTATTAGAAGATCTCAGATTACTGAGAGACTCACAACATCAGAGCATTGGTTGAATTAAAGTTCAAGCTCCGTTAGCGTTATAGGGGGCACCCAGATTTGAATTGGGGACCTCTTGATCTGCAGTCAAATGCTCTACCACTGAGCTATACCCCCACACATGCAGGTTGGTAGCGCTACCAGTCAGCCACCTCGCTTGTCCTATTCAGTATCCAATGCTTCTGGACACTTTAGGGTGGATATAAACAGTCAACCAAAACTAGTTAGTTTTTCAGTTCATTGAGTGAGGGTGGTCCGTTTCCGCACAGGCGGTCCGCAATGCAGGGGTGTCAGCAGAAAAAAGCACTGCTGTACGGGAGAGAGGTTCTTCCATTGGGTTGAGCTGGGGGCGTGTGTTTATGTGCTGAACATAACTGCTGTGAAACAATCAGGAAACTTCAGAAAGAAAGGTGCAGTTTTTAACTGGAAGTCATGTATGTGACTACATAATGTCTTGTAATTATGCATTTAGGCACTTCAGGAACTAGAAGAGTTCAGTTTACTGAAACACTGTCACCCGACACCATTGGAAGACTTCCACGAGAAGTAAAGTTCAGACATTGCAAGCAAGGTAGGGGGCTATCTCAATAACTCAATTCATCTACTAGAACATCTAGTTTACTGAATGGAAGTCATGTATAGTGACAAACGTGCATAATGCATCAGAATAACGCACCTTACGTATTAGAAGATTTCAGATTACTGAGAGACTCACATCATCAGAGCATTGGTTGAAAGTTCAAGCTCCGTTAGCGCTATAGGGGGCACCCAGATTTGAACTGGGGACCTCTTGATCTGCAGTCAAATGCTCTACCACTGAGCTATACCCCCACTGATGCAGGGTAGTAGTGCTACCAGTCAACCACCGCGCTTGTCCTATTCAGTATCCAATGCTTCTGGTAACTTTAGGGTGGATATAAACAGGATCCAGAATCCTTGCAAAACTAGTTAGTTTTTCAGTTCATTGAGTGAGGGTGGTCCGTTTCCGCACAGGCGGTCCGCAATGCAGGGGTGTCAGCAGAAAAAAGCACTGCTGTACGGGAGAGAGGTTCTTCCATTGGGTTGAGCTGGGGGCGTGTGTTTATGTGCTGAACATAACTGCTGTGAAACAATCAGGAAACTTCACAAAGAAAGGTGCAGTTTTTAACTGGAAGTCATGTCTGTGACTACATAATGTCTTGTAATTATGCATTTAGGCACTTCAGGAACTAGAAGAGTTCAGTTTACTGAAACACTGTCACCCGACACCATTGGAAGACTTCCACGAGAAGTAAAGTTCAGACATTGCAAGCAAGGTAGGGGGCTATCACAATAACTCACTTCATCTACTAGAACATCTAGTTTACTGAATGGAAGTCATGTATAGTGACAAACGTGCATAATGCACTTTACGTATTAGAAGATCTCAGATTACTGAGAGACTCACATGATCAGAGCATTGGTTGAATTAAAGTTCAAGCTCCGTCAGCGTTATAGGGGGCACCCAGATTTGAACTGGGGACCTCTTGATCTGCAGTCAAATGCTCTACCACTGAGCTATACCCCCACACATGCAGGTTGGTAGCGCTACCAGTCAACCACCGCGCTTGTCCTATTCAGTATCCAATGCTTCTGGACACGTTAGGGTGGATATAAACAGGATCCAGAATCCTTGCAAAACTAGTTAGTTTTTCAGTTCATTGAGTGATGGTGGTCCGTTTCCACACAGGCGGTCCGCAATGCAGGGGTGTCAGCAGAAAAAAGCACTGCTGTACGGGAGAGAGGTTCTTCCATTGGGTTGAGCTGGGGGCGTGTGTTTATGTGCTGAACATAACTGCTGTGAAACAATCAGGAAACTTCACAAAGAAAGGTTCAGTTTTTAACTGGAAGTCATGTCTGTGACTACATAATGTCTTGTAATTATGCATTTAGGCACTTCAGGAACTAGAAGAGTTCAGTTTACTGAAACACTGTCACCCGACACCATTGGAAGACTTCCACGAGAAGTAAAGTTCAGACATTGCAAGCAAGGTAGGGGGCTATCACAATAACTCACTTAATCTACTAGAACATCTAGTTTACTGAATGGAAGTCATGTATAGTGACAAACGTGCATAATGCACTTTACGTATTAGAAGATCTCAGATTACTGAGAGACTCACATCATCAGAGCATTGGTTGAAATAAAGTTCAAGCTCCGTTAGCATTATAGGGAGCACCCAGATTTGAACTGGGGACCTCTTGATCTGCAGTCAAATGCTCTACCACTGAGCTATACCCCCACACATGCTGAACATAACTGCTGTGAAACAATCAGGAAACTTCACAAAGAAAGGTGCAGTTTTTAACTGGAAGTCATGTATGTGACTACATAATGTCTTGTAATTATGCATTTAGGCACTTCAGGAACTAGAAGAGTTCAGTTTACTGAAACACTGTCACCCGACACCATTGGAAGACTTCCACGAGAAGTAAAGTTCAGACATTGCAAGCAAGGTAGGGGGCTATCTCAATAACTCAATTCATCTACTAGAACATCTAGTTTACTGAATGGAAGTCATGTATAGTGACAAACGTGCATAATGCATCACAATAACGCACCTTACGTATTAGAAGATCTCAGATTACTGAGAGACTCACATCATCAGAGCATTGGTTGAAAGTTCAAGCTCCGTTAGCGCTATAGGGGGCACCCAGATTTGAACTGGGGACCTCTTGACCTGCAGTCAAATGCTCTACCACTGAGCTATACCCCCACTGATGCAGGGTAGTAGTGCTACCAGTCAACCACCGCGCTTGTCCTATTCAGTATCCAATGCTTCTGGTAACTTTAGGGTGGATATAAACAGGATCCAGAATCCTTGCAAAACTAGTTAGTTTTTCAGTTCATTGAGTGAGGGTGGTCCGTTTCCGCACAGGCGGTCCGCAATGCAGGGGTGTCAGCAGAAAAAAGCACTGCTGTACGGGAGAGAGGTTCTTCCATTGGGTTGAGCTGGGGGCGTGTGTTTATGTGCTGAACATAACTGCTGTGAAACAATCAGGAAACTTCACAAAGAAAGGTGCAGTTTTTAACTGGAAGTCATGTCTGTGACTACATAATGTCTTGTAATTATGCATTTAGGCACTTCAGGAACTAGAAGAGTTCAGTTTACTGACACACTGTCACCCGACACCATTGGAAGACTTCCACGAAAAGTAAAGTTCAGACATTGCAAGCAACGTAGGGGGCTATCTCAATAACTCACTTCATCTACTAGAACATCTAGTTTACTGAATGGAAGTCATGTATAGTGACAAACGTGCATAATGCACTTTACGTATTAGAAGATCTCAGATTACTGAGAGACTCACATGATCAGAGCATTGGTTGAATTAAAGTTCAAGCTCCGTCAGCGTTATAGGGGGCACCCAGATTTGAACTGGGGACCTCTTGATCTGCAGTCAAATGCTCTACCACTGAGCTATACCCCCACACATGCAGGTTGGTAGCGCTACCAGTCAACCACCGCGCTTGTCCTATTCAGTATCCAATGCTTCTGGACACGTTAGGGTGGATATAAACAGGATCCAGAATCCTTGCAAAACTAGTTAGTTTTTCAGTTCATTGAGTGATGGTGGTCCGTTTCCACACAGGCGGTCCGCAATTGCAGGGGTGTCAGCAGAAAAAAACACTGCTGTACGGGAGAGAGGTTCTTCCATTGGGTTGAGCTGGGGGCGTGTGTTTATGTGCTGAACATAACTGCTGTGAAACAATCAGGAAACTTCACAAAGAAAGGTTCAGTTTTTAACTGGAAGTCATGTCTGTGACTACATAATGTCTTGTAATTATGCATTTAGGCACTTCAGGAACTAGAAGAGTTCAGTTTACTGAAACACTGTCACCCGACACCATTGGAAGACTTCCACGAGAAGTAAAGTTCAGACATTGCAAGCAAGGTAGGGGGCTATCACAATAACTCACTTCATCTACTAGAACATCTAGTTTACTGAATGGAAGTCATGTATAGTGACAAACGTGCATAATGCACTTTACATATTAGAAGATCTCAGATTACTGAGAGACTCACATGATCAGAGCATTGGTTGAAATAAAGTTCAAGCTCCGTTAGCGTTATAGGGAGCACCCAGATTTGAACTGGGGACCTCTTGATCTGCAGTCAAATGCTCTACCACTGAGCTATACCCCCACACATGCTGAACATAACTGCTGTGAAACAATCAGGAAACTTCACAAAGAAAGGTGCAATTTTTAACTGGAAGTCATGTATGTGAGTACATAATGTCTTGTAATTATGCATTTAGGCACTTCAGGAACTAGAAGAGTTTAGTTTACTGAAACACTGTCACCCGACACCATTGGAAGACTTCCACGAGAAGTAAAGTTCAGACATTGCAAGCAAGGTAGGGGGCTATCTCAATAACTCACTTCATCTACTAGAACATCTAGTTTACTGAATGGAAGTCATGTATAGTGACAAACGTGCATAATGCACTTTACGTATTAGAAGATCTCAGATTACTGAGAGACTCACATGATCAGAGCATTGGTTGAATTAAAGTTCAAGCTCCGTCAGCGTTATAGGGGGCACCCAGATTTGAACTGGGGACCTCTTGATCTGCAGTCAAATGCTCTAACGCTGAGCTATACCCCCACACATGCAGGTTGGTAGCGCTACCAGTCAACCACCGCGCTTGTCCTATTCAGTATCCAATGCTTCTGGACACTTTAAGGTGGATATAAACAGGATCCAGAATCCTTGCAAAACTAGTTAGTTTTTCAGTTCATTGAGTGAGGGTGGTCCGTTTGCGCACAGGCGGTCCGCAATGCAGGGGTGTCAGCAGAAAAAAGCACTGCTGTACGGGAGAGAGGTTCTTCCATTGGGTTGAGCTGGAGGCGTGTGTTTATGTGCTGAACATAACTGCTGTGAAACAATCAGGAAACTTCACAAAGAAAGGTGCAGTTTTTAACTGGAAGTCATGTCTGTGACTACATAATGTCTTGTAATTATGCATTTAGGCACTTCAGGAACTAGAAGAGTTCAGTTTACTGAAACACTGTCACCCGACACCATTGGAAGACTTCCACGAGAAGTAAAGTTCAGACATTGCAAGCAACGTAGGGGGCTATCTCAATAACTCACTTCATCTATTAGAACATCTAGTTTACTGAATGGAAGTCATGTATAGTGACAAACGTGCATAATGCACTTTACGTATTAGAAGATCTCAGATTACTGAGAGACTCACATCATCAGAGCATTGGTTGAATTAAAGTTCAAGCTTCGTTAGCGCTATAGGGGGCACCCAGATTTGAACTGGGGACCTCTTGATGTGCAGTCAAATGCTCTACCACTGAGCTATACCCCCACACATGTAGGTTGGTAGCGCTACCAGTCAACCACCGCGCTTGTCCTATTCAGTATCCAATGCTTCTGGACACTTTAAGGTGGATATAAACAGGATCCAGAATCCTTGCAAAACTAGTTAGTTTTTCAGTTCATTGAGTGAGGGTGGTCCGTTTGCGCACAGGCGGTCCGCAATGCAGGGGTGTCAGCAGAAAAAAGCACTGCTGTACGGGAGAGAGGTTCTTCCATTGGGTTGAGCTGGGGGCGTGTGTTTATGTGCTGAACATAACTGCTGTGAAACAATCAGGAAACTTCACAAAGAAAGGTGCAGTTTTTAACTGGAAGTCATGTATGTGACTACATAATGTCTTGTAATTATGCATTTAGGCACTTCAGGAACTAGAAGAGTTCAGTTTACTGAAACACTGTCACCCGACACCATTGGAAGACTTCCACGAGAAGTAAAGTTCAGACATTGCAAGCAACGTAGGGGGCTATCTCAATAACTCAGTTCATCTACTAGAACATCTAGTTTACTGAATGGAAGTCATGTATAGTGACAAACGTGCATAATGCACTTTACGTATTAGAAGATCTCAGATTACTGAGAGACTCACATCATTGGTTGAATTAAAGTTCAAGCTCCGTTAGCGTTATAGGGGGCACCCAGATTTGAACTGGGGACCTCTTGATCTGCAGTCAAATGCTCTACCACTGAGCTATACCCCCACACATGCAGGTTGGTAGCGCTACCAGTCAACCACCGTGCTTGTCCTATTCAGTATCCAATGCTTCTGGACACTTTAGGGTGGATATAAACAGTCAACCAAAACTAGTTAGTTTTTCAGTTCATTGAGTGAGGGTGGTCCGTTTCCGCACAGGCGGTCCGCAATGCAGGGGTGTCAGCAGAAAAAAGCACTGCTGTACGGGAGAGAGGTTCTTCCATTGGGTTGAGCTGGGGGCGTGTGTTTATGTGCTGAACATAACTGCTGTGAAACAATCAGGAAACTTCACAAAGAAAGGTGCAGTTTTTAACTGGAAGTCATGTCTGTGACTACATAATGTCTTGTAATTATGCATTTAGGCACTTCAGGAACTGGAAGAGTTCAGTTTACTGAAACACTGTCACCCGACACCATTGGAAGACTTCCACGAGAAGTAAAGTTCAGACATTGCAAGCAACGTAGGGGGCTATCTCAATAACTCACTTCATCTACTAGAACATCTAGTTTACTGAATGGAAGTCATGTATAGTGACAAACGTGCATAATGCACTTTACGTATTAGAAGATCTCAGATTACTGAGAGACTCACATCATCAGAGCATTGGTTGAATTAAAGTTTAAGCTCCGTTAGCGTTACAGGGGGCACCCAGATTTGAACTGGGGACCTCTTGATCTGCAGTCAAATGCTCTACCACTGAGCTATACCCCCACACATGCAGGTTGGTAGCGCTACCAGTCAACCACCGCGCTTGTCCTATTCAGTATCCAATGCTTCTGGACACTTTAAGGTGGATATAAACAGTCAACCAAAACTAGTTAGTTTGTCAGTTCATTGAGTGAGGGTGGTCCGTTTCCGCACAGGCGGTCCGCAATGCAGGGGTGTCAGCAGAAAAAAGCACTGCTGTACGGGAGAGAGGTTCTTCCATTGGGTTGAGCTGGGGGCGTGTGTTTATGTGCTGAACATAACTGCTGTGAAACAATCAGGAAACTTCACAAAGAAAGGTGCAGTTTTTAACTGGAAGTCATGTATGTGACTACATAATGTCTTGTAATTATGCATTTAGGCACTTCAGGAACTAGAAGAGTTCAGTTTACTGAAACACTGTCACCCGACACCATTGGAAGACTTCCACGAGAAGTAAAGTTCAGACATTGCAAGCAACGTAGGGGGCTATCTCAATAACTCACTTCATCTACTAGAACATCTAGTTTACTGAATGGAAGTCATGTATAGTGACAAACGTGCATAATGCACTTTACGTATTAGAAGATCTCAGATTACTGAGAGACTCACAGCATCAGAGCATTGGTTGAATTAAAGTTTAAGCTCCGTTAGCGTTACAGGGGGCACCCAGATTTGAACTGGGGACCTCTTGATCTGCAGTCAAATGCTCTACCACTGAGCTATACCCCCACACATGCAGGTTGGTAGCGCTACCAGTCAACCACCGCGCTTGTCCTATTCAGTATCCAATGCTTCTGGACACTTTAAGGTGGATATAAACAGTCAACCAAAACTAGTTAGTTTGTCAGTTCATTGAGTGAGGGTGGTCCGTTTCCGCACAGGCGGTCCGCAATGCAGGGGTGTCAGCAGAAAAAAGCACTGCTGTACGGGAGAGAGGTTCTTCCATTGGGTTGAGCTGGGGGCGTGTGTTTATGTGCTGAACATAACTGCTGTGAAACAATCAGGAAACTTCACAAAGAAAGGTGCAGTTTTTAACTGGAAGTCATGTATGTGACTACATAATGTCTTGTAATTATGCATTTAGGCACTTCAGGAACTAGAAGAGTTCAGTTTACTGAAACACTGTCACCCGACACCATTGGAAGACTTCCACGAGAAGTAAAGTTCAGACATTGCAAGCAACGTAGGGGGCTATCTCAATAACTCACTTCATCTACTAGAACATCTAGTTTACTGAATGGAAGTCATGTATAGTGACAAACGTGCATAATGCACTTTACGTATTAGAAGATCTCAGATTACTGAGAGATTCACATCATTGGTTGAATTAAAGTTCAAGCTCCGTTAGCGTTATAGGGGGCACCCAGATTTGAACTGGGGACCTCTTGATCTGCAGTCAAATGCTCTACCACTGAGCTATACCCCCACACATGCAGGTTGGTAGCGCTACCAGTCAACCACCGCGCTTGTCCTATTCAGTATCCAATGCTTCTGGACACTTTAAGGTGGATATAAACAGTCAACCAAAACTAGTTAGTTTTTCAGTTCATTGAGTGAGGGTGGTCCGTTTCCGCATAGGCGGTCCGCAATGCAGGGGTGTCAGCAGAAAAAAGCACTGCTGTACGGGAGAGAGGTTCTTCCATTGGGTTGAGCTGGGGGCGTGTGTTTATGTGCTGAACATAACTGCTGTGAAACAATCAGGAAACTTCACAAAGAAAGGTGCAGTGTTTAACTGGAAGTCATGTCTGTGACTACATAATGTCTTGTTATAATGCATTTAGGCACTTCAGGAACTAGAAGAGTTCAGTTTACTGAAACACTGTCACCCGACACCATTGGAAGACTTCCACGAGAAGTAAAGTTCAGACATTGCAAGCAAGGTAGGGGGCTATCTCAATAACTCACTTCATCTACTAGAACATCTAGTTTACTGAATGGAAGTCATGTATAGTGACAAACGTGCATAATGCACTTTACGTATTAGAAGATCTCAGATTACTGAGAGACTCACATCATTGGTTGAATTAAAGTTCAAGCTCCGTTAGCGTTACAGGGGGCACCCAGATTTGAACTGGGGACCTCTTCATCTGCAGTCAAATGCTCTACCACTGAGTTATACCCCCACACATGCAGGTTGGTAGCGCTACCAGTCAACCACCGCGCTTGTCCTATTCAGTATCCAATGCTTCTGGACACTATAAGGTGGATATAAACAGTCAACCAAAACTAGTTAGTTTTTCAGTTCATTGAGTGATGGTGGTCCGTTTCCGCACAGGCGGTCCGCAATGCAGGGGTGTCAGCAGAAAAAAGCACTGCTGTACGGGAGAGAGGTTCTTCCATTGGGTTGAGCTGGGGGCGTGTGTTTATGTGCTGAACATAACTGCTGTGAAACAATCAGGAAACTTCACAAAGAAAGGTGCAGTTTTTAACTGGAAGTCATGTCTGTGACTACATAATGTCTTGTAATTATGCATTTAGGCACTTCAGGAACTAGAAGAGTTCAGTTTACTGAAACACTGTCACCCGACACCATTGGAAGACTTCCACGAGAAGTAAAGTTCAGACATTGCAAGCAACGTAGGGGGCTATCTCAATAACTCACTTCATCTACTAGAACATCTAGTTTACTGAATGGAAGTCATGTATAGTGACAAACGTGCATAATGCACTTTACGTATTAGAAGATCTCAGATTACTAAGAGACTCACATCATTGGTTGAATTAAAGTTCAAGCTCCGTTAGCGTTATAGGGGGCACCCAGATTTGAACTGGGGACCTCTTGATCTGCAGTCAAATGCTCTACCACTGAGCTATACCCCCACACATGCAGGTTGGTAGCGCTACCAGTCAACCACCGCGCTTGTCCTATTCAGTATCCAATGCTTCTGGACACGTTAGGGTGGATATAAACAGGATCCAGAATCCTTGCAAAACTAGTTAGTTTTTCAGTTCATTGAGTGATGGTGGTCCGTTTCCACACAGGCGGTCCGCAATGCAGGGGTGTCAGCAGAAAAAAGCACTGCTGTACGGGAGAGAGGTTCTTCCATTGGGTTGAGCTGGGGGCGTGTGTTTATGTGCTGAACATAACTGCTGTGAAACAATCAGGAAACTTCACAAAGAAAGGTGCAGTTTTTAACTGGAAGTCATGTCTGTGACTACATAATGTCTTGTAATTATGCATTTAGGCACTTCAGGAACTAGAAGAGTTCAGTTTACTGAAACACTGTCACCCGACACCATTGGAAGACTTCCACGAGAAGTAAAGTTCAGACATTGCAAGCAACGTAGGGGGCTATCTCAATAACTCACTTCATCTACTAGAACATCTAGTTTACTGAATGGAAGTCATGTATAGTGACAAACGTGCATAATGCACTTTACGTATTAGAAGATCTCAGATTACTGAGAGATTCACATCATTGGTTGAATTAAAGTTCAAGCTCCGTTAGCGTTATAGGGGGCACCCAGATTTGAACTGGGGACCTCTTGATCTGCAGTCAAATGCTCTACCACTGAGCTATACCCCCACACCTGCAGGTTGGTAGCGCTACCAGTCAACCACCGCGCTTGTCCTATTCAGTATCCAATGCTTCTGGACACTATAAGGTGGATATAAACAGTCAACCAAAACTAGTTAGTTTGTCAGTTCATTGAGTGAGGGTGGTCCGTTTCCGCACAGGCGGTCCGCAATGCAGGGGTGTCAGCAGAAAAAAGCACTGCTGTACGGGAGAGAGGTTCTTCCATTGGGTTGAGCTGGGGGCGTGTGTTTATGTGCTGAACATAACTGCTGTGAAACAATCAGGAAACTTCACAAAGAAAGGTGCAGTTTTTAACTAGAAGTCATGTCTGTGACTACATAATGTCTTGTTATAATGCATTTAGGCACTTCAGGAACTAGAAGAGTTCAGTTTACTGAAACACTGTCACCCGACACCATTGGAAGACTTCCACGAGAAGTAAAGTTCAGACATTGCAAGCAAGGTAGGGGGCTATCTCAATAACTCACTTCATCTACTAGAACATCTAGTTTACTGAATGGAAGTCATGTATAGTGACAAACGTGCATAATGCACTTTACGTATTAGAAGATCTCAGATTACTGAGAGACTCACATGATCAGAGCATTGGTTGAATTAAAGTTCAAGCTCCGTCAGCGTTATAGGGGGCACCCAGATTTGAACTGGGGACCTCTTGATCTGCAGTCAAATGCTCTACCACTGAGCTATACCCCCACACATGCAGGTTGGTAGCGCTACCAGTCAACCACCGCGCTTGTCCTATTCAGTATCCAATGCTTCTGGACACTTTAAGGTGGATATAAACAGTCAACCAAAACTAGTTAGTTTTTCAGTTCATTGAGTGAGGGTGGTCCGTTTCCGCATAGGCGGTCCGCAATGCAGGGGTGTCAGCAGAAAAAAGCACTGCTGTACGGGAGAGAGGTTCTTCCATTGGGTTGAGCTGGGGGCGTGTGTTTATGTGCTGAACATAACTGCTGTGAAACAATCAGGAAACTTCACAAAGAAAGGTGCAGTGTTTAACTGGAAGTCATGTCTGTGACTACATAATGTCTTGTTATAATGCATTTAGGCACTTCAGGAACTAGAAGAGTTCAGTTTACTGAAACACTGTCACCCGACACCATTGGAAGACTTCCACGAGAAGTAAAGTTCAGACATTGCAAGCAAGGTAGGGGGCTATCTCAATAACTCACTTCATCTACTAGAACATCTAGTTTACTGAATGGAAGTCATGTATAGTGACAAACGTGCATAATGCACTTTACGTATTAGAAGATCTCAGATTACTGAGAGACTCACATCATTGGTTGAATTAAAGTTCAAGCTCCGTTAGCGTTACAGGGGGCACCCAGATTTGAACTGGGGACCTCTTGATCTGCAGTCAAATGCTCTACCACTGAGTTATACCCCCACACATGCAGGTTGGTAGCGCTACCAGTCAACCACCGCGCTTGTCCTATTCAGTATCCAATGCTTCTGGACACTATAAGGTGGATATAAACAGTCAACCAAAACTAGTTAGTTTTTCAGTTCATTGAGTGATGGTGGTCCGTTTCCGCACAGGCGGTCCGCAATGCAGGGGTGTCAGCAGAAAAAAGCACTGCTGTACGGGAGAGAGGTTCTTCCATTGGGTTGAGCTGGGGGCGTGTGTTTATGTGCTGAACATAACTGCTGTGAAACAATCAGGAAACTTCACAAAGAAAGGTGCAGTTTTTAACTGGAAGTCATGTCTGTGACTACATAATGTCTTGTAATTATGCATTTAGGCACTTCAGGAACTAGAAGAGTTCAGTTTACTGAAACACTGTCACCCGACACCATTGGAAGACTTCCACGAGAAGTAAAGTTCAGACATTGCAAGCAACGTAGGGGGCTATCTCAATAACTCACTTCATCTACTAGAACATCTAGTTTACTGAATGGAAGTCATGTATAGTGACAAACGTGAATAATGCACTTTACGTATTAGAAGATCTCAGATTACTGAGAGACTCACATCATTGGTTGAATTAAAGTTCAAGCTCCGTTAGCGTTATAGGGGGCACCTAGATTTGAACTGGGGACTTCTTGATCTGCAGTTAAATGCTCTACCACTGAGCTATACCCCTACACATGCAGGTTGGTAGCACTACCAGTCAACCACCGCGCCTGTCCTATTCAGTATCCAATGCTTCTGGACACTTTAAGGTGGATATAAACAGTCAACCAAAACTAGTTAGTTTGTCAGTTCATTGAGTGAGGGTGGTCCGTTTCCGCACAGGCGGTCCGCAATGCAGGGGTGTCAGCAGAAAAAAGCACTGCTGTACGGGAGAGAGGTTCTTCCATTGGGTTGAGCTGGGGGCGTGTGTTTATGTGCTGAACATAACTGCTGTGAAACAATCAGGAAACTTCACAAAGAAAGGTGCAGTTTTTAACTGGAAGTCATGTATGTGACTACATAATGTCTTGTAATCATGCATTTAGGCACTTCAGGAACTAGAAGAGTTCAGTTTACTGAAACACTGTCACCCGACACCATTGGAAGACTTCCACGAGAAGTAAAGTTCAGACATTGCAAGCAACGTAGGGGGCTATCTCAATAACTCACTTCATCTACTAGAACATCTAGTTTACTGAATGGAAGTCATGTATAGTGACAAACGTGCATAATGCACTTTACGTATTAGAAGATCTCAGATTACTGAGAGACTCACATCATTGGTTGAATTAAAGTTCAAGCTCCGTTAGCGTTATAGGGGGCACCCAGATTTGATCTGGGGACCTCTTGATCTGCAGTCAAATGCTCTACCACTGAGCTATACCCCCACACATGCAGGTTGGTAGCGCTACCAGTCAACCACCGCGCTTGTCCTATTCAGTATCCAATGCTTCTGGACACGTTAGGGTGGATATAAACAGGATCCAGAATCCTTGCAAAACTAGTTAGTTTTTCAGTTCATTGAGTGATGGTGGTCCGTTTCCACACAGGCGGTCCGCAATGCAGGGGTGTCAGCAGAAAAAAGCACTGCTGTACGGGAGAGAGGTTCTTCCATTGGGTTGAGCTGGGGGCGTGTGTTTATGTGCTGAACATAACTGCTGTGAAACAATCAGGAAACTTCACAAAGAAAGGTGCAGTTTTTAACTGGAAGTCATGTCTGTGACTACATAATGTCTTGTAATTATGCATTTAGGCACTTCAGGAACTAGAAGAGTTCAGTTTACTGAAACACTGTCACCCGACACCATTGGAAGACTTCCACGAGAAGTAAAGTTCAGACATTGCAAGCAACGTAGGGGGCTATCTCAATAACTCACTTCATCTACTAGAACATCTAGTTTACTGAATGGAAGTCATGTATAGTGACAAACGTGCATAATGCACTTTACGTATTAGAAGATCTCAGATTACTGAGAGATTCACATCATTGGTTGAATTAAAGTTCAAGCTCCGTTAGCGTTATAGGGGGCACCCAGATTTGAACTGGGGACCTCTTGATCTGCAGTCAAATGCTCTACCACTGAGCTATACCCCCACACATGCAGGTTGGTAGCGCTACCAGTCAACCACCGCGCTTGTCCTATTCAGTATCCAATGCTTCTGGACACTATAAGGTGGATATAAACAGTCAACCAAAACTAGTTAGTTTGTCAGTTCATTGAGTGAGGGTGGTCCGTTTCCGCACAGGCGGTCCGCAATGCAGGGGTGTCAGCAGAAAAAAGCACTGCTGTACGGGAGAGAGGTTCTTCCATTGGGTTGAGCTGGGGGCGTGTGTTTATGTGCTGAACATAACTGCTGTGAAACAATCAGGAAACTTCACAAAGAAAGGTGCAGTTTTTAACTAGAAGTCATGTCTGTGACTACATAATGTCTTGTTATAATGCATTTAGGCACTTCAGGAACTAGAAGAGTTCAGTTTACTGAAACACTGTCACCCGACACCATTGGAAGACTTCCACGAGAAGTAAAGTTCAGACATTGCAAGCAACGTAGGGGGCTATCTCAATAACTCACTTCATCTACTAGAACATCTAGTTTACTGAATGGAAGTCATGTATAGTGACAAACGTGCATAATGCACTTTACGTATTAGAAGATCTCAGATTACTGAGAGACTCACATCATTGGTTGAATTAAAGTTCAAGCTCCGTTAGCGTTATAGGGGGCACCCAGATTTGAACTGGGGACCTCTTGATCTGCAGTCAAATGCTCTACCACTGAGCTATACCCCCACACATGCAGGTTGGTAGCGCTACCAGTCAACCACCGCGCTTGTCCTATTCAGTATCCAATGCTTCTGGACACTTTAAGGTGGATATAAACAGTCAACCAAAACTAGTTAGTTTTTCAGTTCATTGAGTGAGGGTGGTCCGTTTCCGCACAGGCGGTCCGCAATGCAGGGGTGTCAGCAGAAAAAAGCACTGCTGTACGGGAGAGAGGTTCTTCCATTGGGTTGAGCTGGGGGCGTGTGTTTATGTGCTGAACATAACTGCTGTGAAACAATCAGGAAACTTCACAAAGAAAGGTGCAGTTTTTAACTGGAAGTCATGTCTGTGACTACATAATGTCTTGTAATTATGCATTTAGGCACTTCAGGAACTAGAAGAGTTCAGTTTACTGAAACACTGTCACCCGACACCATTGGAAGACTTCCACGAGAAGTAAAGTTCAGACATTGCAAGCAACGTAGGGGGCTATCTCAATAACTCACTTCATCTACTAGAACATCTAGTTTACTGAATGGAAGTCATGTAAAGTGACAAACGTGAATAATGCACTTTACGTATTAGAAGATCTCAGATTACTGAGAGACTCACATCATTGGTTGAATTAAAGTTCAAGCTCCGTTAGCGTTATAGGGGGCACCCAGATTTGAACTGGGGACCTCTTGATCTGCAGTCAAATGCTCTACCACTGAGCTATACCCCCACACATGCAGGTTGGTAGCGCTACCAGTCAACCACCGCGCTTGTCCTATTCAGTATCCAATGCTTCTGGACACTTTAAGGTGGATATAAACAGTCAACCAAAACTAGTTAGTTTGTCAGTTCATTGAGTGAGGGTGGTCCGTTTCCACACAGGCGGTCCACAATGCAGGGGTGTCAGCAGAAAAAAGCACTGCTGTACGGGAGAGAGGTTCTTCCATTGGGTTGAGCTGGGGGCATGTGTTTATGTGCTGAACATAACTGCTGTGAAACAATCAGGAAACTTCACAAAGAAAGGTGCAGTTTTTAACTGGAAGTCATGTCTGTGACTACATAATGTCTTGTAATTATGCATTTAGGCACTTCAGGAACTAGAAGAGTTCAGTTTACTGAAACACTGTCACCCGACACCATTGGAAGACTTCCACGAGAAGTAAAGTTCAGACATTGCAAGCAACGTAGGGGGCTATCTCAATAACTCACTTCATCTACTAGAACATCTAGTTTACTGAATGGAAGTCATGTATAGTGACAAACGTGCATAATGCACTTTACGTATTAGAAGATCTCAGATTACTGAGAGACTCACATCATTGGTTGAATTAAAGTTCAAGCTCCGTTAGCGTTATAGGGGGCACCCAGATTTGAACTGGGGACCTCTTGATCTGCAGTCAAATGCTCTACCACTGAGCTATACCCCCACACATGCAGGTTGGTAGCGCTACCAGTCAACCACCGCGCTTGTCCTATTCAGTATCCAATGCTTCTGGACACTATAAGGTGGATATAAACAGTCAACCAAAACTCGTTAGTTTTTCAGTTCATTGAGTGAGGGTGGTCCGTTTCCGCACAGGCGGTCCGCAATGCAGGGGTGTCAGCAGAAAAAAGCACTGCTGTACGGGAGAGAGGTTCTTCCATTGGGTTGAGCTGGGGGCGTGTGTTTATGTGCTGAACATAACTGCTGTGAAACAATCAGGAAACTTCACAAAGAAAGGTGCAGTTTTTAACTGGAAGTCATGTCTGTGACTACATAATGTCTTGTAATTATGCATTTAGGCACTTCAGGAACTAGAAGAGTTCAGTTTACTGAAACACTGTCACCCGAAACCATTGGAAGACTTCCACGAGAAGTAAAGTTCAGACATTGCAAGCAACGTAGGGGGCTATCTCAATAACTCACTTCATCTACTAGAACATCTAGTTTACTGAATGGAAGTCATGTATAGTGACAAACGTGCATAATGCACTTTACGTATTAGAAGATCTCAGATTACTGAGAGACACACATCATCAGAGCATTGGTTGAATTAAAGTTCAAGCTCCGTTAGCGTTATAGGGAGCACCCAGATTTGAACTGGGGACCTCTTGATCTGCAGTCAAATGCTCTACCACTGAGCTATACCCCCACACATGCAGGTTGGTAGCGCTACCAGTCAACCACCGCGCTTGTCCTATTCAGTATCCAATGCTTCTGGACACTTTAAGGTGGATATAAACAGTCAACCAAAACTAGTTAGTTTTTCAGTTCATTGAGTGAGGGTGGTCCGTCTCCGCACAGGCGGTCCGCAATGCAGGGGTGTCAGCAGAAAAAAGCACTGCTGTACGGGAGAGAGGTTCTTCCATTGGGTTGAGCTGGGGGCGTGTGTTTATGTGCTGAACATAACTGCTGTGAAACAATCAGGAAACTTCACAAAGAAAGGTGCAGTTTTTAACTGGAAGTCATGTATGTGACTACATAATGTCTTGTAATTATGCATTTAGGCACTTCAGGAACTAGAAGAGTTCAGTTTACTGAAACACTGTCACCCGACACCATTGGAAGACTTCCACGAGAAGTAAAGTTGAGACATTGCAAGCAACGTAGGGGGCTATCTCAATAACTCACTTCATCTACTAGAACATCTAGTTTACTGAATGGAAGTCATGTATAGTGACAAACGTGCATAATGCACTTTACGTATTAGAAGATCTCAGATTACTGAGAGACTCACATCATTGGTTGAATTAAAGTTCAAGCTCCGTTAGCGTTATAGGGGGCACCCAGATTTGAACTGGGGACCTCTTGATCTGCAGTCAAATGCTCTACCACTGAGCTATACCCCCACACATGCAGGTTGGTAGCGCTACCAGTCAACCACCGCGCTTGTCCTATTCAGTATCCAATGCTTCTGGACACTATAAGGTGGATATAAACAGTCAACCAAAACTCGTTAGTTTTTCAGTTCATTGAGTGAGGGTAGTCCGTTTCCGCACAGGCGGTCCGCAATGCAGGGGTGTCAGCAGAAAAAAGCACTGCTGTACGGGAGAGAGGTTCTTCCATTGGGTTGAGCTGGGGGCGTGTGTTTATGTGCTGAACATAACTGCTGTGAAACAATCAGGAAACTTCACAAAGAAAGGTGCAGTTTTTAACTGGAAGTCATGTCTGTGACTACATAATGTCTTGTAATTATGCATTTAGGCACTTCAGGAACTAGAAGAGTTCAGTTTACTGAAACACTGTCACCCGAAACCATTGGAAGACTTCCACGAGAAGTAAAGTTCAGACATTGCAAGCAACGTAGGGGGCTATCTCAATAACTCAGTTCATCTACTAGAACATCTAGTTTACTGAATGGAAGTCATGTATAGTGACAAACGTGCATAATGCACTTTACGTATTAGAAGATCTCAGATTACTGAGAGACACACATCATCAGAGCATTGGTTGAATTAAAGTTCAAGCTCCGTTAGCGTTATAGGGAGCACCCAGATTTGAACTGGGGACCTCTTGATCTGCAGTCAAATGCTCTACCACTGAGCTATACCCCCACACATGCAGGTTGGTAGCGCTACCAGTCAACCACCGCGCTTGTCCTATTCAGTATCCAATGCTTCTGGACACTTTAAGGTGGATATAAACAGTCAACCAAAACTAGTTAGTTTTTCAGTTCATTGAGTGAGGGTGGTCCGTCTCCGCACAGGCGGTCCGCAATGCAGGGGTGTCAGCAGAAAAAAGCACTGCTGTACGGGAGAGAGGTTCTTCCATTGGGTTGAGCTGGGGGCGTGTGTTTATGTGCTGAACATAACTGCTGTGAAACAATCAGGAAACTTCACAAAGAAAGGTGCAGTTTTTAACTGGAAGTCATGTATGTGACTACATAATGTCTTGTAATTATGCATTTAGGCACTTCAGGAACTAGAAGAGTTCAGTTTACTGAAACACTGTCACCCGACACCATTGGAAGACTTCCACGAGAAGTAAAGTTGAGACATTGCAAGCAACGTAGGGGGCTATCTCAATAACTCACTTCATCTACTAGAACATCTAGTTTACTGAATGGAAGTCATGTATAGTGACAAACGTGCATAATCCACTTTACGTATTAGAAGATCTCAGATTACTGAGAGACACACATCATCAGAGCATTGGTTGAATTAAAGTTCAAGCTCCGTTAGCGTTATAGGGGGCACCCAGATTTGAACTGGGGACCTCTTGATCTGCAGTCAAATGCTCTACCACTGAGCTATACCCCCACACATGCAGGTTGGTAGCGCTACCAGTCAACCACCGCGCTTGTCCTATTCAGTATCCAATGCTTCTGGACACTTTAAGGTGGATATAAACAGTCAACCAAAACTAGTTAGTTTTTCAGTTCATTGAGTGAGGGTGGTCCGTCTCCGCACAGGCGGTCCGCAATGCAGGGGTGTCAGCAGAAAAAAGCACTGCTGTACGGGAGAGAGGTTCTTCCATTGGGTTGAGCTGGGGGCGTGTGTTTATGTGCTGAACATAACTGCTGTGAAACAATCAGGAAACTTCACAAAGAAAGGTGCAGTTTTTAACTGGAAGTCATGTATGTGACTACATAATGTCTTGTAATTATGCATTTAGGCACTTCAGGAACTAGAAGAGTTCAGTTTACTGAAACACTGTCACCCGACACAATTGGAAGACTTCCATGAGAAGTAAAGTTCAGACATTGCAAGCAACGTAGGGGGCTATCTCAATAACTCATTTCATCTACTAGAACATCTAGTTTACTGAATGGAAGTCATGTATAGTGACAAACGTGCATAATGCACTTTACGTATTAGAAGATCTCAGATTACTGAGAGACTCACATCATCAGAGCATTGGTTGAATTAAAGTTCAAGCTCCGTTAGCGTTATAGGGGGCACCCAGATTTGAACTGGGGACCTCTTGATCTGCAGTCAAATGCTCTACCACTGAGCTATACCCCCACACATGCAGGTTGGTAGCGCTACCAGTCAACCACCGCGCTTGTCCTATTCAGTATCCAATGCTTCTGGACACTTTAAGGTGGATATAAACAGTCAACCAAAACTAGTTAGTTTTTCAGTTCATTGAGTGAGGGTGGTCCGTTTGCGCACAGGCGGTCCGCAATGCAGGGGTGTCAGCAGAAAAAAGCACTGCTGTACTACTACATAATCTATCTCAATAAATCACTTCATCTACTAGAACATCTAATTTACTGAATGGAAGTCATGTATAGTGACAAACGTGCATAATCTATTGCACTTTACGTATTAGAAGATCTCAGTTCACTGACAGACTCACATCATCAGATCATTGGTGATGAAGAAGGATGTGGGTGAACTCGACAGTGATGATGATGATAATGATGTGGAGCCATACAGCTCAATCTCCTGTGCTGGAAATTGTCTGTACTCATGCTGCAGTCTGGTGCTATGAATAAACGTGCTCTTTAAATGGTACATATACAGTATGTTAATACAGATGACGACAATGATGTCCAGTCATGCTGTCATGTGTTTATCACTAATCTAGTCATGCTACTGTACAGGTCCATATAAAGTCATAACAACATAACAACTGCATCCGCTGTTTCCACAGTAATGAGGAAAAAACGTCTGCTGCATTTCTTCCTGTTTTTTCCCTCGGCCAAGGGGTCCAATTCCCACATGACCTAGACAGGGGAAAAACGGGCACACACACATGGAGATTATGCCAGTGCCACGTAATGTTACATTTGCTTAGGTACTGATAAAGTCTAGACTTTTCTTGCTGGGATCTTTCCAAGTCCCTTCTTTAAAGTTTTTTTATCCAGTGAAATTGTAGTGTATCTGGGATTAATATTTCCATGTGATTGAGGAGCAAACTATGTCTCACACATTTAAGACCACGTGAATTTAGACTGATGGTTTTCAATGTATATTTTTTAATTATTAGTATATTTTTATGTATTAAGTTTATTTTTTGTGTGTTTCAGTTTCTTTAATTTTTTGGAGGCTGTTTGAAGTCACCATACTGGTGTATGATGTGTATGCATATGGAAGGAAAGTGTGAATGTTTTGCCTTTTTTAAATTGTGTTCATTGCTTTAAAGTTTTAGAAATAAGTTCAGTAATAATAAGATTAGATATAATAATATATAAATATAGTATATAATAAGATTTTTATTTTATACAGACAAAACTGTGATTCAAAGAAATAAATGATCAGTATAAAAGCCTTCAGTGAAACCTACTCATCTTGTAGCTATGACAGGGAATATATGTAGTCAGATCTGAGTTTACATGTGTCGGTAATGGCGCACACTTATGAGAGACACTTGCCTGGGTGTGACCGACTGCCGTGCTTCCGGTGATCTCTCCCCCTTGCTTAATCAAAACACCGCAATGGAGCAATAACTGCAAAGTGACGACCGAGAGCGCTTCACTGAGATACATGACTTATGTACGTTTGGACAGAGAGTGAAAGACACAGAGAGACTAATTCAACTCACCCAGAGTGGTTCAGCGGACACGTCTCCGTAGTCCTGGAGCTGAGAATACAGCCTGTTTTTAATCATTCAAATTTGGCTCGGTGGTTAATAACACTTTCTTCTTTAGTCTGACAAACTCAAAACAGATATTTATTTTTACTTTACACAGACTTTAAGAATTAAATAAATAGCATCAATTCACCAATGTGGTGTGTCCAGAAATAGTGACAATTACTATAAGTCAGCAATATATACTGCATATGAAAGGCTTACATTCAGTGTAGTCCAGGAAGGGATGCCACATTTTCTTAAATATATTGGTAAATTAAGTTTCTCTAGTTTTAAGTGTTGTGTATAATCGTCTAACCACAAAATATAACTGGGAGACTGCAGGTTTTTCCAGTAGGAGAATAGACCTCTATGCTAATAACATTATAAAGGTTGCAATTGTGTAATTAGCTTCTCTAACACAGCGCCACGGACCGATTTCATGTAAGACTAAGATTTTCACGGACCGGCCTTTAAGGTGTGGGGGTAAATTCGACAAAATAAAATGATGCAACCGGCATAAAAACAAATATAAAGTGCATAAAAATACAACTCACCATTACGCTGAATTAGAGGAAGCCGTGAGCTTGTTTCTCCGCAACGAACCGGTCCCATCTAGGAATAATGGGAGACAATGACACCCGAAGTGTGTTCCCTATGTCAAGTCTATAGTGTAATTTTGTTTTAGGTCGCTGAAGAAGCTTTCCAAAGACGTTTGTTTTTTTACTAATTTTTGCTAGCTTTGAGGGCTTACTGGGGTAACGTATCACGTGAGCGAGACGAGCGTCTTGACTTCAGGGTTCCCACGGGTGCTTGAATTCCTTGAAAATGCTTGAATTTCAATTCAGTGTTTTCAAGGTTGTAAAAATGCTTGATTTTTTTGTGAAGTGCTTGAAAATGCTTGAAATTTGTGTGATGTCTATCTCAATAAACCAAGAGAAAACAAAAATGTTTCCTAAGCGGCTACGCGCTTGATCCGATGCCTTTACATGCAGAACTCAGTTATCATACTCGCTTGGTGTTCTGCCGAGAAATAACAGTAGACTACTATCCACACCTGTTGGTCACTGTTATTGCGCTATGGTAGTTACACAATACACCGCTCGCAAGCTGAGAATACAAGCCAATTCACAATTAGTTAAAAATCAAAACAGTCAATCTACCACCATATGAAATAATACTAATTAGACCCATATTATTATGCCATACAGTGGCACCGCTGCGCTTCCCATGACCATCATGGCAAACACAACTAGTAGGCTACCTATTTAAAGGTGCTGGAAAAATGGAAAAACTGGTGCTTGAAGGTGCTTGAATTTGTTAATGAAAAAGGTGTGGGAACCCTGTGACTTGTCTTAACCTGTGTCAATCTATATATAAAATATATTTCTGTGCGGCCCAGTACTAAATGACCCATAAACCGGTACCAGTCCGCAGCCCAGTGGTTGGGGAACGCTGCTCTAAAAGAACAATGCTTCCCTGAGATGCCAAATTTGGCAGGCACAGTTAAGATTTCTGATGTCTGTAAGAACTTGAAAGTTCTTTTTTGAAATAGATGCTAAAATGCTAGTTAAATAATTGCGTCACAACTTTTTACCAACTGGTGCCCTTTAATTTTTTTGCCCCTGCCCTTCAGACAGTCTAAGTCTGTCAGTGGTGGGCAGTAATGTCGCTGGTATATGTGACTTGAAGTTAATGAGCTGAATCATGTACAGCTGTTGTTATCTTCATCCTGACCTTGACAGACTATGGTTATGAAGCTCTGAGGTGTGTGTGGGCCTGTGTTGACTGTCTGGATGTGGGGGTGTATCTGAAAAGCAGCGTGTGTACTCTCAGTCAGCTCTTCCTGTATAAATAAAAGGCGGTCCTCAGTGTTTCACACTCCTGAACCTGGTGCCAGCCATGTTCCACAGCTGCTCCACACTCGCTGCCTCATTGTGCTGTTTGTATATTTAGCTGCCTCGTTCCACTTCCTCTGCTATTGACGGTGGGAAAACAGACAACAATACAGCCGTGATTCTGCTTTGCCTCCCTCTCCTTTTCCTCTCCTCTCAGCATCCTCCCCCCTCCGCCCCTTTTCCTCCCTCACACCTTCCCTTGACTCAGTGCTTAGTCCTCATTCGCTTTCCATCTCATCAAAGCGTTCTTTGAGAAAGAAACTGTGAAGTGATTCACAGAGCCACAACAATGCCAACGGGCAGCCATGTTTTTTCGGAGCACATTATGAGGGCCAGAAATGAAGTAAGAGTTTGTAAAATCTAAATCAAGACCACAGCCAGATGTTAGTCATAGTCACAATGGCAAAGTTGAACTTATACTTATACTTATACTATTCTTGGTTCCATTGTAGCTAATCCATTGTTTACTTCAACAAATGTCCAATTGTCCAATATTAGCTGGTGGATTCAAAGCTGCTCACTTAATTTTTGAAAGAGTTCACATACTTGGTGATGCACATACATACATACTGATTAATGTTACTTACGTTTACATACCTGTGTGACATACATTCATGTTATTTATAGATATTTATTGATGTCTTGCTTCAAGTAAATTAGTCAGTATCATTCTTTACTGCTATGATGATGGCGATGATGATGATGATAAAGTTCCATCTTGACTACAGCTTTAAATCTACAGAATAAAATAGTGTTTTCGTTGTTGTTTTTTTGCCCAGCTATTCATTTCATCACACACTTACATTTTCTTCATGAATTTATTACCCTTTCACTGTAAAGGCCAGCTGTATCTCAGATACCGTCTATTCAGTGTTTGTGTCTCCACACACTGAATCGGCGGGGGTGTGAGCATTTTGCAGCTGGTAATCGCAAAAGAATTTCATTAGTCTGACTTTTAGTGAGAAATGTGTAGTGGTTTGTTTGTCTGAGTGCAAATGCTGTTACAGATTCCCAACAACAGTGAAGTGAATGCATCTATTTCTTTATTTGAATGACGTTTAAATGTCACTGCAGTTTAAATGAATTAAGCAGCTGCCTTCAAGCTAAAATGACTTGAAGTGTTGTAATTGTATATGAACGGATTTCTCTTGTTAACCTTAAAGGGGCTATATTAACCACCTGCTTAAAGTCATACAAATGTTAGTATTAACAACACTTTTCTTACCAGTCTAGAAGAACTTGAGTTCAGCACCATAACTTTATCCCTTTACTTGCCAAGCGCTGTTTCTAGTGTTGGAAAGAAGTGCTGATGAAATAGTAGACAGTGGTTAGTGCACTCCCAGTTTGGAGAAGTAGAGAAAATAGTGGTATGGAAGTAGAACGAAGCACTGGAGTGGACAGGGTCAGAGAAAAAGCACATAGTGTTGTGGGTTAAGGTTGGTTCAATCTCTGGCTCTTCCTTTCTTTCTCAAGTTGAAAGTGGTATTGAGCAAGACATGCTATTGATATTTAATATATCTGGTGAATATATTTTCTTAGTTAAATAAATATAATTTCAACTTAAGGATAAATGATGTACTTGTTAAAGTGAGTTATATTAAGTGCATTCACCTCCAGAGGAAGAAGAATTAAAAATCATTAATGCATCTGAAGATTTTTTTTTATTACGTCTAAGAATTTCAAAACACAGTTACAGCTCAGTGTGGCGTGATCACATTTTGCAGGGCATAGTTTCCTCAATTTTCCGTCATCATGACATCACTGGCCTGAAATGTCACCCTACTTATGTAAACAAAATTCTCTAAAATGATAACTGTCTTCCCGCAGTGCTTGGTAGCGTGGTGTACATAAACCTAGCAGCTAAAACCAAAAGGTTCTCTGTCATTGATCATGTGGGATTTACCAGAGATAATCTTTGCCAGAAAAACCACTACAGATCTAATATGCTCTGATTCAGACAGGCTGGCTAGAGCCAGGATGGGTTTCAGAGGTCGTGTGTTGTGACCTTTGTTTGAACTCTGGTTTGAACTCGCAGCAGTTGTTTGCCTCATCCTGCAACCGGCTTGGGTGACAGAGGAAGTTGGCAAGAAGAGAGGAAGAAAGAAATTCACTCTATTAATTAGATCAGGATATTGGACAGGAAGTTAATTAACACTCTCACACACAAGTCCAGTGAGGTTTAAAAGAGTAACGGTGACGTGAGGGGAGAGAAGAGTAAAAAGAGAGGAGACAAAACCAAATGAATGGAATGAAAAAGCAGCCTTCAAAAGAACCAAAACAGACTGATAGTCTGACTTGAACTAACCCAATTTAAAACTTCTTTTAACTTAATGTAAAACCTCCATGAGTGCTTTTCTGTTGTCTGGCCGGGAAAAGTGTCTCTTTGTTTCTCTAATCTCAATAAAGCTTCTGACATTTTGTAAAAACACATTTAAGTCCTGTTTTAACACACCTACTGTGCAAAGAGTTAAATCTGTCGAAGCCTCTCTCCATTTGAGCCTTCAGTTTTTCTCAGGGGTGAATTATTTGTGTTTCAGTGTGCATGGGGTTGACAGAGCTTTCCCCAAACAATGATGGAAACCTCATTACACGGCCTCTAATTTTCTCTGTGATGCCATTGAGCTGAACACAAAGCTCAATGGCATGCACTGTATTTATGTTGATTTTATCAGACAACATCATAATCATTTGTTCAGCTGCCTTTGTTGTTGTGCATGTTTCACACAGTCACCTGATTGGTGGACGGCCCGCTCTACCGTCTGAGCCACAGAGAAGTAGTGTACACCATCAAAAGTTGGTAACCTAAGGGTAATATTTGACTGACCTTTAATTGGTTTTGTCTTGTAAGTAATATCAGCTGGCTGCTTCCTTTTGTGTTGTTGCACTTGTTTAATGTTCAACTCGTTTTTGATCATAAGTGATCACAACAAATTATTATTATTTATGGCACTCTGAAACTGGAGGCACTAAATTGCAAAAAATAAAAACTTAATTTCAAACGTTCTTTATTCTGCAAAAGTAAGTGAGCCTACGATTGAAAACAAACACACTCAATTCATTCGGAAGCTAAAAAAACAGCATATAGGAAATTAAATACATAGAGGTTAATACAGCCAATCTGTCACTGTCTTGCAATCCAACACCACAAAGGTACATTACAGTTATGTCAAAAGTGCAAAAATTGTAAGTGTCTTTATCTATACACAGTGTGAACTAAGGCGTCTGACTTCTGGAATAAAACCAAACTTGTCTCTATTTGTTTAGCATGTAGGCAATCTAAGGCACATTCCTTTCATATGAGGCATTGACACTGACACAAATCCTGCTTCAGTAGTCTAAATCTTGTTCTATGAATAAAAAGAAATCTAACCTTTTGTCATTCACATCCCAACTTTTGATTTGATTTCTGATCAGTTCACTTTTTGGTTCCATGCCATAGTACATCTTAAACACAGAATATACGCGCATTCACAAGTTGTCTTTTGCCAAATTAATATTAATCTTAGGGTTTAGTTAGGAAAGGGAAAGAGGACATTTGCTCACCTCAAACAAAGATAATTCATCTTTTTAATAAATGAATTCTTAAATAAATGTTTAATACAATAAACATATTTAACACACTGGCCTCCATTGACTGAAAAATGCAGTCTCATGATTGAACCTACTTGCTGACCCTGGCCGACATGTTTTACAGGCGGTATGAGAACTTGTGGGCTTGCACAATGACAGGCCTTAATTTAGCTGACACTGGATGCTCAGTTGCAAGTCACTTGTTAAATGTTATTTATGTTTTGTTGACTGGCTGATGTTTTTGTATTTAGTCCTCTTTCATTATGTCTCAACTCTTTTAACATGTGCCTGATGCTGCTGATATTGTCGGCCACAGCTATTAATCCTATTTAAGTGTGTATTGTGATTTTTTTTTGTCTGTGTAAATGAATTGTATATGTGTACTTCTATATGAAGGCTTGTGCGCTTCAGGGTTCCCCTTAAGAGACAAAAAAAGCATTTTGAATTGAAGTGAGTTTAGCTAAATTGTTGAAAATGACAATTTTGCTGCCTCTGTGCTTCCCACAGGTTTGCAGTGGCTCTGAAATGATGCACCCGTGACTTCCAGTGTCACAGACAGCTGCGCAAGCTGTGGATTCATTCCACATTATTTCACCTGGGCAAACACACGCGCACGCAAACATGCGTAGTACATCTCCTTCCTGTCGGACATACTGGGAATTCCTTGTTGCATATCGAGGACTGACAGCAAGCAGCACTGTCAACCTGATACCCTCTCTCGAGTTGTCACACACGCACATACGCTGCGGCCAATATTGAGATGAGGTGAGGTGACAGCACTGTGTCCCTGCAGTCTGTCAATCACTCCGTACACTGTGCATGAAGGTAAAAGGTCAGTGTTTACATTGGTACGTGACTAAGTGTGTGTGTGCATAGTCCAGGAATAGCAGCACAGGGATGCCTGCTTCCTCTGTCTTCCTTCTACAGAAAGGAAGAATCTGCCATGACCCTCAGCTTCCATGGTGACCCATCCAGCTGTGACCCTGCCATGAAACACCGAGCTTGTACTAGAAAACAGTCTGCTGTTGGAAAAACAAGCCTGACCATGTCCTCTGGTCAGTGGTCTTCTCAACTCAAGACAAAACATAAATAAAACTAGAGGCAGCAAATGCATTAAAGATGTTTAGATTTGTTTGCATGAGGTTTGGGAACATACATTTCTAACCTGTGCCAAATAAAAGACACATTTCACATCATTATATAGACTAGTGTATGAAAATATTAATATGCAAAGCCTGTTTTCCCATCCTTCTACTCATTTTGTCTGAAACACAGTATCTCATTGTTCATTCAATGTTACATCTTTGAGATCTTGTCGATAAAAAGTTGTACTAAACCTAAAGCCATTCCTGAGAGTCTAATAATAGATATTCAAACTATTCACATGTTGTTCATTCATCTCAGCACGATAACCATAATCATTTGCTTCCAGTTTTTCAGTCATATCATTTGCAATACAAATGACCCCCAACCGCAGAGATGGAACCAACATGATTAGAATTAGTTTGTCATGATACGTAGTTACATAAGAAGTAAATGTAGGAGCAGTGGTGGTGGTATAGTAAGACTATTTAATGTGTTCCAGGTTTGAAAGACCCTTTCTGCACATTTCAAACAACAACAGTAAATGATTTCTAAATGCCTTCGCTGGGTTTGTACAAACTTTCTTGACCTCTTTCTTTTGCTCTGTTTGCCAACCCCGCCCTTTAATTCAAACAATAATCCAAGCAGATTATAACAAATGGTAGTGGATTTTTTTTTATTTTTTTTTTAGAAAACCATTTGTTCCAGGTCTGACTCATAACTAGTTGGAATTACTGATGATGTAATGCACTTTCAGCATTAGAGGGACTGAAATAGAACAAATCCTTATTATCATACTTTAACAAAGATTGCTCTTGTGCACTCATTGTGATATTATGGTTATATTTTATAAGTGCAATCTTTGATCCAAACATCAATGTAACAAAGTCAAACTCAACTAAATCAAATTTTCTGCTGATGTAAAAGTTTTGACTACATAAACACTGCATGTAAACGCACTAATTGAGTATACAAGCACGTTTCTTTACATGGCATATTATGATATTATCATGCAACAGAGTTTTAAAACATCATTATCGTGGCTCAAGACTTTCCCTTTAAGAGCACCCATGGGAGCTCAGATCTCCTTGCCCCTAATAAGGAGGTGGTAAACCCTGCCTTGAAGAGGAGAGGAGAGGAAAGGAGAGGAGAGGAGAGGAGCAGGGGCCCTGGCACAAATTTGAGGACCAGAGTCAAGTCAGCATGAGAATTTAGACTTCAAGTAAGGAACTTTCAAAGTAAAACTTTTAATTACTCCTGTGTCACATTTTCATTACGGTGATATAAAGTGAAAATAATAACAGCTACATATGAGGAGTGGAAAATAACAAAGGGATGTTTTCTTTCTGGTTTTATTTCCATACATAATAATTTCACAGCATGAATTTAGATTAATGCTATAGTGCAGCTAAATAAAAAAACAGTCTCTGTCACAAATTATTAAACTTGAATTTGCAGTTTTATCCTATCGATTATTCTTTTAATGTAGCATATATTTTAAATGTATCATATTTTGATAGAGACCATGACAATATAGGCCAAATGCAAAATCTGTGTCTTATTTTGAAAGAAGAAATGACCCAGTTTCCGGTGTGATCAGACTTTTCTCTGTCTAACTTGATGCTTCAAACTTCAGGAGGGAGGCCCTGAGTCTGTGGAAAAGCTGCTCACCGCTCAAGAGGCAACCAGTCAGTCAGGAGAAGCGCGAGAAGCGAGAACAACCTGATCTAGCGGCGCTGGTGAACGAAAGACAACCGAGAGACTCAGAGACACAGTGAGATATATAGAGCCAGGAGTTATCGGTAAGAGAGGCGCTTGGACAGAGAAAGATTTGCAGTCAAGGGAATCGCATTGGGATGAGAATAATCTGACTTTTGCAGCGGGGGCGCTCAGAGAATTACGCACGAACGCGCCAGTCCAAGGTGAACCAACTTTTACGCACGGACTTTTGGAGATGCGGGTCTTCACTCATGAGGAGAATGCTGCATTGTTATAATTAACTGCGATTTAGGAACGGGAGGTGGTCATGTGATCATTTCTGACTGGAGCTCTGACCTGAAAGTGGACGCATCCAGCACTTTTGCACATATTGTCGAATACGTTTTTTTTTTTTTTTAAATCACACATTTGGAGACATTGTTAGGATCTTAGCTCGGCTTGCTGGGACTATATCTTACACTGCAGACTGATAATAGGAGCTGTGTGACTGTAACCCTCGTGTACCACAACACCCTGCGTTAGGCACCTGTCTCTCAGTACCCTTGACTTCTCCTCTTCTGAGTTTTCAAAACAGCAGTATGGACAGAGTCAGACGTCTAGCCTGCGTGTGAGTCACCGTGAGCAAACACTTGGACAAGCGGCGCTTATAAGCAGTGACACATCTGAGGATATTTAACAGTGCGTGCCTTGCAAGCCTTGCCAGTACAAGACACCGGGACGAGGCTCGGTGCAGGCGGGAGATTGGACGCCGAGGTGCTAAATGCCCAGCCGGTCGCTTGCGGCTCCTCAGGCTGGGCGGCAACATGAGGTCCTGGGTCCTGCTGCTGCTGCTGGCTGCGCTCTCAGCGGCCCGTCTGCGGCTCGGAAGCGCTGAGGTAAGACGTGGGGATGTGCCGGTAATCATTTTGACCTCTAGTCGACGAAGGGAAACTAACAGACATGGATTTAAAATCCACATTTCTACTAAACTATTGATTTTAGCATAGATGCTTTAAAGATGTAGCGGTTAATAGTAATATTTTGTGGTAATCATTATAAGCAACCAACCATATAACATTTGCATGCTCCTTTATGTCTCTTACGACTCTGTGTGATGGGGAATTTAGCCAGTTTTTGATTTGCAGCCTCAAATACTTTTGTCAAGTCTATAATAATAATCAGGTGAGTTGAGCCCCATCTCTGGTTCCACTGGAAAGAAGATTTCAGTGACACACTGATAAAGAGAAAACTATCACCATTATGTTACCACTCAAATACTTATGATGGAGTATTGTTGTCATAAATTATGTTCCTGGAAGCCTTTACTGATGACTAAAAACAGCAATAGCTCAGAGAAAGTTGAGTAAGACTTCCAAAGAACATGTAAGTTCATGTTCTGACACTGGCAGTTATGGAATGATACCATATCTTGACTGATGATAAGTTCTTGGACTCTTAAGAAGCCTACATACATCATCATCCCCTGAAGTGATTCTACAAACTGTGCAGTGGATGTTTTGTGTAACAGTTTGGCTACAGGGCAAAAAAAACAATGCACAGTTCTGTGTGTGTGTGTGTGTGTGTGACAGTCTGTACATCAGTGCACCTAGTTTTCCCCTCTTGTGACTCTGCAGCGTGTGTCATATGATGGATCTGTTTCTCTCTTCATTTCCATGTTTCATGACAGTGATTCCGTGGAAGTGTTGCAAAGAAGAGTTTTGCTGTCAGAGGGAGGGAGAGGGTGAGGCAGGCCCTTGGCTAGTGGCCCAGTAGCAGGAGTTAATCTACAGTAATGAAGCTGGAGCCATAATCCATCTATGAGCCCAGCTGCTGTTTTCACTATCACTATCACTCCACTACTGAAATTATCTTTCTCTGAGATGTATTCTCTTTCAGCATTGTTTGTGCTGCCACCTTATTCAGCTCAGTGTTTCTACCAGACACCTGTTTCTCTTTAGCCAGCGAACAGAAACTTTCATCTGGCCAAATAAATTAAAGGCGAGAAAAGTTTGCTCATAACTCGAAAGCAGCATTGTGTATGAATGGACGGCAACTTGAGTTTTGCTCTGGGCCAATGATGCTTGTCCTCTTGATTTGGACATGCATAGCCTATACAACCCTACAGTATTATCTTCTTTTTAAAAGCTAAGATGGAACTTTTGACACAGGGTGGCAAAGTGTCTCACAAGTCCTGCAGTTTACAGTATGTCCTCATTTGGTCACATCCCATCTCCAGCACTTGTCAGTCATGTGGATGAGCTGTCAGGTGACCTCATGCAAGGCTTTCTTAACTTGTTTGTGTCCTCAAAAGCATATAAGAGTATTTTCTTCTATTGGCTAAAGACTTAGCAACAAACCTGACATGGGTATGTCTAGAAAAAGATAATAACTATATTATGGTTCAAAGAGGGCACAACACTCTTGGTAATAGGTGTTATATGATCGATGGATTGTGGCGTTTCATACTTTTTAGACCCAACCATCAACAATCAATCAGAATTTTTCATATCGTACATCAATATCACGCTGCTTCTGCCTTTGCTACTTTGTCCTTTAATATGGCTGATGCTGTTGTTTTTGGACTGAGGACTTTGTCTTTCTGCTTTATGCTACCTGACCCATTCTATGCCATAACTATGAGTACATTCATAGCTCTTTTGTAGCTTGGACAGGCGCAGTCTTTATTTTGTTTTTCACAGTTTTTTAATTTTTTTAGCTTTATCATATTACTGTTCTTACAACCTATGCAGCATCTCTTCATCTACCCCAAAGGCACTGCATCCTGAAACTGTTGAAACCAATACTTGGAGAACACTCTGATATCCAGATCATTCCAGTTCATGCAGTGTAAATGTAATGCTACAAACACTGAGTGGCAGCAGGCAGAAGCTGAGGGCACTTTTGGTTGGCTGTTGTTGGACTTAAACCTGTAATACTGTGGTCTGCAGGACAATCACAGAAACTATTAGCATGCTTGACTTTATGTACACCATGGATGAAACTGCAGGTTGCATTAAACCTGACATCTTTTGGAGATCTGACATTTTTTTATTTAAAGAAACGCTGACCTGCCTCATGACCCGAGCGTGGGAAAGCATCAGGTCCAGCTCTGTGACTCTAATCCTCTTCTTGTAACTGTGGTGGAAAAATTGGGACATCTTTGACGTCTTAGTTCTGCCACCTGTCTGTGGAAAAGATTTTGTCACACACGTAAACACACATGCATAGACAGGTTATCCAGCAAAGTCACTACAGGTTCACTAAGGTTGACATAATAACGATATCCAGAAAACATTATCATATTATTTATGAAAGGTCATTTACTGTGCAGCTGATGTGTCTATGAGCAATCCAATCAAACCTCACTGCTTACACAGTGTGTTCAAGAATGCACACACACACACACACACACACACACACACACACACACACACACACACACTGATGGTTGATACGGTTCATCTTTAGCTCCATTTAAACAGAACTGGAGATTAAAAACACACAAAACATTCACACATGAGATCAGACCTCAATTCTTTCATTATGTGCTGTTCAAATGACAATTGTTTATCATCATCAGCAGCACTCACTCACAAACACACACGCAGCTGATTGGTAGCTTTTGAACAAGTTGCTGTCAGACTATTGTCTCTGCGGGCGAGCTTAAATGATTTGCTGCTGCCCGGCCTGATCCATTTTACATAAGAACAACAACTAATCTGCCAGGGATTTCACGGACGCTGTGTGCTGTGTGTGTGTGTGTGTGTGGATATTTGTGTGTTCGCACACATCTGGGTGCAGGACCAGTGTAGCTGCATATGTGTTATTGGGCATATGTGCTTGTGTGTCCGTACGTGTGCAGTGGGGCTGTTGTGGCTCTTTGCGTGCATGTGTGTCAGATAGAAAAGCGCAGTGGCGCATGAGAGTATTTGTATGTATGCCCCTTGTGGTGCAGTATTAGAGGAAAAATCTAGTCAGAGATTCTAGTAGACAGTTAGAAATAATAGGAATATATAAATAATTCAAAAGTGATATAGATGTGTGGATCAGAGATCCACATTTCTTTAAAGGATAGAAAAAAAGATAAAATCTCTAGGTATGAAAGTTACAGACACAAAAAAAGTTTGTTGTAATGTGTGCGGTTACATATAATGCAAATAAACACCTAAAATTAAAATGAACTGCTGGCATCAGTATCATTTTCAATTTATTTTCAACTTTCTGCAACAACAGATAACAATCATATTAATAATATTCTTTATTCTTTATAATTAATATTCTTGCATCCAACAGCTGAAGGGCTTTTACTGTTAAACAGCTGCAGGCATGCAGCTAACAGTATCAGCTAGCTCAAAATATCTGCTGGTAATTGAGCTTTTTTGGATCTTTTTATATCGAATTAGTTTAAAAGTTGCACTGGAGGACTGGAATTGAATTCAGTGAAAATACTATGACGAGGGAGCCTGAACTAGAAAGTAGCTCACTGTTCATGGAGCAGTGTGTTGTGTATGGTTGCACCTAATGTTTAGTATCATTATAAGTTAATGAGATGATCAGTTTGGGTCTATAACATGGCAGACAAGAGTGAAAAATGTCCATCATGATTACATGAAGCCAATAAAAAGATATTTTACTTTGATATAAGACAAAGAGATGCAGCAAATGATCGCGATTCAGAGTTCGGGAATGTTTGAAGTTTTGTATGAAAATGACTTAATGGACGCTGATTGTTTCAGCTCTGGTCTTTTGGTGGACTAATAACACACTGTGCAGGTGGAGAATTAACCAGGCAGACAGGTTTATTCCCTTACACAAAAACCCGGCTCCTCTTCACGGTATGATTGTGAGTCACACGTCACACACTAGGATTCAGTATGTTTGTGTGTGTTGTCTTTTTGATGGCATGTTTGTTTATGTATGACTGTATATGTGTGTGTGTGCGTGTCTGGAAGAGAGAGCAGTCAGCTGGCCCCATAATTACATTCCATTACACTTCACCTTTCTCCTCAAACATTCCTTACAATCTCTTTGCCTTCCAGATTTTCTCCAAGGCCTCATGCAGTGTATGTTTTTGCATGGGTACGTGTGACCTGCTTGTAGATCATGACATCCTACCAGACGGTCTTCTCGAGCCGAGAGCTTAGCAACACACACTCACGCAGTGTAAGATATGAAAAATGCCTCACTAACATAACAACGCTGAGCAGCAGTGGTATTTACAGGCTTCATAAGGACCAAAGACAACAAGAGAGGCCTATTTTTGTGTGTGTGCGTGTGTGTTGGATGGCAAATAAGGAACTTGGTGTCGGATCCACTCTGAGTAATTTAGCTCTTCTGCTCAAACCACTATTATTAGCTTGTTGTCCAATTGTTGGCTTTTTTTTTAACCAGCAGTTTGTTGTTTGTCCATGTGAAAAACTATTTCCTGCCTGCATGTTCCACTCTCTAATTTCTATGTATGCGGAGGTGCGCATGTGTGTGTGTTAGCGATTAACACTGTGACTGTAATGATAGCCTCTTTACAGAGTGAAAACTGTGTGTGTGTGTGTGTGTGTGTGTGTGTGTGTGTGTGTGTGTGTGTGTGTGTGTGTGTGTGTGTGTGTGTGTGTGTGTGTGTGTGTGTGTGTGTGTGTGGGACAAATTGGGCGGACAGTTAAGTGGTTAAGCATCTGTATGTGAACTGGAAAAGAGGGGGCGGGTGTGTGTGTGTGTGTGCGTGCGTGTGTGTGTCTGCGTGTGTGTGTGCGTGTGTGTGTCTGTGCGTGTGTGTTTGCTTAACTAGGTCAGCCAATGGCTCGTGAAAGTCATCCAGGTATCCTGAGCCACCGCCGCCCACAAAGCAGACAGACAGACAGACAGAGAGAGAGAGAGAGAGAACAGGAGAAGGAGAAAGCCAAATGAACAAACAAACCTAGAGAGAGACATAAATGATAATTAAAGACCATTTTGAAGTCACACATGTTATATCGGAAAGAAGCTCCAGCTGGTGATCATCTGTTGGAAAATATCCAAAATATGAACAAGCATAATCATTAAATACCAAATCCATCTTTCTGATAGTAAACTATGACGGTTTGACTTGTCGAGATGCATAAACACTCTTAGATTGGTAACTTTTGGACCAATATGAGATTTTAGTTTTCTGTTGCTGATATTATGGAAATTAAATTAAGATGCATGCCTAAATTTGATGGGATTTATTGTATGGAAACATCTCTTTACTGGTATTTAATGCAGAATTAAAGGCAGGTGTTGCAGACCTTCTTTTTAATCTCTTTCCTCCTCATCTCCATCAATGTGCAACATTAACTAAGCCTCATTTATGATGTTTGTCTAGTATATTCACTCTTTTCTGTTTTTATCACTCAAATAATAATGTTTTAACAGGTGGCTACATAGAGTTGAGGTGAGGTTAAACTGTAGCACATCCTATTCTGGATAAACAGTAACTGTAAAGTTGTGTCTTATCAGAGGAGGGGTGAATACCTGCAGCAGAAATCTGGCTTGGATATTAGAAGAAAGTAGGTTGGGTAAAAGACAGGAATGTTCCTTGTTGTTTTGGTTGGGTTACAGGTATCAGAAAAAATGGCACATGACACTAAATCAGTGTGGAGACATTTGCAATTATAAATAAAGTTCAGGAATCAAGGAGCTCCGATAGGCACCACTTAAGACTTATCTTTGGGGAGTGAGCCCTGCCTAATTTTTGGATGGCCCAGGTATTTACTTTTAAGATATTGTAAACATGATATATCTATAGTCATAAATTGTAAAAAATTATTGCAGTGAGAAGTTGGATGTCTTAACTTTTCTCTCTTGGCATCTCAGACAATTATCCGGCGATATTTTCCTCTCAAATTCCCTACACTCCTTAATTTGTTTTGGCATCTTTCTGGCATGTGACTTTTTCAAACGAGGTTCCAACTGCTCCAAGATAGTATCGACTTACAGCAAACCAAAGCAAAATGTGACACAGCACACTGAGTAATCTGTCTTTGATCTCAACAAAGAAAACCACATGAGTCTTTTCTTAAAACCAACCACACAGAATCCGTAATGAATTCCTGCAATGGCATTCATTAAAGGTCCATTAACTATCACATTACTCTTCATTTATTGTGCGATAATTAAACGAATTGCACAACTGTGTTGAGTTATTTTTATGATTGTTTTTAAACATATAAATCACGATAAACGCTGTACCACTTTCTTTCAAACCCAAACCTGGGATCCGACACAAGATATTGATCTTTAATGGATGTCTGACGCTAAAGCAAGTGAAAGTTGCACTGACAGAGAGAGAGAGAGAGAGAGAGAGAGAGAGAGAGAGAGAGAGAGAGCGAGCGAGAGAGAGAGAGAGGCTAATATCCTGTGTTACATTGGGAGCAACAGCGGTGTTTGTGGGTAAACAGACAGGGAGGGAGTGACAACAGTAGCAACAAACACCAATCACAACCATCATTTTCTCTGCAGGAGGAAGTGAAACTGGAGCAAGTGTTGACTGGAGATGGAGGAATGAGATATTATACATCAGCCATCTCTCTCTCTCTCTCTCTCTCTCTCTCTCTCTCTCTCTCTCTCTCTCTCTCGCTCTCTCTCTCTCTCTCTCTCTCTCTTTGACGGACTGGTTGACTGTTAATGTTCAAAACAAAACAGGAAGCCCAGGTTATTGTGTTTTCACTCCTGGCGTAACACAATTATTGTTCAAGGTCTGGATCCTCTTAGTCTAGTGAATTCACTTACCACATACTGTACCACCAGTCCTCTAGATTCAAAAAGGAAATGGGTGCGTTTCTTTGTCTGCCTATGCATTTCTGGTCTGTTGTGATGTATTTGTTCAAGAGATGCAGATTTAACCCCGACATTAGAACACGGCTACTGATTCTGTTTAACCTAATACCACCAGCCTAAAATTTATTAGCATACCTTTAAAATAAAAGTTTTTTTTTCCATGGTAAAGTTATAAATGCACATTAACAGTTTATCTGTCTCCACCACAGGGTGATCCTCTCCCACTGTCGCTGGTCGACCTGGTGAGAAACTCTCCCATCTCCTCTGTGGACGACCTGAAGCTGCTGCTGCAGCAGGAAACCAATGCAATAGGTACTAATGACCACCACGCACGCACACACACACACACACGCACGCACACGCACACACAAACGCACGCGCGCACACACACGCACACACACACACACACACACACAAACACACACGCACGCACACACACACACACTAATAATACAGACGTGAAGGGAGGTAAGTGTGTGGGTGTGTCTACAGAGGCCTGAGGAGATAGGAATGCAGCAAGAGAGAGTATCAGCATACATGCCAAGCACCATGTTATGGCAATATTTACCCGAGCAGCAGAAGGAATGATGAACCAGCTTGATGAGAGATAGAGAGAGAGAGAGCGAGAGAGAGAGGGAGGGGATTCAATCACTGTGCCCTTGGTGTATGTTGAACAAACTGAGACCTAGAGTGAAAAACTTCCAGCGCAAGGTCACTGCATTGTTCTCCTGCTCTGAATTCCTCTGCACATTTTGAAATATGGATGTGTGTATTTGTGTGACAGAAAGAGACCACCACACTCCCCCCCCCCCCGTTCTAATGCCTAAACTCCAAGCAGACCGACAGACACATGCGCCCGCAGCTCGGCGGGTGATTAATAACTTAATTAAACTTAATCCTCTGAGGAAACATGTCACACATACATATATTAATAGAGGGTTGTTTGATCATCCCATAATGCATAAATAACACAGTGACATAACAGCAAACACACCAGAGGAACCAACAGAGGAACAGGATGCTCAGAAACAGGGCACGAGGAAGTGACTCAAAGCGTTGTTTTTATCACAAATAAACTTTTTGCTGCTCAGCATCCGCATGTTAGCGTTGTCACCGTGAACATGTTTAAATGTTAATGTTAGCGTACGGCCTCACAGAGCAGCGAGCACGACTGGGGGACTCTTCATTTTCAGTTTCAGTTGCTATTGCTCAGAATCAGCAGAACCAATGTGCTTATTCTTATCGGCCGGCTGGCTTTAACAGAAATGGTTCACGTGCTCATACATGAAAGAGGAAGAAAGGAATCTGTCTTACAAAACATTTAGTCGCAGATAAACGCACAGATAAAATTAGAAATTAGCTGCAGAGAAGAATAAGACACTGTTCTCTTTCTGCACCAGGCAGTTAATTAGGGCTAACAGGCAACCAAATAACACCTTGTGCTTCTGTGTGTTGCACGTACACACACATGCACATAGACAGTGACCAAAAGCAATCTACACCAGGGATATAATTAGGACTATGGGGCTACAGTATGAAATGACGACATACGTAAGAGTGCAAACACACACTCAGACACACACATGATCTATATTTAACAACTCATATCTCTCCTCAACAGTATTCTTGACAGCACGAGGACAAATTGCAGCAGAAAATAGCCTAATTGTTTTAGCGGGAGGAGAAAAAAATGTCTTCCGGTGTGCAGTGAACAATGAGCTTTGCTAAAAACTGCCCTAACAGCCTCACATGCTTTACAGATTTCTTTCATCGCTCGTAAAAATGCTGGCTCAGTGTTGCCCAGTTTTCAGATAAAAGTCAGAGAATATTGAGTTGACCTCATTAACTCTGTGTTTGTGTGTTTGTCTCGTTCTCTCCCCTCGTCTCTCACCCTTCCAACCTCTCTCCTCCCACGCCTTTTTCTGTAGAAGAAGAGGACGAGCATGATATTCTCACAAACCACACCCATGGCCGGTACACAAGAAGTCTCGGTGCGTTTTTGCATTTTGTGTCTTTTTCTATCCATCTGTTTCTGCCATCTGTCCCTCAACAATTCCTATGCCTTATTCATACCACCAAAAATCGCCCCCTTTAATTCTCTCGCTTCTCCCTCTTCTCGCTTAACAGTAGATGCACAGCCGGCTCAGCAGGCAGCGTGTAAAGTTCGGACGGAGGTGATGGAGGTGACGAGATCCATGCTGGACCGCCGCAATGCCAACTTCTTGTTGTGGCCACCCTGTGTTGAGGTGCAGCGATGTTCGGGCTGCTGCAACACCAGGCTGCTACAGTGTGTCCCCACTGTCACCTCCAGCAGATATCTGCAGGTATGCGATACATGCATCTGCTATGAAAATATAATTACATGATTTAAAATATCTAATGAGTGAGTGCTTTGGCTGCAGCAAATGCTGGTAGAATTTCTAAATCTAGAAGAGCTGGTGTCTTTCCAGAAGTGTCTTGAGAATAATGAAATATTTGATGATTCGATTATATAGTATTCAAAGTTCTGATGACTTTGGTTATAGTATGCCTTATCAATATCAGTCATGAATATAATCACATCAAAGCAACACAGACTCAAAGAAAAATCTTTGCTCGTGGGCAGTGTTTAGCTCAGTTGGTAGAGCAAGTCAATGCAACTTTTAGAACAAGTAATTCAGCATTTCTTTCTTGCTGGCAAAATTGTTGGCATGAATCCACCAATAAAACAAAACTAATCAGATGCATTACTACTTGTTTCAACATGCATTCATTGCAGATACAGTAGCAGTATCTTCAGAGAAGGGAAATAAAACAACAATAAAACATTGACTCGCTGGAGGCCTGTACATAGTTTACATATTATTTTCCACCATGTCTGGATGCCAAATTTCATTATTGATTTACACTTAATGGGTATCAGATTTTGTGTGATAATGTTTTTGTTCTTTCTGCTTTTTTTCCAGGTAATAAAGATCCAGTACATAAACAGGAAAGCCCACTATGACAAAGCCATCATCTCAGTGGAAGACCATATCACCTGCAGGTGCCAACCGTCCTCATCCTCCCCGTCTTCGCCGTCCTCCTCTTCCTCCTCTTCCTCCTCGTCTGTTCCCATCACTCACTCCTCCGTCCAAAGCAACCCCAACCCACCTTCTCCGCAGCAGCCTCCGCCTTCCTCCCACCTTCCCTCCCTCCCCCGGGGCGTCCACCCCGCTCCACCAAAGACTCACGCCTCCAAGGCTGACCTGCATCGCCACGACGACCTTAAGCACAACCAGCAGCGCTACCACCCTGAGGAGCGTGAGCCGGTGGCGAGGCAATGGCAGCAGGGCAGTTACACCCAGCTGGTGCACTGGACGCAGCCCAGAGTGCACCAGGCGCCCACACATGTGCAGCCGGGCGTCCATCAGCCCATTGTCGGGGTGCTTGGGCCAGTCAGCAACTGGCCATCTGAAGCAAGGGCAGAGCATAGTGTCATGGGAAATACACAGCCGGTTGGACATGGGAGCGGATATGACGGGAGCAGGGAAGAAAGCGGCGTGCATGTAGCAAACAGCGGTGGGGAGATGAATCATCCAGATCACATGCAGAGGCAGCAACAGTTGTTACAGCATCAGCAAAGACAGCAGCAATATCAGTATCATCATCAGCCGCATTACCCACAACATTACAACCATGGAGGAGCGGAGGACCAAGAGCTGAGGACACAATATCGACTCAACGCTCCCCAGTCAGACAGCTCGTCTCCACCTGGCAGCCCAAGCCACCCACCCAAATTAGAACAAAGCTCCACCCCTCCCATGACCACCTATCAGAAAGACTCAGTGACCAGCCAAAAGATTACAGAGGTCACGAATCATAGACAGACTGAGACTGAAACAACCAGTCAAAGACAAGGAAGCGAGAGGGAGGAAAGTGGGTCAGCCAATAGTGGGGATGCAGCCAGGGCAGAGCTGGCCAATCAGGGCAAGGATAAAGACTTAAAATTGACCAGTGGGGATGGTCATTTAACAGAGGAGGAGGGCAGACAGAAAACTCTGGAGACGGTACAGAGGGAACTGGATCGAGAGACTCATCTTCATCCGCATCATCCTCAGCAAAGACCAAAACCCACCACATTTAAAACAGGTACAGTTCAGCTGTGTGAAACGTGTGCAAAAATGTCTTTTTTTAGAAGCTCAAAATGTATTTACGTTTTATCTGCACTAGTAAGTTATGAGAGAGGCAGTCCAAGGATTTAATGAGCTTCTAAATGCAGAGTAGAGGACATGTTTTATGATTGTGCCAAATGAATGCAGGACAGAAGGTAACCACTACTACTACCGCTACACTCCAGTATCCACGTTTGTCTTGTCTCTGCATTGCAGCATGTCATTTTAACGTATGAGAAATGTATGAAATTAGTGGGGAGAGTTTCCCTGCCAGGAAGCAGCTCACTGTACATGTGTGACTTACCAACATGGCCACGTATGTCCTCCTGGTATCTCTGCAGTCAGAGAGCTGGATTTCCCACTGCTTCATGTTTGACTTAAACCTGCAGGCAGTCACACGCTTTGTTACGCAGACTTCAAGGTTATCAGCTGCCCTTCAGAGTGCAGCTAGAGCAACTACACGAGCTACACACCCAGTGTTTATATGCTGCTATTGAAACTGAGATGAAACTGTCACTCATGTGATTCATTTGTCACTTCTTTTTTTATTTGTTTACATGTTATTATGTATCTTTCTATTAGTTACTTTTTTGTTGTTTGTTTATGGTCTCTAGGCATTCCAAAATAATCAAAAAGCAGCTGATTGGTACCCAAGTAACTATAACTAACAATTAAAACTATTTGGTTAAGAAAAGATTGCTTTTATGATAAACGAAAACCAATGTTGACTGTTGCTGCACAAAATGGTCATTTGGTTGCTCATTCCTCTGCCTGTAAAACCTTTCACAATGGAATGATGTTACACGTCTTCCTACTGAACTGTTGTTTTCAGCTGTTTGAACAAATCACCAGCGTTGGTATTTTTCTGGGGGAGGACAATCTTGCACAGCTTTGACACCATTTTTCAAATTTCATTTAGGAAACGATGAAGGCTAGAAAAAAAAGCTGTTCAAAACTTTTGTTTTTTGGTGTTGACTTTAGTATTTAATCTGTCCTCCTCCTTGTCTTTGTTTCTTTTAGCCCTCTCCACTGTGGCTCCCATCTCACCCTCGGCTCGCCGGGCTCCGTTCCGACCAGCCTCGACCCGCCGCAGGAGGAAACACCGCAAACGCATCAGCAAAGCAGCCATCAGAGCCATGATCATGTAGAGCTGCAGGTGAGAGAATGACCACTGTCAGATGGAGGGAGGCAGGGGTGATAATACTGACCTAGTAACCTGCAGCTACATGGTAGAATATAAGAGGGAGGAATGAAAGAATCCTGATCTAAAGGGAGGGTGATGGTAAAGTTTTATACTTTTATTAACTGAAGGGATTTGGCCTGACCTTTGACCTTCCTGGAGGTCAAGAGATCATTAGTGAGACTTTACGAAATTAGTTAGGGTTAGGTTTTCGTCCTGCAGTCATCTCTGTGAGGTTGAAAACCAAATTAAGAATATGCAAGTTTGACTTATTTTTCTGGCATGTATTTGGCTTCATTTCAGGAAATCTTCTCTTAAAAAAGCAGCTTTCCTTTGTTATCTTGTTTGTTGTCTTATGGGCAACAAACAAGGTTACGATGAGTGTATTAATCTCTGTAGACAAAAAATGGAAAAATAACATATTTATTTTTATTTTCTCATTCCCTGACAGGAAATGGCAAAGCTAACCAAAAGCTTTTGGTCAGAAACATTGCACCAAAAGAATACGGAGGAGAAAGAACCTTGGGATTCTTCAGTGTGGGATGATTGACTCTGTGGACGGATGCTGAGGAATCAACGGAGGTGACGGACACTTCTGCTGCTTTACAATGAACAGCTTTAAACAAAATAAAATAAAAGAAGTCACCTTTCCTGCTCCAGAGCTGCCGCAGAGCGTCCAGCTTCATGGATATTATAAAAAGTGCAATCTTATGAACTCCTTGGATGGGAGGATATTTGTCACACTAAACACTGGATTTTATTTGTGTGAACCACAAATCCCATTAACATGGATCGATGGAAGCCTATCAGATGCCCAAAGCTAGACTGGTGGTCTCTTCTTGCAGTTGGCAGCCATTGATTGGCTTCTAGTTTAACTACTGATTGGTCTACGAACTGAGAGCTTAACTATAACTTGGACTAAGGAGACATTATTAGGGGCTAAATGTGGAGCTCAGGATGAAACTGGAGATGTGGAGAACTGGATTTCTACACTGGGATGATAACTGGAAACTGGAGAGTGCAGCTCAGGCCTCAATGCCAAACATTACTGTTATTCTACAATGTCTGAATTTAACTTTATCTAACACTGGAGTAGCCATACACTGATCATACTACATTGAGTAGAGACATGCTCCACTGTGTACTGTAGCTTAATGTACTGGAAAATATCAATAACCTGCTCATTTTGTACTACTGCCAGATCAAAATGGAATAACAACCAAATGCCTGCCTAGATAAAATGCTATGAATATCCACATTAAAGCAAGTCTTAAAGACCTGGCTTCTAGAGATCGCTGTGAGCCAGTTATAGCCAACACTGTATGTATAAATGCTTTTAGAAAATGATTTCTGGGGGGGAAAAAAAGAGAAACTCTTCTTAATTTATTTAAAAAAAAGGAGGATATGAAGTCCTTCAGTTCTCAAGTGTAATTATTGTTGCAGACATGTTTCAGATTATAATTATTGGTTGTACAACTGTTACTGTTATGAATGTTATTTTTAATAAAAAATAAAAATATTCAACAAATATACAGTTTATTTTAAGTTGTCTACTTTTAGATTCGGTGTGCATGAGTGTGCATGCAGGTGTATATCTGTGCGATATGGTGATAAATGCATGCCGCATAAAAAAGTGTGTGTGCATGCATGTTTAGCCGTGTACATGCACTCATACAGAAGACTCCTCTGCTAATCTTTGCCCTATGACAGCACGTCCTGCAGCTCTGTCACGCAAAGCAAGGCAGGGGTCAGCAGAAATGTCTGGTTGCTATAGGAACTCACCGACGGACACGTCAACAGAGAAGTATCGTATGGTGAAAGAGAGACGAGGGAGGGGAGGGTGTCAGTCCAGGAATGGACAGAAGATGAACGGCAGAGAGGGAGAGGGAGAATGAGGGGGTAAAGGCCCAGTTAGGGGTGGAGTGAGCTGAAACATCACAGCAAAGTGAGAGGGAGAGAACGACAGCAGGGACAGAAAAATAAATAAATACATGGAAATATGCATCAGGCTATCAAAATATATGATGAAATAAAAAGCGCAAGACAGGCCTGTCAGGAAGATCATTTAAGGCGGAGAGGCAGTTAAAATGTCATTCTGTTGTGTAACGGGGCTTCCCCTGCAAAGCTAATTCGGTCAGCAAATTCTTCTTTGAGATTGATGACTCAGCGTGTACTTTACCAAGCCTCGAGATACATAAACACACACATACACTTTAAGGTTGCCTTGACATTGAGAATTCTGCCATTAATATGTATAAAAATCTATTCCAAAACTCTCAGCCCTACAATCTTGGTGAGATTAGTGTTGTTTAACTTGAACGGACAGGAGAGATAATTTGAGGAGAAAAATGTGAAAAATCACAGAAAAATCACTGTCATAATACTGTAACTGCACTGTAATAGTATCGCAGGTCATGCCAGAGGGTACAGCTGTGAGTCATAGTGAGATAGATGACAGCGATTAATTGTGAAATCTAAACACAATAACGAGGAGGAAATAGTTCAAACCAACGATGATTCATATCATCGATATGAACCAACGTATCATTGTCGGTTTACAAAGCAAAACGATTCAGATGAGGCCATGTTATTTATTTATATTTGTTTATCAAGTTACATGAGAACTGGATAGAGACATTTGTGTTGTTGAGCGACAGATCAGTTTGGATGATGAGGTGAAACAGGCTGAAGAGCAGCAGATAAAGTGACAGAGCAACACAGCTGCAAAGCTGAAAAGTGATATACACATGAATGCGTCAGTAATTATAATCCAATATACATGATTTCTGCATAATGAGTACTTATTTTGATATAATATAATATAGTAATTGTATTTCTACAATGTGGTATTGCTTCTGTTACTTAAAGGACCATTGTATGGGGTGTTGATTAGCTCAGAGCATCCGCCCCACGTATGAAGACTCAGCAGCGGCCCTTTGCTGCATGTTGTTGTTCCCCATCTCTTTCTCCCCACATTCCTGTCACTCTTCAGCTGTCTCTGTCAAAAATAAAGCTTGAAAAGGCCAGAAAATATATGTTTTTTTAAAGTAACATTGTGTAGGATTTAGTTGCATCTGCACCTCACCCTCTGCTTCCTAACATGAAGGTCAAACTACAGAGGCGGTGAAACTTGCACCAAGTGTTTGGTCATTGTTTGGGAATTGTTGGGTCTTTGTAAATATTATAAAGACTTGCTCTATGTGAAAAGTGTCCTGAGTTAACTTCTGTTATGATTTTGTTTTACATAAATAAAACTCTCTTTTAAGTCAAACGGACCTTTAAGTAATTTGACAGGAATCGTAATACATGTCCTCCACTCCGCCTTGATGTCCTATATTCAGTGCCGCACAACAGCTTGGAGCAACAATAGTGCACTGTCAAAGTAAACAATGACATCTTTCTTCCAGTAGGGCCATTCCACCAATTTTACACATGAAAATCAGTATTTCCTGTATTCCACTACATGAAACAGTCATATTTCCTATGACGACACTCAAACTGACTCTTTGCCTAAAGGATATTTCCAGTTAGTTACAATCTGGGATATATTTTTGTCTCTGTAACCATCATTTCTGCCAGTTATGATAACGTCTGACAGTAAGACAAACAAGCCAACAATGTTAAGGTGTTCGTAGAGTTGATCAGTTTACTTGCCAATCATGATGGTATTAGCAGTGGTACAATAAACATGAATTACTGTCATTGATTAATGCCCCCCTCCCTCTTCTGTTCTTTCGTAAGTTCTCAGAAATCCTCTGGTGAGTTTTGCTGACAAAACTCTTTCAGACACCCCTTGGACTTTGTAAAAAATACACTGTCATCAAGATTAGTCAGTAGAAGTCAGTTTTTCTTAGTTCCTCTGAAGATGTTTTTTTTTTCCTCTTCTTTCCTGCAAAAATTTCCATCTTCCTCCAATTTTTCCCTCTTCTCCTCCTCATGACCCTGCAGCTTGGTCCACCAGCCAATAGGCATCTAGGTGCGAGGCTGTGTGGTGTAATGAACCAATGAGGGTGAGCCAAAGTTCAGCCAGGTCACCGAGGCCAGACAGACTCTCTGCTGCTGCTGAACTGAGATTTGTGTGTGCTCATGCAGGAGTGGGCTTGTGCATGTGGCTGCCTGCCATACCTGCGGTGGCCCTCTGACGAGTGTGTGTGACTGTGTCCGTGTGTTGTGAAACAAATGGAGAGTGTGTCTTCTGGCACTGTGTCCCCATGTGAGCTGCTTAATGAGCTGGTAGCTGGCAGCCAATCATGGCCACCGGCAACCTCCGAGGTCGCACCATGGCGTCGTGTGTAAACAGTGCGGTTGGCCCGCCTACATTTGACGCACACCTGACAAGACGCACACACACTTAGTGGAGAGGTCACAGTGGTTAGGGCACAGTTTTAGCAGATAAACACACACAGATGCTTACATGCATATATGCAGACAGGATACATACAGACACACCTTCCTGACTCACCACTTTGTGTTTATGTTTATGTGTGTGTGAGATGTCGTCCCTTTCACCTGAGGGGAGAATGACTCATTATGGGCTGACTATAGCACTTCCAACGTGAACATTAACACGAACACCCTGTTCTGTGCGCCATCATACTCACATTTTTTTTCATATATCTCACACATTCCTGTAAAATCAGCATAATGATCTGAAGTGTCAACAAGAGTTTGAACAGCAGGGGCAAGGAGACAAGAAGGTGAGGAAAAGAAAAGCAGAGAACAGCAGAGAAGATGAAACAGTCTTGATATACTTTAGATTGAAAATACAATGATTTTTGACTAGATTGTCACACCAGAAAGGACCAAATAAGTAAAATTAAGACCCATATTGTATTAGAGGTTTGCCTGATGGACAATTAAATGTACATTTTGTCAACTTCTCACATCTGTGCCTGCCAAAAATTTGGGACAGTGTGGGGATAAAGGTTGTGGGGGATAACCATGTCCATGCGTCTGTCTGTCTGCATCCCCTTTAGAGTATATCAAATTATCCATTCTTCTGCGGTGAAATTCGGCACCATTAAAAGCCACGACCGGACAAAGCTCATAAAAAGGTTGTGGGTTTTGTCCGATGTCTTAAACTGCCATGTTTTAACAGTCACCATAAAGTCACCATAATGGGCTAGCCCAGAATGTTATTTCCATGTTTTGCAGCCACCATAGTTTGTCCTTCACTCTAGGAAGAGGAGGGTCACACAAGGTGCAATCAGCTCTACACCACTCTGCACTTTAGACACTAAATTCTAGACGCTGGTCATTTAAAGTAAATATTCTGTAACTGATTTTAAAAAAAAAGAAAGCAAGTATATGTGACTATTATTCACTTTTAGTATACAAGCTGTCAAAGGCTTCTACATAAAAGAATCGCATTGCACTATTCAAAAAGTGAGACTGAACTAACCAAAGAATGTGATGTTTAAAATAAATGCTGATTTTGTCTTTGTGTTCAATAGCATCCCAATTTTCGGTTCTGGGATTTATCAGCACTAGTTAGTCCCAAACAACCAACAACAAGAATTCATGTTTTGTCAGTATTTGCTGTTTGGTATCTTGTTTCCACATTCATAAATCAGCCATTGCGTTAGTTCAGCAGCCAGTAGCAAGGTCGTTTGTGAGGAGAAGAAAAAAGTGGGTGTCATCCGCATAAAAATGCTTTTGTCTGTTTTTGTAAGAGTGAGATCCAGCCTACAGTTTATTTCTTTTACTGAGTCTCCACCACATTGAAAAAAATTGTATTTGACACTAATGTAAATTTGTATTGGTAACTAATTTGTTTCTCGAATATATCTTGTGATTGAAAAGCCACATGAACTCAGGTTCAGTTCAGTACTGCTGGACAGACTTTCAGTAAACTTGGCGGGTTAGAGATTCTGGCTCAGGCTGCCTCTTATTGTGACAGACTGTGTCAATATTATCTGTCTGTCCCAATGGGGAAGTGAATCTCCCTCACTCCGTTTGTTTCATTCTCTGAAGGAAACCCAGATGACCACCCTACCCCAACCCACTCCACCCCAATCCACAGACACAGTCTCCCTCTGCCACAATAGTGTTGTCATGTGGTGAGAGTGTGTTTGCATGGGCAGGGCTACTAGTTTGGTCTCCCTATTATTTGCTGTGGGGGTGTTGTGGCTCCATGTGCGGCCTTGTCTAACCCCCTACGCTTTGTCCTCAGTCCACCCTCTGTCACAGGACACACACATGCACACCACTGTGCACATTATTATGAACACATATTTGCAAATTTGACTCACAGACACCAAGAGACACCAAGACAACCAGAAAACACATTCTGGCTTTGATATGGACACTGAATTGAAACTGGATTTGACCGTTGTGTTCTTCATTTCAAATCTGCACATTTCTAGTTCTATATTTGTTTAGATGCCCCCTGACATAACCCTTAACTATTACTGCTATATAGCTGTATTTGGGGACAAGTGCAAGTTGAGTTTTGAATCAGTCAAAGCAGATTTCTAGTCAAGTTTTAAGTTGCAGAGTGGAAGTAAAATAAAATCTTTCTCAGGCAACTGCAAGTCAGCTTCAGATCTTTCCGGACTCTGAATAATGACCAATAAATAACACTTCATATATTGCCGGGAAGTTCATACAATGCAAAGACTTTAAAGTTAGATGTGCAACTGAAGTCTCGAATCAATAAGGCTTTGAGCCAAAGGGCCAAATTGTGATCAAATTTGAATCAACTGCTGTCGTGTACTGTGATCAGTCTAAGCTTCACTGTAAAAACAATACTGCTGCTGTTTGAGTTGAACAATATTTAACATAATTAACATCATACAACACTAAAGAAAGATTAGAACGAATATCTTCATCTTCATCTCAACTTTCACCACGGCTTTATTGGGCACAACATATCAAATCAACTGAATTAAAAAAAACAGTTTTTAATACATCATTACTTTTTTAAATGTCCTGGGACACTTTTCATTTCACACATTTTAAGGGCTATATAACTCACCTTTGCTCCTTTGGCAATGAACAAAATCCCACTTGTGCTGTTTACTGTATTTAACTGTTATATCTTTTTGTTTTCTTTTATTTGCAGGCCATGGGTCATCATCTCAGTCAATTGTCAATCTCTGTAATTTTGGCACACACAGCTCTCATTTTTATATATAATATGTCATAATATCATATTCACCCAACATGGCAGTAATGCCACTTTGGCTCCAAGCCCTCGTTATGTGACACAGATCTGCTGAGAGTCTAATTCTTAACTCCTCAACAATTTGTGCCACAACCACCTAAAATGACTTCACTTTCCCAAAAAAAAAAGAAAAAAATATTGTACAAAGCCCACACACAAAGTACTTCTGCTCTGCCCTTGCTCCATATTTGTCATCATTCTAGCTCCACACACAATAGCTTTTTACTCAGTCTTCCCGCACATCATCCTGCACAATTTCCTGTTATTATCTTACAGGGAGCTGAAGTCATAATTACTCAACTGCATGTGTGTGTGGGAGGGAGAAAATCAATCGATAGAGAAAAAAAGATAATTTTCTCTATCTGTCACTCTCAGAATCAATTTTCTTTTCCACAAGCAGAAGTCACACTTTGTTGCTGAATTTCTGCACATGGCTGCATGCCATCATGCAGAGTCGTCTTCCTTTTACTTCTGTATAACGGCCACACTTGTACAATGTGTCATAATGAATAATGCTTCTTGTCCACAGGGAAATTAACGTTCCTCCTGGTAGCTTGGTTCACGGGGTCTGAACATGGTTTTGACCATGTCCTCATGCATTGTCTGAAAATACATGAAAGACTTTATTTGCTCTGGGACCCCATGTCAGTTGTTCATTAACCCTTGGAAAAAAAATGGAATGACACCAGAGCCAGCAGATCCCCAGGATAGCTAGAAATATTATAAGAATGACTTTATTTGTCCCAGGGCTCTTGGTTACGGTTACTAGTTATTAGCTAATTTCCAGATATCCAGCAGATTACAGAAGTGAAACGAGAAGTGCATGCTTGTCCATTTCCACTCCCCTTCCTTTTGTTCTGAGAAGTGCAAAGATCCATTTTTTCCCTCCTATATTCCCTATTTTTTTTCATTGTTTTCTTCTCATCACATTGCTCTGCACTTGTCCATCACATGAAAATTGGAGGGAAGCAAGATAGAAAGAGGAACATATTTTTTCTTTCTAATCAGAACTATATTTGTCTTCTTGGTTTCTTGGGGGATATGGTGTAATGTGGCACCCATGTTGCAACACTTTGCATATACTCACATCCTCAAAAACACACACGTACTTTTCCTGATGGTTTGTTATGTAGTCTCACCATTGAAAATATTTCATGACTAAATGACTGAAAATAACCTCAATTGATGGGCGTATCAGTCACTTGGTTCCTTTTCTCTCTATAGAAATTCTGTGAAGGAATTTTAATAATTTAATAATTTAATTTAAAAAAAATAGCACAAATAATAAATACTAAAATGTAAAAAAAGGAACACACAGTTCTGATTATGAAAGAGGCAACATGTTGCTCGGTGACACTAGCAAATGTCCCTGTCCCTGAAATGTTCCATTTATTCACAAATCCATTTTAATCTATTGATTATAAATTAAGACTTACTAAGTAAGAGTATATTTTTCACCACTTAATAAATCCCCAAATGGCTAAATTTCATAGTATGGGCTAAACCTTAGTTCCAATGAAGGGAAATCTCAATGCTCCAACATACAATGAAATTTTAGACAATGTGTGCTTTCAACTTTGCGCAACAGTTTGGGGACGGCCCTTTCCTGTTTCAACATGACAATCTCTGTGTGGACAAAACCAGGGCCATAAAGAAATGGGTTTCTCATTTTGATGTAGAAAAAAGTTCATTGACCTGCACAGAAACATCCAACACATTGGGCATCAACTTGAATACCAACTCCCAGACCTTATAGCCCAACATCAGAGCTCAGTCTCACCAACTCAAAACCTGCTCAGGCAATTAACTTAAATTTATCTGGCTCTTCTCACTGCGACATATGTCTGAAGCATCCTTATGTAAAGATTATGTAAAGTCCTCTGCTCATTCTTTTGCTGCTGTACAGTAAGAAATTTTAGGAAGAAAATGTTTTCTGCCCTCCCTCTGATGTCTTCCACTACCACGTATCAACTCTCGGTCACTTACAGAATATCCCGATGGACAGTAAACTGTTATGATGTATAGCTGCTATTACTAATGTTCACTCAGTTTGTTAGTTGGGTTGCCCAGGCTGTGAGGGCAGAGCACCGGGGAAGTGTTAAGGGTTGTGCCATAGGTGTTTTTGGATAATCAGGAAGAAGAGGTTTTTAGTCCTGGGTCACAGGGGAATGCTGGTGGGAAGGTGGGCTGTGTCATGCTAGAACCGGAGCTGTGCAAGTGAGCAATGTAACCGGGCTGAGCAACCTCTATGGTGATATCAACAGAGGTAAAAAGCTAAGAAGAAAAAAAGAGAGAGGGACTGACATTTAGTCACTGGAGCTTTGTGAAAGAAAAGGTTGCTATGTCTTGTGTTGTTGCACTTGACCGATGTTTGACTGCTAGTTGCAAGCTGTTGACCTGCCCATTTTTTATCCTATGTTGTATGTATGTCTATATTTACGTCAGTGGTGTTGAAACTACATTGCTAAAATACCAATTTCTACGCAATGTTGCTTCAGCAATTTAATCCGGTATGGATGTAATGATCACGTATCTTTTCACTTTGACCACATTATTGCGAGTTGTCTTCATCAGTGATGGTTACATTCCAAAATTGATTGGACCAAAAGAAAATTCATTACATTTTTTGTGCCTGAATCAGAGTTTCTTTTTAAAATAAGTCCTTATCTTCTTCTTTTTTTACACACTCATCACTCTTTGTTTATCAGTCCGTTCTAACGCTCAGCACTCTCACTCTGTAATGACCCTGATCTCTCTCTCTCTCTAATCCGGTGTTGTCCTCACTGGCCCAGCGGTTAATATGCTGTAGCTCAGTTGCCCTGTCATACCCTTTCCTTATAGGACATGTGTGTGTGTATGCGGTGTCCCATTTTCTGCGGTGTGTGTTCTCTCTTTGATTAAAGAGTGCTCAGTGCTGAATCAGCACGCTGGTTAAACCATCAACATTCCAGTCACACATTATTAGACAAATGAATTTACATTCAGATCCCCAAAATAAGACACACAGGAATGCACATATTATAAGACAAACTGTAAACTGATGTCTGAATTGGTGCATGCGTGTGTCTGTGTATATTGTACTGTTCTTGTATGTGTTTTGTTTCAACTTTGGTGCATTTAATGAGCACGTTGGTGCGTGAGGTATACTGTATTTGCATATAAGTGTGTGTGTGTGTGTGTGTGTGTGTGTATGTATATGCATGTGCCTGCATATCATCAGTGTGAGGTCAGTGCAGTGGAAACTCTGACAGTAGAGGTGTGCCACAGCCTTGAAGGCTTTAGCTTATGTAAGAAGCCAGGTGTATCTGTTTATTCCACACGCCTGAATTCCCTTTCTCTCTCTCTCTCTTTCTCTCTCTCTCTCTCTCTCTCTCTCTCTCTCTCTCTCTCTCTCACACACACACACACACACACACATATATATAACGCATGCTGGTCGTCAAACGACTCACATTGGTGAATGACTGTTGCCCTGGAAACAGATTTCTTGAAAGGTCGCAGAAACCCAAAATACTGACCAGTACCACAATAAGATGATGCACATGTTAAGACGTATTTATTTGAATATGATACTGACTAGAAGAAGCTACTAAGATACCGTCTTTTTGTAATGTTTCCATTATTCTTACGGCCGTCATCAGCCTCTACATTTCGCTTGCCTCTGGGAATCTGCACCAGGAGGATGAACACGTGGAATTAACAAAAAAAAATGCTATCAAAAAAGATCAAGACGATTCACTGTTCTGCAAATTTCTCATCCCGAACATGGACTTAAAGAAGAACATTTATAATTCTGACAAACGCCACACTTCAAACAGATCGCCAGCCATTTAACACTTCAACACTAGCCTTCCCCACTAGCCTCTCCTTCGCTGACAGCTGAGAAATACAAGGACAGCCTGTTCAAAAAGTCACAAGTCAACACTCAACATCCTCTCTTTCTTTTACCCCCCACTCACAAACCCCCCTGCAGCAGTACTGCCGCTCACCCTCTGTCTGTTTCTCTGGACGTTGACAATGACATTTTCTGTGAGCAAGTGACTAAGACTCGAAGAATGTGAGTCTGTGTTTGACTTTGTGTGTGCCCCCCTCCGTACTGTCACAGGCTGTCAGGGCCAGAGAGAGAGAGAGAGAGAAGAGTCTGACAATGTGACAGTGCGACTGTATTCCTCCCATTGTGACCAAGTTGGGGTCACAAACCTGGCGTGACAGTTGAGGATAGAGAGAAAACAAAGAAAGGCTACTTTGAATGTTTAAGTGTTTGTTAGAGAGAGAGCACACATAAAAGGGAAATTCGTGGAAGTCAAAATATCTTCTATCTTTATAAGCACTGATTATATTTTGTTGTCTCTTACTAAAATAAATAATCTTGTCCAGCGCCATTTATATTGCATTATTATAATCATTAATATCAAGGAAATTGGTCTTGATTTTCCAAAGTGAAAACATGAATTACATATTTATCATATATATATATAAAGTTTGGGATTTTTGATTCAGTGTGCATGCTGAAAGAAGTTCAGTGTGGTCACCATCCTCACCAGCCTGCATCTTTTTTCTGCCATTAGGTGCAGAGTACATTGCAAGCATGTCAAGTGATCAAGTCAAGTCATTTGATCCAAGTCCTAAGTCATTTCACAGGTTACGTCAAGTCCAGTGAAGTCCTAAGTCAAGTCAACCCCTGCAGGAATGTAACATTACAACACCAAAAATGTATTCCGGCGATTGGGTTGATTTATGATACATTATCAGGTTATTGTTAACTAGCTACGAAGTTGTGAAAGAGCAGATTGATGAAAGTTTGATGCTGTAGTCTGGCTGTCAGGAATCTTTGATGAGCAGAGGTCTTGCATTCAAGAATTCCCTGGACCATCAGGGAGCATTGTGAGGAGCTTGACTGACAGGGTGACCCTACAAATAGGATAATGCCATTCCCATCGTGCACTCGCGTACCAGGTAACATTACATAGACATTTATAATGTCCATATTGGCAACGTTGAAACATTTAAACAGAAAACAAAAAGTTATACCTCCAACTACCAAGTGGAATCATGACTCCACTCGAATCAAGTCACAAAGACATCAGGTCCACATCTCTGGTACGGTGAGCTTGTTGCTGATGGAACTGAGGCGGATGAGACATGAGTTGGTGAAAGTTCATGTCCCTAAAACCAAACAATGATCTTAAGGACACTTGAACAGGGCTCAGGGAACATAAGATAATGAATATCTTGATTCTGGGTTTGTCAATAAAAGAACCACTTTAACATCACAAAAAATATATGAATATATATATAATATAAATATATATGAACATTAATACCTGCATAGCTACAGTATGTTTGTACAGAATGGGCATGTGTGTTTGGGCACGTGTGTGTTCTACATCACAGCGGTGTTTTCCAGCTCCTGAGACAGGAAGTGCTACCTTAGCAACATGAGGAAAAACACAGGAAGTACAAACTGCGTGCCTTGAATTCCAGCGTTTTTCTTACACCAGTGATGGAGCGAGAGCCACAACCAGAGGGAGAGAGAGAGAACAATGAGCGGCACACAGTTTCACCAAAAAGACACAAATGTTCAAACTGGAGGGCTGGAGTCACACAGATGGCTAGACACACACAAAAGGTCAATTATGAAGCCGTGGAAAGAAAAAGACAATTATGACGGATATGGGCGAATATGCGCGTATCTCCAGAAACAGTTGGCGTAGGAATGTCTGTCTCATAGCAATTATAAACACAAAACACAAATAGATTCAGACAGAAATCTTAAGACTTGAAACTCATACTGTAGTGCATCATAAGCCCTATGCAAAAGAAGAAGACAGAGACGACTTGTATAGTGGTAGTCTAACCATTGTTGCATAAACAAAAATTATTATGGAAGAAACTTTATCCATTGTAAGAACACTGCGAATTTAGGAACTTTGCTCAGATGGTAAAAACACAAGAGGTCTATTACTTTAAAATTAGTGCAGAAAATAGTATTATGTGTTAGATATATGGTTTACACTAGGCAGCTGTAACACCTGTAGCCAACTTTGTTGCAGTAAAGATCATGGTAATGGTCTGGGAAAAGCAACATTAAAGTTCCAATGTATAATATTTGGAAGGATCTATTGGCAGAAATGGAATATTACTGTTCAAGTCCACCGTGTTGAACTGCACACTGCAACACTCGGCCTAGAAACTTGTTTTGCAGTTTCACAGCACTGTCATTTGTATTCAGCTGTTTGTCGTCTGCAGCTAGATGCCACTATATCCTACGCACTGGACCTTTAATTGTCAATCTATGACAGAACAAGAACTCTGATTATCCTCATCAACGTCCATCAACCCATTTTTAAGGAACATATTTGCAAATTTGAAAAACATTACTAAACATTTCTGCAGAACCTTGGACAGAAAACTGTGTATAGATATAGACGTGAACATAAATAAACATGGACTGATGAATACCTACACCTGAAATAAGGCTAAAACAAAACTGTTCCTACATGGCTATCTCTAAACATCAGTCTGACTGTATCTTTGTTTCCACAAGGTGAGCTCATCCCCTCAGGCTGTTAGATCATAATTCAAGCATGAGCAATAACACCTCTGTAAAAGTTAACTTTGCTTAGTCTTAGAAATAAATGAATTCAATGTTCTTAATTTCAACATAGCCACGTTTGATAAATGTGTTGATCGGGATGCGTTGAAGTGTCTTACGTCTTGTGCAAATGATGAACATCGTGCATTGTTTCAGGGAACTCGCATGCACCTCTGACAGCTTCAGAGTTTCGTCTGGGCGATCAGATTGTCAGCACGTCTTTGATGCATTTGCACCTGTATGTTTAGCCGCCTGGCTGTAATAAGATCATCCAAGACAGGTTTTAATGGCAGGTCTGAACAGTGACAAGTAAGCTGACTGACATGCTGATCTCCAAAAATCTGCTCCATTCCTCTTAAAGTCTTTTTTGTTCTCCCTCTTTTTCACTCGGTGCTGTGTTCCTCCCTCCTCCTCCTCCTCCTCCTCCACAATCACGTAGCCTTGTATCACCTCTTCCACCCCTTTTCTGCCTCTCACTCCATCACCCTTTCTCTCCTCCTCTTCCCTGCTCTCTCAGCCTCGCTGTTTGTCAGCTTGTGAGCGACATTATTACATTTTCATAGATTATTCCGGACCAAACATTGGCTGGATTTGCTCCTGTGCTGCCCTCCCTCTTTCCATTCTTATCCTCCCCCCTCACTCTGAGCTGTCTCCCTTCCTTTCTCTGCATGCCTCTTCAACTTCTTTCCCCTAGTTTTTATACCTATTTTCTGTCCTTTTCTTCCTCCCTACTTGTCTATCTACTTCCCTCACCTTCACCTTCCCTGGTGCTTTAGCACTCTGTCTCTTTCATTTTCTCATTCTCCTCTTGACCTCCTCTTTACCTGTTTTCTATTATTTCCTCCCACTCTCCTGACTCGCCCTCGTTCCCCGTCTCTCTTTACATCTGCATCCCTTTCTGCACAACACGGCTAAAAGTGTGTCGACACCCCAACTTTACACCCATACAGTACATGACTGACCAAACATCCAGTTCTGAGACCATGGACATTACCCTATTAGCCTGGAAATATGTTTTTATGAAAGAAATTACAAAAATTAAGGCCTGTATTATATTTAAGGACTCAACAATAATTTATTCACAACATCAGATCGGTTTAGAAAGCCCACTTTAACCATGAAATATGTTTTACTGTCATGGAGGAAATAAATTCCTGACAAGTGAAAACAAGTGGAAAGCGTCTCCTGGAGTCTTTACTGCAGAAGTGATCCAGGGACAGAATCATCTGTAAAGCTGCCAAGGATTAATGATATCACAGAACTCGTCTTTTTGAAAGACTGACAAGAGAGTGTCACCTGAAGCTGCACTAAAAGGTGCATTTAAGTTGTGCTTTACTGGAGGCATTTCACGTTTTTAAAATAAGAGTCTTCTAGGGTGAGGATTCTCATATTTTAGGGTTTTCCAAAAACAGATGTTGGAAAAGTGGTAGTGGGATGGTGAGGCTCCCATTCAAGGTGTTGGTTTAGGGGTTTTCACCCCAGACCAGCATACCAACAGTGTCCACATATGTACCTTTAATCTCCCTCACTTTCCTCTGCCTCTGTCCAATCTGTATCCTTTCACCATCCCTCTCTCTTATCCCTCTTAAAACTCTTGAACAAAGTTTTTTGCTCGGCCCACTCTCTGTACCTGCATCTTTCCCTCTCCCCTCCCTCGCTCTCTTCGTCTCTCTCTCTCTCTGTTCTGACAGTGTGATCCATGGGGGCATTATCTTTCCATTATCTGTCCATCCCATAATCGTTTCCCTCACCTCGCCCGGCGTCTCGGGAGAATATTAATCAGCTCACAGACAAGTCTAATCACTGCTCTGGGGCTATAACGGGAGCTGCAGTCCATCAGGCACTAAACGCACACACACAAAGACACACATGCGAGTACTGTTTCCAATTAGTCTGTTACTCTCCCCGTCTTGCTTTCTCTCCCTCAGTACACTGTGTTCACATCAATCATAGAATAAAAAGTTCAGCACATACAAATGAGGCTATTATAACAACTGATGCAGACAAGCACGTGCAATTTGTCAGGTAAAGCCCCCGCCTTCACGCAAAATGCACAGTACAACAAGTTACACTGTGCATTACCATGGTGTGTGGTATAAGTCAGGCAGACGGCATAGTGGTTGTGCTAAGCCTAGCATCCATCTCCCGCAGAGCCGTCAACTTTTCATGCTGTTTAAAGGGTTCAACAAGAATAATGAACTACAACAACCAGGAAAAACACTTCAGATTCAACCCTGTTTAGAGCTGTGCAATACACCATCGAGGGTGGGGACACACATTACAATTGTTGAACTAATCATAGTTTTAGATTAAGTTCAGGCTTCACGATTGAGTGGCCCCAGTTATACCAAATCCATCCTGTTTGACTGCCATGACTAAAACTGTCTTCTTCTTGAATGAATGAATGTTAATTGCCAACACTGTCAGTGAAGTACAAGAGAGTGGGTCTCTAACCAGAGGAAAAAAACAGCGCTGCCTTGTTTGACTCTTTATCAAAGTCCATGGAGAAAACCCTAAGGGGTGTTAGCAGTACTGGTACTCTGACGAACTGGGAAATGTTATATGTCTATATATGTATGTGTATGTATATTGTATATGTATCATACTATATACATATGTAATATACAAAGAGAAATTTCAAGTAACAGAAAGGTGGAATTAATTAAAAATAATATTTGCCACATGATAAAAAGCTTAAAACAAACCGATGCTAAACGACACTTTAGGGAACGGTTTGGAATACACTATACTGTACTGAGGTGCAAAATCATTTAAAGACTTAAAACTATGTAAAATAATTATAAAATCAATAGATCAATACTCGGTGTTACAGGTAGTCAGTGTAATTATGGTAGTACTGGTGTAATATGTTTTTTTTTCTCCTGTTTTTCTGTTTCTTGCTGCTGCATTTTAAACAAGTTCTTTTCTCAGGTAATCCAGTGTAGAGTTCATTACAGTAATCCAGACAAGAAAACAAAGGCAGCTTTCTGGCATCTTCCAAAGTGAAGTTGGGTTTAATTCCACTGATATTTCTTAACTGATAAAGGTTGAAGAGAAACTTTTGCAATGTTGTTGATATGTGGTTTAAATTTCACATAAACTTCACACAGTATCTGAAAATCTAAATTCAATTTTTAATGTATTAGGACGAACACATGCAGCATGATAAGGTTTTTCTGGATCTGAATCTGCAGATTATAAAGTTTATTTAACTTGACTTGACTTGACAACACAGCAAGTCAAGAGATGTTTAGTCTCTGAATGGTTCCAAGCATCCCAACCCCGTTTTATAGCTTTTTTATAGCTTTTTATTTCAGTGAGTTTTACTGTGCCCGATCCCAACAGCATCGAGCATCTGTGGAACATTGTGGGGAGGGTTTACGGCAAGACTGTGCAGCCGCTTTCATGGCTTTTATTTTGCATCTGGCATCTTTGCACCGTTGTAAAATCCATGTCCAGACAATTCATGTTGCTCTCATGAACAAAGAAAGTGCAAGAGAGGTGCACTAAATCCTGAATTTGCATCAAATCACATCAAGATTGGCACTTTTTCAGACAGCATCCTGAATATAGGCTTCTGCATCTCAAGATTCAGCTTTTCCTGTTCATTTTTAGTTACTCGAGATCTCAATGTACACACACTGTCAGTTAACACTGAATCCATCAGGACATAAATCTTTATTTATTGAAGCAGGTAATAAGCAGATAATCCAAAATGCAGAAGGAGAAAAGGGCAGAAGATGAAAGAACAGACTCCTCTTCTTCCAGAGTTGTCTTGATTATGAATGGCTGCCCTGAGGAGGATGAGAAGGGGAGAGCAGAAAAGAGGAGGAGAAAGGGAGGGATGAAAGGAGGAGAAGAGTGGAAGATCAGAGGCTGAGGAATGTTTGCCATGGGAGTGCTCGAGCACACATGAAACTATGAACGCCCACATGCATGTTGCACATGCACATGCTTATATATACACTTATAAGCAGACATAAAGAGGAGAGATGCAATTACATACATGCAATTAGAGACCTGTTCACACACAGTGTCCATATTACTGCACACACACCCTTAACATGTCGTGTGCAGACTCATCTTTATATCTCCAAATTGTCTCCTTTTAAAAAAGGCTGAGAGAGGCGGAGGACACGTTAGGGAGGGATGTAGCGTGTGATGGGATGTTGTAGAAAAGATAAGGGATGAGGGGTTGCGAGGAAGTATTTATGTGTGTGTGGATGTGTGTATGTGTGTGTGTGTGTGTGTGTGTGTGTGTAGCTTGGCTATAAATCCCAAAGGGGACTGCTGCAGCAGACACAGCTGTTTCACACCCATCCAGATGTCAGTGGAGAAAGAGTAACATAGAGAAGGAGAGGGACATGCACAGACCTATACTGTACACATCAAAGACAGTAAAGCAACACATACTGTATGCATGCACAAATACACACACAGAGAGACACACTACAGATGGTGTGAGGACTCACTGAGAGCATCAGAAACAGCTTTGAACTCAGCGAACAGGCTCTTCTTCCCCTGGGGATGCAGTGAGCATGATCACAGTGATGTTAGTCTGAATGGTCAGCCGTGTTACAGTAGCAGCACGCCGGTAACAAGACAAAACACAACTTACTTTATCAGGAGAGGCATGAGTAAGCCAATTCTTTGACTTGAATTTCACATCTTAACTTGCTGAGAATCCACATTTGGAGCTCATCCATGAAGCTGTATTTGGATCCCATGCTCTATTACCATGAGCAAGAGGAGTCACGTGTAAGGGCACGAGTATGTGTCTGGTGATGCTTTTATCTTAATTATTTTTAGGGCCTTTTTATGTGTTTATTAGATAGCCTATACAGTAAAGAGATCACAGGAAATGAGTGGGGAAGAACCGGACAATGGATGAATGCAAACCAGGGACATTTCAGTTCATGCTCGTACGCCTTCCCGAAAACAGCTTCACGATATTCCATGTGTCAGTGAACAAAGGAGATAGCTGTTGGTGGTAACACACCACGGTAACTGTGCACAAGCAAAAAAGAAGGCTGTTAATGATTTAATTTTTGCTTCTCATCAATACTACAAAACTAGGACTATAAAATAAATGAAAGAGTAACCATTTAAAGGTCTAGTATGTAGGATTTTGGTGACCATCTCCTCACATGGCGGACTTCATGGAAGAGGACCCGGTCTGACTGTAAATCTACAGGGCTCATTTTGACAACAAAACCAGAATTATTCTTATTTTCAGGTGCTTATACACTAATAAAAACATACTAATGAATGTTGTATTTCACTTTTGCAAATATATATTCCAAATTCTTACAGATTGGACCTTTCATAATCATAACCACAATACTTTGCTCTAATATTTCAAATCATTGCATTACTTTACATTGTTACCCTCAAAATGAACTTCTTGTCTCAGTATTTGAATTCATTTTAATAGCATATTGTGGATAATAACCTGAGAAACAAGTAGGTGCACATTATAAGGATAGAAATTCAGCACAGGCTTTTGGCAACAACGTGTCATTTTTTAGAGCTTAGTGTCTTACTTTCATGAATATGATGCTACTGCATTGCCCTGCTGCTGCTTTCTTTTCAAGCTGTTATGCTGTCTAATGTTTAGCACAGAGTCTTGTGCAGCAGAGCACGCCTTGCTTCAGGTTTGAGCACGTAAAGCCGCACAAATAACTTAGTTGAACATTTCCATTACACGCTAAACAACAAATCTGAGTATGTTATCAATCAATGACAAATTACTACTCTGTTTACAGGTAATATGATGTTCACATGAGGTTATTGTTTTTTTCTATTCAAATGCTAATCTTCTAATCTCGAGGTACGGTTTCAGCCAAAACATAATATGTTCATAAGCTAAGTGGAACTGAACAAAGTGCATTGACTTCTGCTCTTATAAGCCTCAGTGGATCGGCTGTTTCTGTCCAAGGAACAAAGCTCTTTTGTATCTTATGACGGCGGCCGCTGGAACAGACACATCAGCTCTAATAAGGCGTAACAGCTCTGTTTCCACTGCGGGTGGACACCAGAAAGGAACAAAATATTCACAGACATCCACTCACTGCAAAACTATGTTCCATCAAAAGCTCAGACTCTCTTATCATCTAAAGGCAGGACAAAAAAAGTTAAAGTAAGTTAAACTAAATGCCTTCACAGTTTTTATTTTCAAGCGTTGGCAAGAATGTCTTGTGTGAGGATTATATGTCTGTGCCTTTGTCAACACAGTTTCATAAAAATGACCGTAAAGTGGAATGGAACACAACTTCAACCTGTTCAAAACATTGAGAGCAAACAGGTAAGGCAAGCAAAGCAACATCGGTTAAGGCTCAATGCACGTATGTATTTAATGTTGCATGCACAGTGTAGCAGGCTGTGCCTGACTCGACAAAGTGTGATGCCTCACTTAATGGACCTAAAATTCAAATAAAGATGGAGAAGCCATCAGGAGGACACGAGCAGCTAACAACTAAAACCAGTCCCAGGTTTCCTCGTTGGTAGCTTTTTTCTCGGTCAGTCTCTCCTTTTTTCTTCTGAGCTTCCTCTGTCAACGTATTCTTGGGTTTCTTAGTCTTTGCCATGTCTGCAGGCTGCAGAGCCTGGTTACATTGCCCACTCGTCCGGCTCTGGTTCTGGCACGATACCTGCTTCAGTTTAGGGCTCTGGCTCCTCTCTGTCGGGTGCAAATACCAACAGTCCCCCAGTGATTTGATCTTTTGAACTTCCAATCTGGGCAGCAATGAGCTAAGTAGCTTAGTAGTTACCTGACAGAAGAAGTTCATTTTGGCCACTTGTATCTGCAATTTCATTCTTTTGGTCTCTACCCAAAGAGTTTTGCCTTCAAGCTCAAGTCCCTCTCCCTCACAATGGTCGAGTACAGCGTCTGCAATACTGCTGTCGTCGCTTGAACCGGTCCATCTCATGCTCCAATTTCCCATCATTCATGAACAACATCCTGGGATACTTAAGCTCTTTCGCTTGGGGAAGCTACTCACTCCCAACATGAAAGCTAGCAGAAAACAGTTTCTCCAAAAATCTGTAAAATACTTGGTAGTGTGACTCAGTGCTGTAAAACACTGTGTACCTCCTGTAGGAGATCTGTACCCCAAAGTAGTGCTGGAAAAGGTGTACAGGAAGTAGAGTGAAAATGACAGACCCTTCAGAGTACAGCATCCCATTAACCTTCTCTGGCCAAACCACAAGTACAACAGGATTACTGGTGGCGAGTGAGAGGTCCCAGTTCAACAAACGAACAAAGTGTGACTTGAAAGGGGCTGAAAATCTGGGTGCAGTAAACACTCACACCTAATATGTTTCAGTGATTACAGCTTAAATATTTGACTGCTGAAATAAAACTCAGCAAACCAGTTAGCAGCAGCACTTTCACACATCTGCTTTATTTGTGATCTAAACTGTGACAACAATGGATGAAAGCAGTAAACTGTGTTTGGATTGACAGCTTGATTAACCTGCCCACAAGCTGCTCACAGCCAGGAGTCTCAGCGGAGTCCGCCACCATTTCATTTCTCTACAACCTGAAGGCAGATAGCCTGAAACGCAGACCGGCTTTAGAACACAGCCTGTTTTTTTTTTCCTCCAGAGGCCAAATAATATGCTCACCAGCAGCATCTATGTTTTTACACACACCACACGATGAAAGTTGTAGATCTCACTGTGAATGAGTGAGTATAAATTAAAGGTTAGGAGATATTAATGGCAAGCATGCATGCACAATCCACAAAACAGGTAAATGACTTTGACAAATAAGGTTTACAACACAGAATAAGTCAGTAAACAAACCATCAATCCTTTTCTGCACACCCTGCAACGGCACTGCGGATCCTATTTAAAGTGTTAAAGGATATGCCGCTAGTGGAAGTGGTTTGCGAGTGAAAGAGGATCCGTCTCCCATCAAGTCAAGATGTTGATAGGGGATGAATGCACTTTGGCTAACTTCTATGCTTTACACACACTGAGGGTATCACTAAAGGACGAGTGTATCTGTTTCCCTCTTCAGGATGTTTTGAAAGTGAAAGTGGAGCCTTTCCCCTTGTGTGTATAGGGGTGCATATAGACACAGACACACACACAAACACACCAGCATCTTAACTCCCATCTGTCGCCTCTTTCTTTAAGCGGTGATGTTAATGTGGTGCAAGCCGCAGCTGCGTGTTGAGAACTGTAGGAGAAGACAAAAACAGAAAACACAGAAAGGTGATCGTAGAAAGTCTCCACTTTGAACCATCAGTGGCATTTTTAAAGAGCTTGTAGTACTTTTTTTTAATAATTGACATAAAAGACAAAAGAAAAAAAGAAGAAAAGAGTCCCCTTTGTGTTGTTTTGTGCTGTCAACTGCTGAGTGAATGCGGGAAGAAACAGGGGATTAGAAGAGTTTCTCAAGTAACCCCTTTCAAAGCTTCTCTTTTCTTTTTTTTACCTTCCACGCAAGCCTTGGCTTTTGTTCACATCGCTGCAATTTTTTTTTTAAAGATTAAAGATAAAAGCAATCACGTCACACAAATAACAAAGAAAGCACATTTCCCAATTGTGCTAGTGGAAATTAACCATCCTGACTTTTGGTTAATTTGTCCAGGTTCAAAGATATTCATCTCTCAGATGTCTGCTGCCACCCCAATAAGATGTAGGTGAATGATATTTCATTAATACGTCTTATGTTTCCATTTGTAGTCCGAGTAGTGGCCGATTGACCAATTGAGTTTGAGCAGGCTCTGGTTGCATGTAGGGAAACAACCCACGTGGAGAGCAAAAGAGATGGAGCGCATTGACTTAAATGTAATCCTAGACCCCAGCGGCTATCATGTGATGACAGTTTAGCTCTTTAGTAGCAATGCATCTGCATTTGTATATAGTTATGTGTTTACAGAGATTAGCTGAAATGTGTCTTGTCATTCTTGCATATCATGTTGCTCATCAGACTACAGAAGAGTCGCTTGGTACCGGATATCCACTCTCTACACCCGAACCCCTGAAACACCCAGAGGCTTAATTGTCATCAGACGATACGTGATGAGCTATACAGCTAACAGCTTGTTGCATAGTACATTCAATTTGTGCTAAACGTGTTCAGTGTTCCCACTGCAGCTTTGCAGCGTCCTAACTGTCAATTCATTGTCAGCCGTTTGGAGTAACACTATAAAAATAGCTTCTTTTTTTGTTCCGGCTATATTGGCGTCCAATATTAAACTACAGCATGTACTGAACGCTGAAAATTTCCTTATATTTGCTATAAGATTCAGCCACTGTAATTCTTTCTAAATACAGGACAGTTGTATCATACAGTCCAAACCATTGTCACTGGCCCGTGAGCTAAATGTCACACAAAAAAAAGCTGGTTATGAAAAGTGCCTCAGAGCATTAGTCTGTGTGGACCTGGTGTAAAGTAAACCTCTGACTCTGCCCTTTGAGCTGAGAGGATGCTGGGATTTAAATGAGATCAGGTTGAAGTTACAGCAAAAGGTCAAAGTTACGTTGTTACAGAGACGGCATTTATAAATTTGGACGTCTGTGCATGAAGACCCACAGCAACCTTAGAACTGAAAACAAAACTTTGTAAGGACCTAAAAGAAACAAATAATTGATCAAACAATAATTGTTTGAACCGTAGAAACAATATACTGCCAGGAATGGTCTGAAAAGTGTTCACTGCTGTTCTATCTTAATATGGTAACAACAGTAGCTACTATTCTTGGTGTCTACATAAATGTATTTACACTATTGAACTTTTTTTTTTGATAAATGGAGAGAAATAAGATGACTGTAGCACAGGGGTAGTTTATGCCTCCCTGAAAATCAAATTATATGCTGACGATGAGATTATTTTCATAAACAAACAAATAATAATAAATAACAATAATAATAAACAAAACTTTCACCTCCACTTCGCTAAAGGAAAACCATGTAGTACTTCTGTTTATCAAATGGTAATAATTTAAATTATTATCTAGTGCAGCACAATGTAGATACTTTGTTGGCATAATTTTCTGATATCTGATATATATATTCAGACTTCATTCAATATATTCAAGGTTTCATTCCATATATTCAGACTTCATTCAATATATTCAAAGTTTCATTCCAAATATTCAGACTTCATTCAATATATTCAAGGTTTCATTCCATATATTCAGACTTCATTCAATATCTTCAAGGTTTCATTCCATATATTCAGACTTCATTCGATATATTCAAGGTTCACTCTATATATTCAAAGTCATGTATCATGTGCAAATCTCGTTGTATAAGGAGGGCACATCATGAGGTTTACTATATTACACTATTAGTATGATGGTAGTTTACACACCAAAGAGCTCCATCATAGCCGGATAAAAGAAGCTGTGGGTTCAGCTGTGTCACTGTGAGGCAAACCACAGAAACCAACTCAAACACATCTCGGTCAGGGGGGTACAGATACTCAACCGCCCCTAAACAACACTGGAGGTGTGAGTCCTTCAGTAGTTTATCCACACAAGGCCCATCAAGGGCAGCAGCTCTTTAAATGGGCAAACCCTAATTACAGTTTGGACCGTCATGAAAAAGCTTCCGTTTTGACATCAAATACAAAGTCATTGAAGTACAAAGGCTTTCATTTTTTCCTTTGTTTCAGATGCCAGCGCAGTAGAAGGAGCGGAGGGCCGAGGAGGAAACAGCGGAAAGATAACGGGATTTAGAAAGAGCCGACAGAAAGAGAGAGAATCTGACATAGACAATAGTGGAGACGAAAATGGCTCAGCGAGACAAGGAGACAGACAAGAATGAACAAAAAATGGAAACATGATAAGAATGATGGATGTGGAGAGAAACAACTACACCCACACACACACACACACACCCACACACACACACACACACACACACACACACACACACACACACACACACACACACACACACACACACACACACACCCACACTCACAAATCAGACCAGTGAATGCCATTAAGTTTGGATTTAGACGAGATGTAGAAGAGATGGAGCAGATCCGAACACACGCAGATGATTCACAAATTTTATGACGCTTTATCAGTCATACAATGTGTGTGTGTGTGTGGGTGTATGTGTGTAATTCTGAGGGACTTTTCCTAATTGTTTTCCTTTCTATGTCAGTTACCGTTAACAATGGTCTATTCTGTGTTGCAGTGGACAGGAGACTGACACACCCACAGCCATGTCTGAGCACCGTCCAGAGTGTGTGTGTGTATGAAAGAGTGTGCGTGATATTTTTGGGCCAGTTATTCTGATGACACGTGATGATCATAACAGTTTCCAGTCAAGTGTGTCACAAAGAAATTTGCTGCGTGTTCCTGTTTGGCAGTCGCCTGGACAGACTGTTTGTACTGCAGATCCTGTGGAGGTGAGGGTGTGTGTGTGTGTATGTGTGTGTGTGTGTGTTTGAGTGTGTGAGTGTGTTTAGAAAATCGCCTGTGTGTTTATGGGTGTGCTTCTGAATGTGTGTGTGCTCCTCCCACATAATATCCGCTTCTACCTTTGTACTCTTACTGCGAATTTGTTTCTGTTTTGTCTCCGAAAAACAGAAACAAACTGGACTTGGTGGTCGAGAGGAAAATGACAAATGTCTGTCTCGTTATTTTCCTTCCTAACCTGTCAAAAAATATAAAACAAATGTAAATGGCAGCATTTATGTACAGCTTTATTCAAAGCATTTAACAATTTACGCATTCACACGTCAGAAATCAACAAACGGCGAGGTTCTGGCCTGACCGTCGGGAGAAATTTGTGGTTCAGTGCTTTGTACAAGGACCTCAACTAGAGGTGGGAATCAAGCCACCACTAGAAATGTGTTTATTTTGAGGCTTCTGGTATTTATATCTTCAGGAAAGCCCAGTAGAGACCCGTTGGACAAACAAAGGTTCAGAAGGATAATGATTAAAGTCAGGAAACAACACTTACACTTGCCAGAGGATAGCAATCAAATGTGTAAACGGTAACCCACTACTCGGTTTCTCTGTTTTGTTACAGGTCGGCCAGACCTGGTAAAAGAAGATGCTGGTAAAATCCTTAGCAAGTAACCTATAGTGACGAGGTCAAAGGTCACGGCCACAGCGCCCTCACAGTGTGTAGCTGTGATCCACATGGGTTGGAAGAGAGGAGCAAAAGGTGGGGAGTACTTCTGGATTTTAGACTTCAGTCAGTTTCAATCTTGATCTTTGATCTTTATCTAAAAATCCCCATTAAACTCCATTAGTCAGACACAAAATAAACAATTTGCCTGGCTTACTGTAATCCAGGAAAATAGATTTGTTACAGTAAATCTCCTGGCGCAGCCTCTTTTCATTGTTGTCTTGCACATCAAAAGTCTCCCTGGTGCTTTTAAATTTTTTTACCCTCCCTCTCTTCTCGACCTCTCACTCTTTACCACCCACCTGTCTCAATCCCTTACCAACTTGTCTCTTTCATATCTAAGAGAGACAGATTTAAGATCCGCGCAGAGACAAAAACACACCCCTTGACGACGACACACACACACACAGTATCCTCACACCAACATCTCAGGCCAAGTTCTTGACAACAGACTCCCAGCAGTCTCTGCCTCCTCCACAGCTTCATAATTGACCTTCTGTGTGTGTCTGGCCATCTGTGTGACTCCAGTCGCCCTGTTTGAACATTTTTACTGCGAGTACTGCTCGCTGGTCGATCTCCACTTATTCATCCTTGCCCTCTCTTTCTCCTTTTCTGTCCGCGTATCCGTTTAAATCCTGCAGGCCTAAATGGAGATGACAGTATCGACCAGTTTCTCCATAAAACTCCCCTCTCGCCTACTCGCTCTTCTAATGGGAGGGAAAAAAAAAACACTGCAGTGTTATGCAGTTTTACCGAGTCATGCTTGTGTTCAGACTGCAATATTGTGTCAATCATGTCTTCTTCTTCAAAAATTGAAAGAAGATCAAAGTATAAGAAGAGTTATATCTTCAGCTATAAAATAAAACATAACAGACAGCCATAAATCACAGAGGAGTCAGTGTCTTGTGCTGTGATGTTCTGAATGTTTCTGCTACCAAACTCCCGGAAAGCAGTGAAGCAGCACGGAGAGCGGTAAAGGGTAATTTTGTTTTCTTTTCTCAGAATCTAATCTGCAGGAAGCTGCTAATGTTAATGATGATAATGGTCCTGATGCTGACGACTTTGATGATGATGACTATGTTGATGAAGATGCACTGTGCCTCTGCAGCATACAGTGATCCGACAACTGCACAGAGTGGATCAACAGCGCCCCTCTGTGGAGAGGACGGAACAAAAGGACAAGTTGAGTGAAAGAAATGCAAGATTCAGATTTTATGCGTGAACACTCACAGTTTGCCCTCTGACTTGTTTTCTTTTTGTTAAATTATTAGCAACAAAGTTGTTTTATTTTTATGTTTAGAAGTTTCAGAGCTGTGGTGCGTCCTTCACAGCACTGATTAACTCAACAATACTTTACATGTCATTTTTTTGTAACCTAAAAATTTAAAGATAGAATAATAATTAAAAAAAAGAAAATATTTCAAAATTGTATACTTTTGCACAGGTGCTACATATTTTCTGGGTCAAATTTGACAAATTTGTCATAAAGATTACAAATGGTACCTGAGCTTGAGTTTATGGCAAAAAGACTGGATCAGATCTTCTGTGATGAGGAAGCTGATAGTGATTTTGAGGAGGGTCTGTAAGTAAGGACAGTGTCTAACAGTTGCGATGGTTATACGTGGTGTTATTACAATAGTTCCAGAAAGTTCTTGCCATTTTCACTATCGATAAGATATATTTAAATCGCTGTGACTGTTTTCATGTCTTAGGTAAAACAGGACATGATATAGTGTGATATAGATGTTTTTTTCCTAGAAAAACGAGTGGTGTAGAATCTATACACTATACAGCGCATCACATCATACACTCTCATGCTATCTAAAGCATAAATTAAGGATCAATAATAAGTTTATCAACGTCAGATGGGCTATTTATATATTCTAAATAGATCTGTAGTTCAAAATTTTATGAGGATTTTCTTGGTCTGGGTCAAAACTGACTCAGACCATACTGTGAAGGCTGTGTTCTGGTCACTTACCCTTTAGTGGTATGCTACTTTATTTTTCCAAATGTTGACCATAAGTGGCAATTTTAAATTCACCAAATGGCTTTCTGTGTACCATGACACTGATGAAGGCAAACCTTTTTCTTTCATACCACACTTTAGATGGTTCATGCACCCCACAATCTTTGTTGGTCAACCACTGATGTGAGGTGTGTCAACTAGTAGCATCTTTTGTTTCCTTGAAACATCTCAATATATTTTATAATATATGCTAGACAGATGATGATGATAGTGATAATGACACTGCAGCGCTTGTCTGGCACATACTGCCCAAACAGTTAAATAGTGCCCTCCTGTGTCATAGACAGAAAACATGAAGTTCACAGAATAAGGTCGTCATGAAATACTGTATGTATTATAATAGTTCTCTTATTCCTGCTACAAGTATCTCTCTATGTACACCGAATGTTTAATGTTTTATCCGGTGTTTGGATAAATATGGTTGTGTCTGTGCGTGCGTGTCAGATCTACATGATCATAAATGTGGGATGAGGGATGAGGAGGGAGAATGTCTGCAGGCTGGAATACAATAAGATCAAGATGGATTGAACTCATCGCTGAAAACCAGGAGCAGATGGACAGATCCATCTCTCACCAGCCAGCATCTGTGTGTCTGTGTGGTGATACTGTACATTTCCAAATGTGGAGACCAAGAAAAAACAGACATAAACAAAAACATCCACATACCTACTTATTTATCTTTATTTGGCTCTGTGTCACCGTTAACAATTATTCATCGCTGTCTTCCATCAGCAGAAACACACAACACTGCTGCTCTGCAGTAACCTGTAAAATCTCACCAAGCTACAGTCCTGTAAACTGCGAATCAGAAAAGGTTACTGCAGCAATTAACAAGAAACAATTACTCTCTGTGCAGCTGGCTGACATTGCAATACCTCATAAAGTCCAATGAGTGGCAGCACTTCACAGCGCTACAGCTGCTCTGTACATGCAGGGAGGGAGATTTATTTTCTTGTCAAATTACTGGGATTCTGACATATTAGATAAAAGATGAAGATACAGTTTCAACACTCACAGCTGTGCTCTCTGATTTCTTTTATATAATTCAACATGAACATATCTGTAACGTTCTAGTGGATAAGCAGGTGATGTATTTCAGGGTGTATATAAACTAAATGATAAGACTGGAATGAGGCTATACGGAGCAACAGAAACTGGCTTCATATGTATCATGTGCTTGTCAGATTGTCTAACACGTCCCACCTAAACCCCTTTAAAACAGTCAGCAATCTTTTGCAGCTATTTAGTACTCCACTTTAATAAGACGAGGGACCTATAAAAGGAAGATATGAGATATGATGACTTTTAGTCCCTAGTATGGATTAAGATTCAAAAAACGGATCTTACAGTAGCATCTTTTGTTAGATCCTCTCTGCCTGCATGCTTCATACCTAACAGTTTCAGCTGGTAATTCAAGCTTAATGTTGATTTTTTCCAACCTCAAGCTTTAGAAAGCTTCTCCAGAACAACAAGAAGGCATTAATCAACTGTATTCACAGGTTGAGCTCATGTTGAGTGGAGTGAACCTGGCGTGTAATATTGGTGTTCTTTTAAGTGCTTTATAGCATTTGCAGGCTGTGAGCATGCCGGCAAATACAATGTCAGAATCAAGAATGCTAACAAGACTTAATGCACTAATAGAAAATCAAACTGTGGTTGTGTTTAGTACAGTCATAATGGAACAGGTTGTGTCCATGACACATACATTATCCCACAACGCAATGCTCTTAAATCCAACATTTTGCAACTCAGCATCTGAAATCTAATTTCTCTGCTTGGTATAGCTAAAAACACTGAGTGTCTGTTAAGTAGTGAATGAGTAAATGAGCGAGTGATTCTGGACACAGCTTGACATTTTACGGCCAACCGCAGATTTTAAACCTTTGCAAAAAGCAAATAAATGATAATTTATTCCTCTTGTAATTTATTTCCAGAGCTGTTTCTGAAGCCATCATCCTACCAGCTTAGATATGGTCATACTGGAAACATGGTTAAAATAAGCAGTTATACTGAATTCATGAGGAACAAAGCTATTGTAAAGGTACATGTTCAACAAATGTTTAGCCCGCCTCCTGTAAAAAGGTCCAAAAAACCTATTTTAAAAAGCTACATGACTCAAACTAATGGCACAATTGACCTTATCAGCAAACTTCAAATGGATCCACTTCTAGCGGCAAAGCTCTTCCAAAAGCAATTTGGATCGTAGAGTAATGTGATTTTGAAAAAAAGCAATCTCCCAAAACAACTGCAGTGGAAAAAAAAAACAGCCAGAGCAGGAGCAGTAACTTCAGGATGTGATTTAACTACCCAGTGTGCTATTTTGAGTGGATAACTACTGTAAGTGGCAAACTGTTATTCCAGTCAGTGAAGATTTATTTTACTGGAGTTGCAAAATGGGGAGAAATAACCAGGGAGTCAGAGGAAGGGAAGGTGAAAGGAAGGTCAGGGAGATAAAGGAGACAAAATAGAGGCAGGCAGAAACCACTGTGGGGAAATTAACGCCATCCACCAAACAAATGTTGGTAAATTTAGGCTGAATCTATCTGTTACATCTGTCTATTCTACCTGCCACTCGGAAAGAAAGATTACCAACCACAGATTCAAGGCACCATTTCAATCTTTTTTCACATGAAACCCAGTATCTGCACTGATGCATCTCAAACAGCAACTGTGTGGAGATGCTTTCTAGCTGACTCTTACTCATAAACAGTAAGAAAATGAAATTCCCCCTTCAGGCTCATTGAGTTTTACTCCACATAATGCCAGTTACTGCGGTAATTAGGCATTTAGAGCAGACCTTAATTCACTAAACTTCTTTACCAGGCCATGTGTTGACTTTCCACCTTAGGATTAGCGTTTCATTGTTTCTACATCTATGGCAGATGTGTTTGTTAGTTATCATACAAATGAGCTAGAGTCCAGATGAAGTGCCACAGATGCTCTGTTTCAACAGGTGCCACAGGGTCACACGTGCATGCAGAAAGACAGAAGTAAGCCTAGGACAGAACTCCTTCATCCACCAACAGACCCGAGAGGAGAAAACATCTCCTGCCTTGCAGTGTAAACAGGATAACTCTTTAAAACCTGTTTGACCTGCTGCCATGTGTAGCTCAGCCCTTTTAGATTTGGGTTCATATCTCCCAGGATTACTTTGTAATACTGCAGCGATCCCTCTACTAGTTTTCCATTCTACTAGCTGCCGCTGTCCAGCATCTCTTTTGTATTTTGTTTTCTTCGTGGCACTTCTCCAGTCTAGCATCCGATCTGCTTCACTGCTATTCCACCTCATGCCTATGTCCTCACAAGAGGTTCCTGTGAAGCAGTCCGACACCCTGAGTACCAGTGGGCATCATAATGTGCTAGGTCTAAATGTGCCACATTACCAGAACTGATAATAGCCATCTACTTTAGAGAGTCCACCGAGACCTTGAATGAACTTAAGCCCGACAAGCTCAGATTGGCTGGCATGCACAAAAACTAATTCAAAATACAAATTGACATTTCGATCTTTTTTGCCCCCCAGCTGCCTCTTTCTTGAACACACCCCACGTTTCACTGACAGTTCATGGTACATGGCTAGTTCACAGGCTAACACGACTTTGGCCCTAATGACATTCATTATAAGCTTAATGAGATGTACAACAGGTCGCCGTGGCAGCAAAGATGGATGTTGATAATTACGTTCTGGGCAAAGGTTGACTGGAGAACATGCTACTTAGATAGAGTCTGCCCTTTCTCTTCGAACAGGTTATGAATCCTGGAGCGACCGAGGATGACAGACAGACAGATACAGAGTGTGAAAGTAACAAAATGTCAGACAGATGAGGTCGGCGTTACAGACAGAAATATGCAGGCTTACTGCAGGATACAGGAAAATGTTCTCCAACAAAAGATTTAAGATTTAAGCCCTTCAGACAGATCCATCAGTGGCAGAATAATAGTCACTGACATGACCATTTGATAAACAGTCTGTTTATGCAATTTACTAATAAATATATCGCAGTTAGCAAGTTAGCTCAGCTGATATTCCAGGTATATCTTCCATACCTATCTTCCAAGTATATACATACAAATGTATCTTCCTAACATGATGAATTAAATAAAGAATATTGCCACCATGGCTATTTAATGTACAGGTATTCAATACTGAATACTGATATGATCATATGATTTGACAGAAAAAATGTTGCTTTTAAAACTGAAATGTGTAACACAGGGGAAAAATACTTATTTACTGCCCCACTCTGGTGTCTTTACTTTAAATAGAAAGTAATTCTGACTCCTTAGAAAACCCCTTAACATCTCCGATCAGCCACACTGTCCATCAGTAAACAGTGTCCTTGAACAGGGCATGAAGCCTCGCGTGTTTACTCAGCGTTAAGTTGCTCTGGATGGAAGCATCAGCCAAACGTAAGTGGAAAATGTGACAGCAGGTTCAGACCACGGTTGCAGCGATGGGCTTTTCTTTTTAATGCAACAAAAAACCGAGCAGGGATGGAAAGCAATCTCAGAGCCCGTCCCGTGTGGCGAGAGCATAACATATGCAGTAAAAAGTGATTGTGGTCATGAGGTATGGCTGCTTTCTGAGTGAGTACCACACTGGTGTTTATTTCAATCCAGCTCTGCCAAGGGCACCCCAATGTCACTGTGCTTGTCAATCACTGGAAATCTCTGTTCAGAAATAAAAAGGGTAATAAAAAGGGTGATAAATGTAATTGGAAAGAGAGTAATATGTAAATAAAGTTATCGCAAAGACAAACATGTCCTCTTTATCCATTTAATTCCCTGTGTACTTTTAATTTTAACTCGGATGAATCAAAGTGTGTGTTCACCTGTGTGTCTTTACAAGACACTGTCTGTGCATTGTTGGTAACTTACCTCTGGGTTTGCTTCAGTTTCTAATGCTTTCCTACAAACATTAAAACCTTTTACACTTCTTGCATACCAACATAACATCTGAGTGAGAGTGATTTATTGTGGTGTGCACCCATGTTGATGCCATGAGCCTCACGGGAGTAGATTGTCACCAGAAAAAATAAACACTAACACCTGTAAAACCACCATTTACACTAACAAGTGTCCAGGGATCTGATCTGCACTGCAGAATAGAGCTTTACCTTTGTTTCAGCTGCTCCAGATTAACTGTTGTTGTTGCTGTTTCTCAGTACAAAAAGAGCCATTTTTAATAAGATGTTAACGTGCAGTCAAATCCAATCCACCACAGAATCAACATGCATGTTTCACGTTCCTTCTGGATTTGTCATTTTTCCAATAATGCTTACTCCTAAACAAAACACACACTGGAATAACGTGCGTTTACACCCAAGTCTAGGAAGGTATCAGTCGCCTCTAGTGCGATAAGCAACTTTTAAAGATGCCCAACTTCCACATTGCCAGGGAGAGGGTTGTTAAAAAGGAATATGAGCGGAATAACTTTGCATTAGAGATGAGGAAAAACTGTCCTGCCAGCAAAGGCGATACAGTAATTGAATATCCTGAGGTGAGTGGTGAATGAAATGCAGACACATGGATACAATGTGAATGCAGGGTGTGAGCGGGTGCCCTAGCACTAAATTAACACTAAATATCTATAGTCGGTTGACAGACTTAATCAATACTCCAAATTCTGACTTTCATCCCCATTCACAGACAGAAGGATCTGGCAAGAAGATCATGTTTAAGAATGGTTTTAATGCCCTGAGTAAAACAGGCTAGCGCTGCATGTACTAGGCCCTGCTTCTTCAGTGTAAAATAAGTGATAACAACTTCCAACAAGGGAAAAAAAACACTGCAGCATGCAAAATGTAGAAATGTTATTAAATTAGTTTATTGCTAATTGAAATTTGTGACACAGCAGTGATATTTTTAACACAGATGAGACTGTGAATGAATGAATAGGGTAAACAAAACAACACATACAGGCAAAATCAGCAACGATATTCACTTGGTGAGGTTCATTGTTTTGATTTAGGGATACAAAATATCTTGTCCAGTTCTCGTGGTTTCTAATCTCTCAGGCCTCAGTGTTGTAAACAGAAAAGTCAGAGACCAAGGTCACGTGCAGTTCCCATGGAAACTGATTGACCGGCCTCTTGACTTTTCCCTGCTGACCTCTGCCCTCCTTGATCATCAGCTGGATGTCCTCGTCGTCAAGGATACGGATGAGGTCGCCCTCGGGATCGCGGTAGTTCAGGGCGATGTCGTCCATCTTGAAGACGTTTCTGAGGAGAGACAAGAACAGGGAGGGAATGACCCCATGTTTTACTTTATTCTTCTAATCTTTTAAGTATAATGCATCACAGCAATCCAACTTAAACTGAAACAACTAAAGATTGATTAAATTCCGAACTCAAACACATCCAAAAACTTATGCTGGATACAGAAAAGCGAGAGAGATTAGAGCCCAACCGATACATTAGTTGGCCGATATTATCAACTGAAACTGGCCTGGATATATCAATATTGGAGTATATGTTATCCGATAAGTGACAATAAAAAAAACTGCAATTTACAAAACATAGCAAGCAAAAAAGATAGAAGAAGAGAGAAGAGGCAGATTTCTGTAAATTAAACTAAGATTGGTTGACAATGTAGATGTTATACTATTTAACATGCCCAGCTTTCTGAGTACCTTTGTAAAGTAATATCTGTGCAAAATCCACATTAAAAAAAAGGTCTATTTAGTCAAGCTCAAAATGCAGAAAATCTGTATCAGTTTAATCTTAATATATCTTAAAAACAAATACAGAGAAATAAAGACAGAGCAGCAACAACCTCTCTTTAATTCAAAAAAGCATTAGAGATACTAATTGTGCTTGTTTGAGGTGACAAAAATCACTGCACGTAACAACTTATGATATAATGTATATATGTATATGTATATAATGTATATAACATATAATGTGATACAGAGAGGTGGACAACTTCGAGTGGCTGTAATCTATAAATTTACTAATGATTCTTTGTTTCAGTTTATTTTCTCTTTTATTATGGTTTTACATTTTATTATTAACATAATTGTATTGTTATTGTGTGGCGGTTCTTCTTAATAAAAATATAACCATGCTTTTATATGTTTCTTCTTTTATATTAAGTGGTGGTCTGCTTTAATGTTAAAAGCAATAAAGATATTTAATGACACATTAGAAGAAAGCTCTGCACCATACTTCCAGTGAAGGAAATTACTTGCACCGCAAGGCTTTTGTTGATGTATTACAGTTTAATTAAAATTTTTGCTGTCAAAATTATCACCAAGAAAACATGTGCTCGACCAAAGGAAATTAGTAATAAGTGCAGATATGAACTGCACCACCTTCTCTATATTCACTTTTCCTTTTCCAGGAACACACAGTTGTTGTTTTTTTTCAGGTTAATAAGAGAGAAAAAACAGTGATAGTCATAGTTTATGAGCTTTTCTTTTTGGAGTCCGGAGGCAGAGCATGATGATGTATTACATCCGATGAAGGGCAAGCAAAGAGGTATTCAAAGTCGCTTCCTGCCACCAGCAATAAAGGATGTTTTATAGGACGTGCATTAGCAGTCCCAGTGGAAAAAGCATATGGCATCCCTTTCTTTTAGTAGCAGTGTGATCACAATGTATACAGTTACACACTGTACAAACTCAGAAAGAGTTGATGCAAGTGTTAATAGTGTTGTTCAGTAGTATCACCACCAGCAGCGTGAAGCGTCTCTCTGCTTGAACAGTGATAGTGTGTGATGAAATAACAGAAATATAAATGTGTTACAACACATTAATGCTAACCTTGCAAACTTAAAATCACACACGAAACAAAATTAGTAATAATCACAAGTAAATGTGATGAAACAGCTTATTAAACTCATTCAAATTTAGACTCATTTATACTTGAGGCAACAATTATATTTGCATTTATTTCATTATCTGGCAGTTTAGCTACACTCTTGTGTACACTACCTGTTTTGCATGACACAATCCTATCTCTTCGCTTTTCCTAGGTACTATCTCCCCATGCCACCATCACCATCACTACTCTCTCTTCCCCCGTTGTCTTCATTCTCCCCCTCCCCTTTATCAGTGCCAAGCCATATTAAGACTCAAGACCAGGGTCTCATCAATCCTACTGCAGGGAACAATAGGCATGAACACAGAAAAACAATAATGAGCAGATAAGCGGAAGAAATGAACTGATTATGAATGGGGAGGGCTAATCACCACAGCGCTCACCTATCTAAATTACTAGATAATGAGAAATAGAGGGAGCGAGACGATGAATGAGAACAAGAACAGATATGATTGCAATGAGCACATGCGCCCCGTGATGGTGGTGCAGTGGGAGAGCGGGAAAAAAAACGCTGAGGGATACGAGTGAAATGCTGAAAGTGTGATCACAAACGTCAGCAATCACCTCGGCTCGTCAGTACATCTCCAGGAGAAACTCTAGATATGGAAATCTGCCCTGCTGAGCGAAAAAATGTGAAATCAAAAGGCTTTATTTGTGACTGAATCACCATATTTTGATGTTTATTGAAGCCATTTTAGCACTTCAGAAATGTTTTTCAAAGGAGATGTCAAAGATTATTAGTAGGCAGTTAGCACTTTTTCATTCAAATAATTCTGTGACAGAGAAAATGAAGTAGGAAACTGATAAAATGATAATAAGAGGCTTTTGAGATTTTAAGGTTTCCAATGCAAAAATATGCTTCACTGCCTTCATCAAATATCTCATGTTCTATTATCACATTTTTTGAAAGGTGTTGCAATTCACTCCCAGGTGTGAGGTTGCATACAATCATTTCCTCCTCCACAGTGAAACCACATTCAGCTCTCAACACCCACAAAATCCCTTGCATTTCTCTTCTGACACCAATGTAAATAAAATCAAATAAAAACATCACATGAAAAACACATACCTTTAGTGTCCAGAGTGACAAAGAGTGACAGAAGTTTCAGAAAGGTCGAGATAGACTTTGGTATACACCCACCTCATACGAGACAGCAGTTCCTTGTACGTCGGCTGGATAGTGAGGGCCTCTTGTACACACACATCCCTGCAAGAAGGAACACACAATCATCTATTTGAAGTACATCTACACTTCACATTTCATTTTTCTCTATTTAAAGCATGTGTTCTGTTTTCATTAGTGTATAATAACTGAAAATGATAATCGTTATGTTTTTTTTTACCTTAGAATGAGACTTTTGTATCTGCAGATGCCTTCCAGAAAGCCAGACATGTTTTGAACTGCTTTTTTTCTACAGAAGTGAAACTAAACAACGGCTTGAGCCTTATGAAATTTTCATATGCTGCTTCATATGCTGTAGTTTCTCTCTCACGCTAAGAGGGACAGGAGGTCGGGTTGCAATCTGCAACTACACCACTAGGTGTCACTAAGTTCTACACACGGCTCCTTAAAAATAACTTTTAACTGAGGATAAAAAACAAAAAAAAACAAACAAACAAACACTCAAACTGTTGAAGATTTCTACAAATTGCAAACTAAGTTTTTGAAAGGTCCTGAGAAGTGTGTGGTCTACTTTCAGTAAGAATTCACTTCTTTGCTATCTTCCAAGTCAATTTTCCAGCAGCATCACTGCTCCATCATGGGCTTCGTACCGCTCAAGATGATTGTGATTGGTTTAACAAAATACGAATAAGAAAGCAGATGATAATGGTTTCAGCCAAACCTCTAACCAACGCTGGCACTGCAAATTGTGGAGAGGCAAGACTATAGTTCAAGTGGGGGCTTGTAAGTATGGTACCCAAAACCTAAGAATGAAATATAACTGACACTCTGCTCTACAAATGTTTCTGTTTTGTTTAGAGATTTTATGACAGAAGACAGACATCCTGCATGTCTAAACATACCTGGTGTCGACTCCAGAGGGGAGTGAGCAGGAAGCAGCGCAGGCAGCTGTAGGTGGGGCCTTCACCCTCACGTTCTGTGTCTGTCTCTGGGAGGGGCTTGATGATCTTCACAAAGGATTGCGGGAAAATACCTGTCTGATTGTTCACTGTGCCCTGAAGAGGACACAGGAGGACGGACGAGGAGCGGAAAGGAGAGAAGAGAAGAAAGAGATCATGAGAAACAGCAAATGATTCCCAGAAGATGATGAAGAACTGATGCAATGATGAGACGGGCACACAAGAAAACACAAGGAAGCGGCACGGACGTGCATCAAGAGAGAAGCTTTGCAGACTAATTAGCCTGTTCGTAATATCCTGCCGATGTTACAAGCACTCAGCGGCTACACAGCCTTTTTACTACACCCCTGGTGTCTGAGAGTGTGCATGTGTGTGTGTGTCTTTACAAGGCAACACTTTTATGTAAATTAATAAATAAAAATTAATCCTGTGATCAGGCAACAGTAAAACGAATAATCATTTTAAATCTGCACTGAGATGTTGGACACTTAGCCAGACATTTGCTAGATAGTAAGTAAGACATTAACTGTACCTCATGCTGCAACCCAGAGCATCACTTGTAAAGATTATTGCAACGGTTATGTGCAAAATGAAAGCTTGCTCGGCACGTGGAAAATACTTGAATGGCTTGTTTGGTTGAAGGACAGCAGACCCATTGTTAATAGAAATGGTTGAACTACAGTGGGATCATCCTTTGTGGGTGAAAATGAGGAAGCCGAAAGAAGGTAGAAGAAGTTCATACAGTGTTATATTTAATTTCACAAAAAACCTTCGGTTCACAATTCAAGTCAAACGTGTTTCATTTTCTCTTCCACTCTTTGTCTACTGCTGAGGTTAATAGTGGCAAAAAAGACATTTTTCCTCAAGTTTCCAATATTTTTTATTGCCTTCCATGAAGTTGAGTTACTCACTATATACAGAGAGTCTCATACAGGAACAGTAAAGGTATTTAGTCCCTCATACAGATTATACTGCAGAAAAGCCTGGCTCCTAGGTACTACTTTATTTCTTAAATTGTACTTCTTCTACTACTTCAAATCACATCACCGTTATTTTGACTACGATGCAATGAGCAAGTACGTTCCTCATACTGTAGGTGGAAATGTAGGTAGCTTGTTAACATTAGCTGTGTTCTTATTATGTTTTTTTGTAACTGCTGACTTAGGGCGAGAGGCGGGGTACACCCCGAACAAGACACATAGAGACAAACAACCATGCACACTCACATTCACACCTACGGGCAATTTAGAGTCACCAGTCAACCTGTTAAGTGCACGTCTTTGGACTGTGGGAGGAAGCTGGAGTACCCAGAGAAAACCCACGCAGACATGCAAACTCCACACAGATAGGCCCCAGCCAAGGTTTGAACCAGGAAACTTGCAACCTCTTGTGCTTAAAAAAAGGTGTTTGACTCTTTATTTTTAACAGTTAGAGTGTTTCATCCATCCGTTATCTGTAACTGCTTATCCTCATCAGGGTCTCGCTGGGGCTGGACTTTGGGCCAGAGGCGGGGTACACCCTGGACAAGTCGCCAGCTCATCACAGAGCAAGAGTGTTTCAGTTTAAGCTTCATACACAACTTTATTTTTTTCATTTATGGTGAAAATCCAGTCATATGACTGACTGAGAAACAATGTGATTCCAGTGAGAAGCTGCAGCAGAGGGGTTAGTTTCTCATTTCTACAGATCAGTCAGGTAGTCCCACACACAATTCATCATTTTTAATAAGGTCTGAGTGTGAAATCACACCTTTAAGTCTTCACTTTTTCGGCCATCCGTCACAGAAGCTGCTCACCACTATTCTCTTTTTCTTTGAGAACCCTGAAACCGTTCAGGTCTCTTTCTCTCTCTCCACCCGTAGCCGCTCTGTCCACTGACTAAATCAAAGGCACTCAGTCAACTTTTCACAAGTTGTAAGTGTTACATTAACCCCCATAAAACACTTAATACTGGAATGATTTGCCAAAAAAGAACAAACAAGAAAGTGTTTTACATTTTTGTATGAGGTTATTATTATCAGCCTCTTCTATTACGATTTTTGGATCTCTTTAGAAAACCAGGGGCACCATAAGTGCATTGTCCTCCTCCATGTTGATTCTCACTCTCCCTCTCTCCCACTGCATTGGTTTCCACCTCCTCCCTCCATCTCTCTCTCTCTCCATCTTTCTCTCTCTCTCTCTCTCTCTCCATCTCTCTCTCTCTCTCCATCTCTCTCTCTCTCCCACTCACCCACCCACTCTCGGATTCTCTCTCACACTCTATCTCAACACCTTCCATATTTTTATTCAACATGTTTCCCGACCTTTCTTTAGGCACTGTGTGACAAAGCAGAATTTCTACAACAACAGTTTGCCTAAACCAATGTTCCAAGTTACATTCCTATGTTGAGCGGCTAATTAAAATGCCCCACATCCCGTTTTTGGACGGTGGTGACTTACACGTGACACGAGCGGTGTGTAATCAGGACATTTTGCTCATTAAGTAATTGTTCCTCTAAAGGAAACTGGAGCAGGGCACCTCGAATCACCTCGGAGGAGATACTCTGTGGTCACTGCTGCCATGTGGGGATGACACAGATTTGTTTTTTTTTAGTTGCATTATATTCTGTGATTAACTTTTTGACTGCTGCAACGCACGGAGCCGCTGCTTGTGCATTTAAAACTCGTCAAAGTAAGGATACATATGACAAAAGAACAAAACGATGAACTCTTGATGAAAATGGAAATACACACTACATGGCCAAGTGTGTGCGTACGTTAACATCACACCCCTGTCACAGTTTTTAATATGTCATCCTAAAACTACTGACATTCATCTGCTGCGACACCGCTCTTCTGAGAATGATTTCTATGAGATCTGACCACATATGTTTGACCATCTTTTTTATTCATTCACAGCCCCCCGCTCCCATTTATCCCTTTACTTTCATCTTTCTGTCCCCCCATCACTCACTCTCTTTCATCTATCTCTCCTCCTCTGTTCTTTCTCCTCAGCCCCTCACCCACCAGCATCCCGGTCAAGATGCCTCCTTTTCTCTCTCTTGTTCCATTTTTCCTCTCTTTTTCTTCTTCTTGGCTCACACTGTGTCCTCTCCCTCTCCACCTCCTCTATTTCTTTCCCATCCCTCCCTCTCACCCATCTTTCTCTGCCTTCCACTCTCCCACTCTTTCCCTCCCTCACTCTTCTCTCCCCCCTCCCTCCTTTTCTTTCTCTCTCTCTCTCTCTCTCTCTCTCTCTCTCTCTCTCTCTCTCTCTCTCTCTCTCTCTCTCTCTCTCTCTCTCTCTCTCTCTCTCTCTCTCTCTCTCTCTCTCTCTCTCTCTCTCTCTCTCTCTCTCTCTCCGTTCTTACCTCCAGCCAGTCGGCGTTAACTCGTTGCAGCAGGAAGATCACCTCTCCCCTCTTCAGGTTCAACTCCGCCTCGCTGTTGCCGCGAAAGTCAAACATCGCCTGGGACACACACACACACACACACACACAAAAGAAACCACACACACAAGTCAGTGAAAGGAGGGAGGAACAAGAGAGGAGAGAGACGGACACACTCATCACTAAGAGAGAAGAGACGGTGAGAGCGGACAGGTAAGACTTAACACACTTTTTGCTGATGGAGAAAAAATGTGTGAGTGTATATAAGTAAGAAAGACAGAGAGGAGTAACAGTATGATGAAGTAAAGATTTGTGAAGCAATTAGGAGAATTAACACAGAAGTTTGGACTGTACAAAGGCCGGTGTGCATGTATGTTATCGAGAGGGAGTGACGGGATGCAAGAGAAGGCAAGAATGAATTTGTCTACTTGAAGAAGTTAAGCTTTGCGAAGAGAGAGAGTGAAGATGTGTTTGTGTGAGTGAGACGAAAGAAAGAAACAAAGACAGTGAAAGAAAGCAAAGGAACGAGAGATAAGGGATTCTGGAGAAGCGTCATTTCATGTGTTCAGATATTCAGCTCTTCTGTCTCTGTTTGTGTGGAGGGTGAGGTGAAATACCATAATCAACTAGCAATGTGTAATAGTATTTGATAGTATAAAAGAGTATTTCATTAAATGTACTGAAAAAAGCCCATCACTGTTATCCAAGGAGATGTCTTTGAATATTTTGTTTTGTCCGACCAACAATCCAAAACCCAAGAGGTTACATTTTGAGCAAAACTGAAAAGAAGCAAGTCACCACAACCGGAAACACTTTCACATAAACTGTGGATACTGTCAGTGGCACCATTAGAACTGTTTTAAAATATTCTCAAGCCCCCTAAATAGTTTGGTGTTGTTTCCTTTTTTTTTTTTTAACAAAAAAAATGCAGACAAATATAATATATAATAATATAATTTCAGTTGAAATAAATAATCATATAACCTGTCATTAAGGACTTAAATGTGATCATAATCTGTCAGTGTCCCTTCACTTCATAGTGTACGGTACAGAGAGCCCCTCTGGTGCGTTGTTATCAGTCCTTTCCACTTGTTCAGAACATTACTGAAATCCAGTCCTGGTTTTTCCTGTGACCTTGCTTGCAGCTCGGTACCTGCAGCCGCTGGTACTTCTACCGTTGCACACAGAGCCGGATAGAACACCGTTAGGAGAAGAACATGAATGGATGGATATAAGAAAGTTTTTTATGAAACTAAGTATTCATCACTGCAGGTAGTAACAGTTAGTTAGCTCCAGCCTCCAGCTAACAGCAGAAAGTCCCATGTAAATAATACAAACCTGGCTTACACACTACAGACAATCTCTGCACACCTCTTACCTTTACTGTTTCGGGGCAAAAGTTACATTCCAGCTGTAAAAGAACGCTGCTACTGCAACTAACTAGCTGGTTAGTCTTCGTGCGCTGTGAAGGTCCTGGTTGTTCATAGAGTGAAGCGTGCACTCTCTTTACCATTTATCTTTAGGGTGACTTCAGCTGTGTTTCTCACGTTACGCATGGATGCACACCGTGAAACAGGAGCTGAGCTCAATCACCTATGATTATCATCAGTGGATAATAATAATGATAAAAATAATGACACTAATAATAATCACTCCACCACCCCTATTGGCCTGTAGGAGTCGGGGCAGAGGAGCACAGTGAGTGAGAGGGGAGAGACCTCTACTGGAAAAATGAGTCCAAAGGATTTCACAGAATAGAATTTTATGGAAATCAATTTGAATGTGAAATATGAAACATTTCAGTCAAGTTGCACCATGTGAGATTTATTTATTACTTATTTATTTAACTTGCTTTTACTTGAGAGTAATGATTAGAAAGCGGAGAAAGCCACCAAACACGCACCTCTGGATACTGTCAGTCACTCTTGTCTAATCGATAAACTGTTTCAGCACTACATTCATGTATGCAGCACTTCTGTCTGTTTATATTTAGGAAGAGGTATAAGTAGTTTTCCATCTGTGCAACTGTGTGAAAGAGTTTATGTGTGAGTGTGCGTCTGTGGGTGACAAAGTAAAAAAAGCAAGTGGAGTTTGCAAAAGTGTGTGTGCGTGTGTGTGTGTGTGTGTGTGTGTGTGTGTGTGTGTGTGTGTGTGTGTGTGTGTGTGTGTGTGTGTGTGTGTGTGAGGTTTTATCGCCGGTGTGTCTGGGATAAAAGCCTGACAAAGTTGAATTTGCATTTAAAGTAGAACTCAGTAGAGTCATTACCGATGCTTTAAACCCATTTCTATCCTTTTGCTAAGAGACTCTAACAGACAGATGATAAAGTAGCCTATTACACGCACACGCGCACAAGCCTTTGTATACGCACAACCAACGTACAGGCTCTAATAATCACTTCACTGTAATAGTACGTGTACTGTGTAATCACAAAAAATCATATCAGATGTTCAGATGGGCACATAGAGATCCAGAAGCAAACATGTGTGTACACTCTTCCTTGTATTCTTCAGCAGAAAAGAAAGATGAGCAATTACGGCATATTGGACTATGAAACTGGGGAGAGAATTACAGCCGCAGTCGAAGAGCAATCACTGGAGACAGTGAGGCTAAAAGAGGGCTGGAGAATCAGGAGAGGTACAGCGAGACCAAAAAAAGAACGAGGAGCGGTTAAAGCAGTGGGAGGGAGGTGAAGAAGAGGACGAAGAGGAGGAGATAAGAAAAGTGAAGTGAGGAAAACTTAAACAGGTGCAGGGCTGCAGGGAGCCGATAGATCACTGCTGTTTTCACGTGGTACAGGTTGGATCCTTAAAGCTGGACTAATCAATGTTTTTATATTAACTGTGAGGCAGGTGATGTGTATTGTGGCTCCTTAAAACGAGCTCACAGATCATCATGATCTACACAGTTCCCCTAAAGTCTACACAGGCTCTGCTGAAGGCTGCAGTCAATACAGTAAGCACATAGCAGCTATACAGGAGTGGGTGGGGACCAAATCAGAGCTAAAAGGAGGATGAGTATTCGACTTTCATCTGCCAAACAGACATAAACACAACTCAAAATAAATGCTAATGTTGCTCCATGTCTGTCTGATGCATAAATAGGCAACTGTTTGCCAACATGTTGGCTATGACAACTGTATGAGGCTATTTCAGTCTCAGTGGATTTAGTTCTGTAGTGGAAACAGCAGCAAGTGTGCCTGAGTGAATCAACCGCTGACATTCAACAGCTGCTTAGAAATGTCAGCAACGCAACAGAAGATCAACAGATATCAGTTTCTAAATCACGTTCAGCATCTGTCTTTTGTTTTTAGCATCACATCCAGGACGTGCGGGAGTTCTTTTGTTCGTGCTCCACGCCGCAATTTTAATCCTTAACGATTTAAACTACTACCCTTACTGACCGAATGGCTATTATGTATATTGAATATGCTACAGACAAACTGAATTTGACATGTCGAAATCTTAACGATTAAACTTTAGAGTAAATGTGTGTATGCGTATGTGAATGACCGTGTGTGCAGGGAGTGTGTATGAGCGAGTACATGTGTGTCTACAGAAAATGAGACAGAGGCTGATGGCAGATTAATGAAGCCAGGGAGTGAGGGAGCTGGCTGGATTAACAATCCGCTGAGATTAGCCTAACCCTCAGGACACGCACGCACACAAATGCCAGCACGCATAGACACACAGGCACACACACTCTGAGCTGCTATTTTTAAGGCATTATTCCAGAACTTGTTTTATTATAGCGTTCACCCGCCGCTGGCTGTAATTTATAGATGGTGTGAAAATGTGTTGGAGGCGATAGCTATTCTCTCCAGCACAAACACCAAATATGATGTGACAAAGCAATTCCCCCCCTCTCTCTCTGTACCTCCTTTCATCTCTCTCTATCTCTCTCTCCACTCACCATCTCCACTTCTACTTGTCCTTCGCTCTTTGTCTTTGTTTCAGTCTGTTTCTTTCATCATATTTGTTGCTGTCCCCTCTCTGTCTCCCTCTGTGTCTGTATTAACAGAATTTGACTTGACGAGTGAACTATAACAACTTAGTGGTGTGGGCAGTACAGCAGTTGGATGCTGTGTATGTAAATATCTGCATTAAAAGGGGCAATTTGAGCATCGGGCTTAGATTTTTTTTCAGTAATTGGCTAAACAAAAAATAACAGTGGTACAGTGGAACAATTATTATTCACACTGCGAAAAACTACTACGACACACTAAACAATTTGCTCTGCGTGTTGACTTCAAGCAGACGATGAATACAGAAACACATATACTAGGTATCTGTCCCACCAAAATCATTTTCAGTTGACAAAGCTTTTGTGTAAGTTTAGTAGGGAAAGTTAAATTAATGTTTTTCCCAATGGTCAAAGAGAAGTACAGAACTATGTACAATTGCATCAATTTCCATTTTTTCTGTTCTGTACTTTTCATGGGCGATGGATTGTTATCTTATCAGGTGGGAAAACAGTCATCAATGAGCACAATACCAGACAATCAACGTCAATTAATATGAATTTTAACATTGTAGTTACACCTGTTACAATCCTAACAGGAGCAAAAACAGCTCACAAAGCAGGAGCACTATCAGTCAAACAGGCATGAAGTAAAAAAAATCTCCTGTTTGGGTGCAGGATAGGTGTGCTGAGCCTTTACGGGTCAAATATCTAGGCACAATTCAGACGTATGAAACCATCATAATCGAGCAATGTTACCCAACATTCATGCCGTATGAAATCTATCATAGAAGAAGCAAAGACACACATTTGTATACACACAGCAGTTTTAATATGCAATACACCAATGTGAGAAATACAATGGCCTCCTCGATGACATTTTTAGAATCTGACCAGCCATGCAAAGCAAATAATACGATTGTTCTGTCTCCTTTCGCTAAATATATTCTCCAATTTATCCAGAGCAGGTATTTTCTGTTGGCGTACCTCCTTCGCCGAGCAAAGGACCGGCCTCTAAATGTAGCCACACAACCCTTGGGTTCAGCCAGCCCCGGGAGCAATCATCCGGTACAATTAGACTCGCACCGACCCCACCTTAATGAGCTTGTTAAACCCTCAGCTCGTTATCTGGCAATAGGGAGGTGGAGATGAGAATTGAGTTTTTTTTTTCCTCTCCCTGACGTTTAATGAAAGTGTTTTTTTTCAAGCAGATGGCCCATTTCAGAGAAGGCCTGGAGTGAAGGATCACAGGAGGATATGGTTGGATATGCTAAAAAAAAGTGCTAAAAGAATGAGCACAGGTTGCACTGGTTTTGTGTGTGTGTGTGTGTGTGTGTGTGTGTGTGTGTGTGTGTGTGTGTGTGTGTGTGTGTGTGTGTGTGTGTGTGTGTGTGTGTGTGTGTGCAGGTCACTTCTGCTCTTCATCTGTCACACAGAGAAAATGCAGCACGCGTTTGGCTGTTAGCAAATCCCACTTTCTGCATTAATCAAACATAACGTCTACGTATTTGATTTCAAAACCCGACTTCAGACTGTGGACAGTTTGCATGTTATGAAACTATCAGTGGACATTATAATAAATTATAATAATCTAATATCAACATGTAACACACTTTTTACTCTTTGACAACTTACACATACACATAAAGTTGTAAACTCATGAGTTGTCCAAATCGTTTTTTGGACATTCAGCAAACAGTCAGATTAGCGTTCATTAAGAGTTTAATTTCTTGAGACCTGATAGTCTCTATCTTTGTGTGTATAAGGCAGCTTCTTGATGCTGCTGCTGCTGCTGCTGCATAAAAGGCTGAGGTGAGACTGAAACAGTGGGCTACAACAGGCTAAAGAGGCTCAGTGGAGTTGCAGGGTTAAGGTAAAATTCTCTTTCGTTTCAATGCTGGGATTTATCTTTTAGATTAGACAGTCATTCATTTACTGTTAATACAAAACATACATAGAGTAATGGAGTAGCGGAGTCTTTGTAAACCCAGTTAACTGGAAGAAACTCACACACTCACTTAACCTGCTGACTTATCAATGTTTCATCTTAACCTTTACAGTGACCATTTAAACTAAATGCCTAGAAACAAACCAACTGAGGCAAACTGCTAAAAAGCAACGGCACGGCTGATCTCAAATTTCTCTCTAAACTCCAGTATCAAACCTACATTTTATCACAATGACTCACATCCATCTGTGGAAATAATCCTTCGACGGCACAATTTCACTTCCTAATACAGGTAAAAGCTAAGAGAGGCATATTTCGAGTACAACGCATACCTGCATATCAGATTTTTTGCTCGGGTAAGTCCGTATCTAAATAGGATCTAATTTCTGCTCTAATGCCACTCAATGCAAAAGAAGACAGGGTGAGATTCAATCGATTAGGACCTGCTTGATTTCAATTTTCCAGTCATATGGGGGAGATTCTTCCATTTCTGCGCTCCATCTTTTTCCCCTCTCTAGCATACGCTCTACCTCCCCTTTATCATCTGTCTCACAAGTGAGAGACAAAGAACATCTGTTCTTTGTCTCTCACTTCCCAATTTTGTCACATCAGACAAACAAAGACAGCCCTCAAGCTCGTGCATCGTTAAACTCATACTAACCGAGCGGATCCTGTCCCATTGACCTTATTTGAAGCTCATAGTGCCATAGACAACAACAATTACTCATCACACTGTTTGGAGCTGAGCCTGAGCTAATACTAAGTGGAGTGGAATGAAGTGTCGTAGCGTAAACGCTTGCACCAGCTCTACTGTGACAAATGCCTGCGTTCCCCTCTTATCCATCAGGGTCAGATCAGCCATTGATCATTGTTTAGACACAGTTTAACAGCCACTTCCCCGCACTGAAACAATACACACAAAAACACACAGAGGGGCACTCATCTTTCTCCGAGAGAAAAGAGAGAAAGCTAAAATAAATGTTGAGTAGGCTGGCTGCTTCGTGAGTATAGTATACCAATGTTTTACTTCTGTGTGGGAGAGAAGGGAGGCAGAGAGAGAGAGAGCAAGAGAGAGAAGAGAGTACAACGAAGTTATTGCTCTTAGTTTGGCAATAAAACACCACGGAGAGATGCTGTGTGTGTGTGTGTTTTATGTATAGGGCAAGGTTAAGAAAAGTTAAATGCTTTTGCGAGAGGATAAAGCACACCAGAGTTCAAGAGCTCGAGTTCAAGAAAAACACACACCCACTTCACCTGTGGACATGCACTCACATGAAAAGTGCAAACGTGCATCAAACAGTGCAAACAAATCTATATATAAATCCTACAAAACTATCTATATATATCTATATATATATAGTTTTCTAAGAAAACTAAGCAAAACATTCTTACATTATCAATAATTTAGTTGCAAAATGAGTCATCGATCAGTTATCAAAAAAGCTGCTTACTGATTTTATATTTAATATTTCAACATGTCTTCAGCAGAAACATACTTGTTTCAACATTTTATTTAGAAATTAAGAGGTAAGAATTCTGCATTAGAGGAAAGGGTTAAATTTGCATTCTGAAATACTGCAATGCCATAATTTTAACTTAAGCTACAAAGTCGTTCGTGCACATCCAAATCTAGAACATGGACAGGACGACAAAGGTGCACAAACGTTTGTTGGTACATTTTGATGTGACCGTTGGTAGAGCTTAACCTGTGGTACCACAGTATACGTCTAAGGACCTCATTGAGCACATACAGAGTTCACCTAATAAAGACGTAAGGTTACAAATCATAGCTGCACTAAGTGAATCGAGTGTCTCGGTTTCTCTGAAACTATCTCAACTTGTTTTAGGTCGCTGGATTACAGGGAAAAAATGACTTAGTATGTAAGAAGGAGCTTTGCAGTGCAGGTACATAAAACTGAATTTTACACAATGCATAGAAAGTAAAGTAAGGGCTGTCATCCAGCAGTCTGACTGTACTATCAACATTATTACTCCTACACAAACAATATTACACACAGTCACAACAGGACACTATTGGTTTATTTAAAAAAAAAAAATACGTTGATTGTTATTGAGCGTGCACATGAGTATGCTCTTCTAATCCCTTAAAGGTGAGGACATTTCTGGAAGGTGAGGTGATTTTGGCCACTCCTCACTTCTTCAAAGGGCTGGTTGGTTTAGACTTTGTTTAGGATTAAGGCTAGATGAATGGTCACGCCCAAGGTCAGGGTAAGGGTTAGGTAGTTACAAAGGGTTATTTAATGACAGGGGTTATATCCTCAAAAAAACAAGGTACGAACATGGGCGTGAGTGTTTTCATGGACCAGTCTAGGATTGTGCTGATTGTGCAAAGAATAAAAGAGACTTTTTGGCTTGGCCTTGGAGAATTTAATTGGCAGGTCATTACCACTTTAATCTTGGACCTGAATTCCCTGCATCTACACGAATTCACAAACACACACCCTTCTCAGTGAAACCAACCAAGAATATAAACGCTCTTCCTCTTTCCTTTTTTTTTACGATGTTGAAGCAGCGGGCGTGAACAGAATAAAAATGAGTGGATGGGGAGGAGCAAGAGGGGAGGGGGGGTGAGAGATGCTTGCAACCTTGAAAAAAGACAGAGGGAGGGGGGAGGTAAAGGAAACAAGGATGAACTTGATTTTGGGAGGGGGGATAGGGAGGAGGAGGAAAAGTGAGGAGGGAGATGGAGGTTAATACGAAAGGAGAGATGGATACAGAAATTAAAAAAGGAAGTGAAGCGAGGCGGGATCTATTGATGAGGTCGACGGAGTCACAGGCAAGCGGGAGGAGAAAAAGTGTGACAAAGTAGTTGATGAATGAAGTCATCCTTATTGATTTGTCACATCAATATGTTTGTCTATGCCATTTCTTTTTTAGCGTAGTGATGCAGTGCTGTGGCCAGTATTGTCTAAAAGTTATGTGTATATGTGTGTGTGTGTGTGTGTGTGTGTGTGTGTGTGTGTGTGTGTGTGTGTGTGTGTGTGTGTGTGTGTCATAAGATGAAGTCACGCCAAGGGTGCTGACAAGATCACATGGATTTTCTTGAGGTGATGAAGTGCATTCTGCGTGGTTGTTTGGCTAAAAAGTTGTTACTCTGTGGGTGACCATGGAGATTGTAACCGAAGCAACAACAAGAAAATAATATTACGACACATACCTCGGCCCTGGGGGAGGAGAAGAGGTCCATCTTTGGTTTGACTGTCTTCCTGAAAGACAAAGACAAAGACAACAGATATAAGTGTACATGTCGTCTCTCACAAGCGCTGCAGGTGTGATCAGTAACAGGATACATGAGTTGCTGTCCAATCTCTGTATCATTAAACCATATTCAGACCAAATCAGGTATATTGTAGCAATTAGCAGCAGGGCTATGCGGTGGTGTGGTGGGTTGCTGGGTGATTAATGTAGCCACTATGAAACAATCAAAAAATAACTTTTTATCTCTCTGATTTCTGTTTCTGATTAGTTATTCACTGTCTATGTCACTCAACCACAGCTGTCTTGCTCTCTTTCAAGCCAAACGATGCATCTTGGTGTCCTTATTTTTATTTATGAGCCTGACAGAGACGTAAAAACTGTACACATGAAATAAACCAAGCCAGGATACAACCAGAAGAGTAGCACAGTTTAAACCACGAGCTCTGCTTATATTGGGCCTGCTTTCAGTTATATTTCAGGCTGACTCAGGTTAAAGTGTCTCAACTATTGGATGGTCATTTTACATAGAAATTCGTGGTCCCCAGAGGATAAATCCCGCAGACTTTGATGTTCCCACACATTTCCTTGCACAACACTATACTAATGACATTTCTAGCAACTGTTAGATGTATGTTTAGGTGTTGTAAGTGGAGGCATTCATGTTTTAAATTGCAATAACTTTGACAATCCTAAATTTTCATCTAACACTATCTTCACTTAAATTTTTTATGCATGTTAATGTGCTAAACTAAGGTAAAAATATTGTTCTACTTTAGCATGTTAGCATTGTCATTGTGATATGCAGATGTCGGCATGTCTGCAAAGTCTCACTCAAGAAACAAAATGCGTCTTCCTCACACACGTGTCTAATATACTACATCTAAGTTTCATAATATTATATAATATTATTTTTACATGACCATATGCATCTGGTTTCTAGAAAAATAAGTTAATCAAATATGCGGCAAAAGAGGAAATATCACAGTTCTCTGTATTGTTCTAACACACAGAGCAATCATATGTCCATGTAAATGTAGGCAGGTTGGATGCAAGAACAGAGGAAGTAGAAGAGTCTACCTTTGCATCATTTCCTATTGAGATACTCTACTCTACACTTTACCACATGTCCCGCTGGTGTAATCTAAACCCAGGGAAATGGGCCAATCAGATGTCCATGTAGCTGTTATTAATGAGGAAGTGGACTGCGAAAAGGGTAAAAAGTCATTGTGGGGTTTTCTCTATTCCAAACGTATGTATCATTACCTTCATCACTTCCTCATGGATTAACTGCATCCGTTCATGCTGGATGCAGAGATGCAGGGATAAGATGTAAACCCACAATTTTTATCATCGTGTTTTGCTTTGACTTTTTGCACAGCTGTATCAGCGGTCACTGGGCTAGGTCTGTAATTTAAGTCCTGGTTTTAATTAAAGACTGTTGGAGTAAAGATAAAGAATCAATTCAGTTTTACTTGAACTACAAAATCTGCAAAAAACTCAATTCAGTTACATCTGTGTAAAATTTTTAGTCCGAATGACGTCCTTTAAACAATATACAGACCTAATAACTCATCTCTACTCATTTTAGACAGAATTAAAGTTGCATGCATGCAGGTCTAACAAAGTTTTAGCATCCATAAAGAGTCACAAAAGTCTGTAGGGCGTGATTGACAGGTCAGCAAGTGAGGCCAACGTATAAAGGATTTAAATCCAATATCCAAGTTGGTAAAAATTGAGTGTTGTACAATTTCCTGTTACCATTTTAAATTCCAGACAATGCCACTGTAGCTGACGTGTTACCAGGTTTAGAGTACAAATGTTGCTAAAATGTTCTAGTGTCTAAAATGTAAAAGTGTTTCATGTTGTCCGGTTATGTGATGTTTTATTGGTTTACTTGTTTGGTCGAATAAATGTTTCTGTCATTTCTGTTCATCCTCTTCCTGCTTCTACACATCTTTACCTGGAAAAACTAAAATGCAAACACATTCCAGTTGCCAGTTTAATTATTCATAGAAATGTCATAGTCACACACATTTCAAGGTTTATGCTTCATCTGCTCCAAAAACTTTAATATTTAAATCTTATTTAATGTATTAATCACTTCAAGGAATTAAACTATTGAAGCAAAATGGCCCTAGATTGATACCACAGTACTCACAAAAAAATATGCAAATCAATTGAGGGCACAAACCTGATTCACCAAGGCTGGCACCGTTACACCCTGAAACACTTTGTATAAGTATTTCTTCTGATCTGAAGCTTTGATTTAAAAAAAATGTTGTGGAGACATTCATATATTCATATTTAGTCACATCTGACCTTCTGCTCATGGGGTGTATCTAACTGTTTGGTATTACTTCAAGTCACTCTCTTAGTGCTCTTCAGCACTGTGTGCAGAGGGGCTTACACTTTGCGGGTAGGTGGGCGGAGACGGCGAAGAGCGCGCGGTTGATGCTGGCTGTCCTGGTCCGTCTGGTAGAAAAACATCCTGAGAGCTTCATCGAGCAAAAACCATGTTGGCAGACCCAACAACCTCTGGAAGAGAAGAAAGATTAGAAGAAAAGAAGGACAGGATGAACTAAAGAAGCATTGAAAGAAAGATAATGAGGCGGGAGATGGAGGAGAGACAGAGAACAAGGAAAATCAGGATGAATGGTTAGAAAGGTCCAAAGAGACAAGAGGGGGGGGGTAAGGAGAGTTGGAGTTTGATGGAAGAGGAGAGAGAGAAGATGGGTGGTGGGAAATTTGGAAGGAAGGAGTGGATGAAAGAAGAGATGAGGCAAAAAAGATTACAAGTACAAGCCAAGCGAAGGCGAGAGAGTGTGGCAGAGTGAGAACCACGTAGGTTGTGGGAAAAACGAGTAAAACAGAAAAGAGAAGTGAGTGAGTGGGAGAAAGACAACCTGATCGTGTTTTTAGCGATGGAGCAACAGTAAAACATGTCAAAAGTCCCACAACTACAGTCACTCAGACGTGATGTGGGCACAGGGCAGAGCAAAGAGAAGAGAGCAACAACGCCTACATGTTGAGCTGGATCCGCAAACTACTGCTGAAATATCCGAGTCAGTGCTTATCCACCTACAGCATTGTTCAGCCCACTAAGTTGTAGGTTTCTGCACTGCACGCTGCAGAAGACACCCAGCATGCCAACAACTCAACAACCTTTGCACAAAATAAAAGACTGCACTGTGTGTGAAATTAAATATGATTACCTTCATGTACGTGTTCAACTCAGGGATTCTGCTCTCTGCAATCTCCTGCTTGTTGCCGATGAAGACTTTTCCTAAAAGGGGGAACATGTTGACAATGAGAAAGAAGCAGGAACAAAATCTCCAGGGGTCCGATGTATAATCAAGGCCCACATAATTTCCCACACATGCTGTAACCTGGTATTTATGGGAGAAGAACATGCAGAATGTGCACACCTCGCTCATAATACTTCAGAGCAGGCACACAGATGTTTTCTAGAGTGAGCACAGTGTGCTCGAAGTGGAAGAATCTAATATGCAGAGATATCCCGTGGAGTTTTTGTCACAAGCACAAGGACACACCTGCGCTCAGACAATGTTATGTAATGTATACATTACCTTGATTGACAGCTCTCGGTGCCAGCGGTAACATGCAGAAAAAAACTTAGTGCACCAACAAAGTCAGAGAAGGAGATATGTACGGAAGTGTAGGTGAAATGTGTGTTTGTTTGAAATGTTTGTGGTTTTTCAAGTTTTGGTAAGAAACACTAAATGTACACATGATTTATGATTGTTTGTTCATTTTATGCATTCTACTTTTGCCATTTTCCATTGTTTTTATCATCTGGTTAATGTCCTCTTTAGTTTATCCTTTATTGTGAAGAACTAAACTAAATTAACCTAAACTAAGAATGAACTAAATCAAAGATTCTGTTGCTTCTCTGGGACCAATAAGAGTGCTAAGAGGAACACGGGATACATTATGTGTAATTTAATCCACCAATACGACAAAAAACCTGAAGTTCAAGTTGAAATTCGATAGTGATGGCTAAGATCGAAAGTCACTGAATTACTGGTTTAGGTAGCATGTTATGACAATGGATTAGAGCATGTTAGGCCTGGTTAGAGACCTCACCAGTGTGTAAATAAATGCAACTTGTTGAATTAGTTGGTGGTTGCACCTGCACAGCGATTTATGCCTCTGCCCTTAAGATTCAGTTCTTTTGAAGTTATATTTCTATAAAATGTCATATATTGTAGCAATATCTATAGTTATTGGCACATTTTTAATCAAAGCCACATCTATAAAACACACCCTTCTTGAGAGTGTGAACATATTACTCTTTATGCCTGAAATCACAAGTCCAGTCAAAAATGATGAGGCACAGTGCAGACTTCTAACGCTCTAAATCAGGCCCCTCAACAATTCATCCAAGGCGATCTAGCACTGCTGTTAAATCAAATTTAGCACAGTCTTAATGACCCTTGGTCACAATATTCAGCCCTCTCTCCTCTCTCAATTTCTCCCGTCTCATTCACTCTCGAGTATAACTCACTCGATCACTCGCAGACACAAACTCACTCATTTACCCACTTACCGATAATCATTCACTCATACGCTCACTGCTCGCCATCTGCTGTGGCCTCACTGAAATAATTCTGACCTTGATTTTATTGGAGAGTCATTTTTATCTCTATGTTCTAGTATAATCTATAGTAAATGTAGTATAATCTATGGTGCATTTAGCCCAAAGGCAACACCTGTGATTCAACAAGGTAACGGGAAAGGAGAATTTAATTGACGTAATTTAGTTTAGGAGTTTTGTAATATGATGGAAAGTAAATAAATTTATTTCCACTACATCTCGTGCAGGAAAGGAACAAAACAGAGACTGAGATTTAAGATTTAAGGATTAATATATTTTTTTAATTCAATCGGTTTTAATTTGACCAAAGAGATCTATATTCTTCATTCTTTGCCTTTTCTTTTTTTTTTCTTTTGCGCCTACCCATCACCCATCCTCCCCTCTGTCTCCCTCCTCTCTCCCTCCTGTCTTTTATATTCCCTTTCCATCCTGATGAGATCTGGCACTGCAATTAAACCCATCAGATCTAATATTATCCAGTAGACTCCTCGGTGGCAGATGCTAAATCAGAGTTTGTAGAAAAGTAGAACTTCTCTAATCTAGAAAGTGGCAATGAGAGAGATACTGCCTTAAAGTCTATAGAGAACTGATAAAGGCTTTGGGTATGTGTTTAAATTAGCTATGCTGTCAGAGGAGGAAAAAACATTTGTCTGAAATGAATATATCTGTAGTGTTAATGAACGAACGTGACAGAATACACAACAAACCTGATGCAAATGTAACAGTACTAACAATGCTTTACTACAAAGAACCCTGTGATCTACTGCCAAAGAAAATATTAAACCCTGAATAAAAACAAACAAACTTTTATTATAAGGACAAATGTTCAAAATCTAAAAAAAAAACATTTCACATTTCATTTTGACAATTTGTGAAATGCATTTCTATGACTGCTGAAACCCTCTATGTGAAAAACCCTCACTCATCTGCTCCTCTAAGCAAGTTGAAAACAAATGCCAAGAATAAGAATCACAACACATGCAGCAAACATCAAGGGAAGGAAGAGACACTCGAGGGAGGACAGAGAGGAGCTGAGAAACAGTGAAGAGACGAGAGAACAGCAGAAGCCTTGTTTTAATGGGCTGGACTGGATGCAATTCTGTCAGCAGCACAGGTGCACCATGAAGCTGAAAAAGATGAAGACGCTCTGATGATAACTCCAGAATACACAGTACTATGAAGTATTATACAAATATTGTCCATTGGTGCTAATGAAACACGACTAAGGAGTTCCCGATTGATGACGTGTTACATTTTTGGACTCCTTTTCTTCCAATGTACAAAACATTCTTTATGATCAAACAGGTGATTTTTACAAGTATCCATTTGTACATACAGGCAATGCTAGAGTTTATATAATAGATACTGTGTGCCAGGCTAGCAGCATGGTTCTTCAGATGGCAATGTCTGAAATATCTGGATGGGTTGCCATGAAATCGTGGAACACATTCATGTTTCCCAGATGATCTAATCATCTGACATCGCCAGCAGATCTACATTTGACTTTGTCCATGCTGATTCATGCCCAAAATACAAAACTAAAGAAATTACAGCCAGCTTCAGCTAATTAGTAATTGTTAGTATGCTTACACGCTACACAAATAAGGTGATCACGATCAATGTCCCCTGCTAAACATCTGCATTCAACTGAAAAAGGTTGCAGGCTGTAGGTGGAAAATCTCCTCTGTAAACACGGGATCAGTATTGTTGTTTTTGATACCTGAGCGTTCACGTGTGTGCTGACTTCCCTGAAATCTGGCCCATAAACTTTAACCGAATAAAAGTTAACACACTTTTTAAGCATAACTTTATGCATTTTTAGAACTTTGGAGTATCTAAAAAATGCAATCTTTATTTTCTTTTTCTATATCTGTAACGTGTCCATCCGCAGTAGATATGTGATCAGATTACTGTGCTACAGCTGCACAAAAGCTGGTATATAAACAGTATATCTAAAAACACACAGAGTAAATGTGACAGTGAACATTGAATCAAATATGTTGCATTTGTGTCATTAGCCTAACTAAAGCCTTTTGAGTTAACACAAATAAACCTGTATGTGACTCGAGTGTGATTACAGTGCAACGCAGTGTGACCTAACTGACACAAGTCATTTATACCTTACGCAAACACAAACATACACAGACAGCGGTGCTGCTCCATTCTCATCTGTCCTAAATCGATGTTCTGAGCCACCGATTTAAAGCCTTCAGCCTTTTATTGGTGCAGAAGTTTGGTTTCCAGACTCTGATAATCAATACAGACACACAGACAGATGGACTTATAGAAAAACAATGAGCTGCAGAATAAAACTGCAGCCAGCGGGCACATAGGGACAAGAGGACAAAAACTACATACTGCAGCACAGCCACCGACCTGAATATAACTTGAGTGGAAATCTTGTACAGTGTCATTGACTTATATTTTAGCTTGATTCAGAAGATTACATGCTCTGCAAACTATAAAATTCCATTGCATAATTACTGTATTTAGCATATATTAAATATACTGTATGAGAGTTTGAGGCTGGGATTCTGGTCTCACATTTGCAGTCCTCTGCTGAGCTTAAAACAGCCCTCTTCAGTCTTCTAGTTATCGCACTGCTGACTCTTTCTAATTTAAAGTTTCGGTTTGACTGTGACCGGTCCAGGTGCTTCCTCTCCACACTTAATCTATTTTAATAGCAGCTCACTTGCATGGGCCAATGATTTTCCTTCTTTAGACTTCCCATTGACTCAAATTATTAAATGTCCAGACATGCCCTGGTGGATATACCTTTTCTTTCTTTTTCATTTTCATTGCTCGACTCCTTTTCATCTTACAACTTTACACTACAGTGCTATCCCCTGTGGCTTTAGTATTCAGCACTGATACCCCACATCACCTACGGGTGGTTCATAGTGTTGGATTCTCTACAAATCGTCCTTTTTCTTTCGGAGTCAAAGCTCCACTTTTGTCTACAAATCGTCTTATCCTTAAATCTGTAGGTGTATCTGTAGCTGAGGCTACAGCAGAGTCATTCGATGGATGATAGATGTAACAAAACAGTCACAAAAGAGTTAGTCATGTTGCTTTGTAGTATTTTGGACAGCAGCTGCTCTACTGTTAAATGGATAGTTTGGATATTTTAAAGTGGGTTTGTATCTAGGTATCTAACAGTAAGTATATTAGCTACACTGGATGTCCGTCAACGCATCCCCAGTTTGAAGAAGCAGGTTCTTTTCTATGTTAGCCACGTAGAAAAGAACCACCTAAAAAATCTCTTCACCTTGCCATCTGACGGCCTCTTTCTTTGGCACTAAGCGTAGAACCTGCGTATTCCCACACGAGTCCATCTATTACACAGCAGATCAGCTGACCTGCCAAGCTAATGAATACAGGGCCCTGGTCTCGGGCCCCATTGTCACCTTTCACATTAACATCAGGCAGATTCTGCTTCTGGATATCTTCTGCGCTCAGACAAAGATAGTAAGCCATGGTAAGAGTTTCCAGATCTCCCTGGTAACACTAGGATGTGAAATCTTCCGAAATCAAACACCACCACCGCCACAGCTACTATCATACAATCTTATGGCCTAGCTTTATGAACTAGATCTATATTTATGGCACCAATGGCAGCCAAGATACGTTTTATCTGCAAGGGTGACTGGTAAAGGGCCTGAGGTGCTTTGAGCACCAACTAAATGAGCACCCTGCTGCCTCAGTTTAGATCTGTCCCGGTGCAAAAGAGACACGTAGGCAAAAACGGACACGATAAAGGGATAATAGTGTACTTATACTGTATAATGTATCTCCTCCTATGTTAGGAATGTCACTGCAAACTTTAGAAAGTCATTGCTTACTGCTCATTTTGTTTCCATCACATACCTGACAAGTATAAGCCACTTGAAAGCAGATAGATATATGAATATCTCTTTTTCATCTCTCCCAAACCTGCAACATGGCAGTTCTTGCATACAGTTTCTGTATTTTCCCTTCGGCGCACATCTGTCCTTCTATCCATCTTGACTATTCTGAATGTCACCGTGGATTATATTATTACAGTCTTCTGATATAGGGATTTAAACTAACCTTGTAGATGACTGACAGATGTTTGCCCTTAATATGACACTTTGCAGCAAATATATCTAGAAGAAGAGTTTTATTCCAAAATGCTGTTAAGAACTTTTGGAGGGAGAAATTACTTAGTGCTGTGCTTCTTTATGACAGCCTGCAGTGCAAGCATTTTGCTGCGTATCAAAGTGAAAATTGGAGTGTGTAAAAGCAAAAATTTATTTGTGCACCCCAAAGAGAGAAGTTGAACAAAATACACACAGTCGCTAAACGCTGACGCAAATTTGTTATCATCAAACTTCCATTAAAATGACAAATGCCCCCGACAGCAGATTTTACCAGCTGTCCCTATTTTTAATGTTAATTCCATGAATTAAAACTGATGTCTGTTACTGTAGCCAGAAATCATTTGTGAGGGTAAGAAGCTTCACTGCATAACACCACTGTACAACTTAAATCTGTGGGTGGGCTATGTTTCTGTAGCCCCCACAACACTGACAGATGTCTTCTTTGTCGCTGATTGCGTCAGGCCAATTTCACCAGTCACATTTTGCAGTTCCTCATCATCATATCAGCAATTTAGGCATATAAACGTAGTTTTGAACCAGAGCGTTCAGTATTTGGATCATGAAGGCTGTGATTTAATCAGCATTAATGCATATTTCAGTATCAGATCAGATATCCAGGACCAAAAGAACATGATTGGGATATTCATACTCATTATGCTTTACAACCAATTTTCAATGTTCAAACTAAAATAAAATGCATTTATGGTGTCAGACATGACAAATCCACATCAAATGCATAGCAGATCCTCACTTTTAAAACCATGTTCAGATGAGTTTCACTTCTTCTACCCACAGGGAGAAAATTCTGCCAAGTGTCACCACAAACTCGAGTCTCTGCATATGCATGAAGTAGAGCAGAATGAGTAAGTGTTTCAAGGTGAAGGTTATAGAGTGACAAGGCAAAAAAAAAAAAAAAACGACGCAGTAAAGCACAATGTTCCCTCAGCCCTGACACAGCAAAGTCACTGTCAATACTGTGAAACTGGAAATGACAGTGAAACTGCTGACTACACTCTAATTTCACTAAACAAGTAACACAACCCTTGTTATTAGATTTTTTTTCATTATACTGAAACATCCAAAGAAAAATCTGTTTGGCAATGCAACCTCAAACTGAACCATTACTACAGGCTGATGTCAAACAAAATCAGCAATAAAACTGCTCCTAAGTACCAAATCATAATCCTCCAAAACACTTTTATTTTCACATTTTTGATTTCTTTTTCAAGCACTTAGTTTTTATTATGCTATATATGAAATGTTATTTCTTTGGAGTTTGAAGTTTGGCTATACATCTTGTTTAATTGTTGAAATGCTATTGTTAGTCTACTGACTGACTGGTTTTGGACTATACGAATTAAATTTGACTTGCCTTGAGTGATAGGGCGAATAATGGCAATAAACAAACAGGTTATAATTTCAGGTTGTCATTTTTTGTGTTTCTACATGTCAAATCTGCACCGTCTGTCACAAGTAACAGTATAATAGGTGAGAAGCCTTTGCTGCGGTGTCACAATAGCATGGATGTAGGTCGACTGTATCAGCATGACAGTGACGGGTTGTCAGCCAGTCAATTGAAAAGCTGTCAAACAAATAAGAGATACAAGAGCTAAGAATATTAAACAGGGAATTTCAAACATCTGCAACTTCATATAACTTTTACTTATAAACAGCTTCTATCATCGGCTGAGAAATAAGCTAAACTCACTTTTGACATGAGCTGATGTTCTGTCTGCAAATTGCAAGTAAAAAGACTATTTAGGCGGGGGGCATCGAGCTTGAAGTCCTTATCACACACAATAACTCTGCACAGCGGTTTAATATGACACCACCCGCAGTACAAAGCAATCTAGCAGGAAGGTGCGCTTGCACAAATTGATTGGTCAACACAGTGTATTGATAGATGAAAGTTCACTGTGTTGCTGCAGAATTTGAGCAACGTTCAACTAATTTGTCAGATGTCTCACTGAAATGAATCAGCAGGAGCTGCATTATCCTTCATGCAGGGCTTCTGTCTTTATATATATATATATTTTTAAAAGCCTTTAAGGTCGCTTAGGTGTCAGTATTTACTGTAGGGTAATCTATGTGACCGAGACACTTTGTGTTTTGAACATTTTACATTGATTGTTGACTTACAACACCTGTGAAAAAAACTCAGGTTGTTCTCTCAACAAATCAGAACCAGCTTTGTGACCTACTTTGGTCCTTCGGTCAATTGTTTTTTTCTGTTTCTCAGAAAGGTATTTAGTTTGGAAAAGTATTCTCATTTTGACTCGGAGACCAACTTAACAAAATTGGAAATCAGAGACTGTTGGCCCAGAGATTTCCTCATGCCTCATAGACTTGAGAAGATTCAAATTAAAGGGAATAATGAATTAGCCACTGAAAGACATGTATTTGAACAATGTGAAATCTAATACTGTGTTGAATATCATGACATGATTTGTCTGCACACACACACCGACCTGGAAGAGTGGGCAGGACGCAGGTGTTGGGACTAGGTTTCTCTGGGTTTTCAGAAGAGTATCTGGCCTCAAGGATCTGGTGGAGGTTGAAAAATTCCCTGTACCTCCTGTAGATGAGATACTTACTCCCTCCTTTAGTCTTCACCTCAATCGCAAACCTCTGGGAGAAAAACAGAGACATGAAACTAATTTGTACTCTTGTGATTTTTTTATTTTATTTAATCTAAGCTCAGTAAAAAGTTTTTGGTAATTGTTTAAAACTTACAAAGTAGTCAATGAAGCCTTTTTTCTCCTCAATATCAGCAATGGTGGCACTGATAGGGATGTTATGAGGCAGCTGATCAAAGTCACTGAGTGAAAGAGGAAATTTGGTCATAATATTTCATTCGCTTCCGCTTCCTAAGCCCTAACTAAGTTAACCCTGTAGTCCTATCTGAGGTGACATATTTCTTCTTCTTTCTTCAGTCATGAATATTTTGCTACATGACAGCAGCAAAAAAATCAACAAAACATAATTATGTAATAAACAACACATTTATTTTAACTATTTTTTTCAGAAATAAAAGAAAAAAAATCAACTGCACAGCTGCAAAACTTCTGCAAACACAGACAGCGTCTGGTTTCATTACCCTGTAATATTTCAGATGCAGAAAAAAAAACTGAGATGTAACCTAACTTTATATTGCGATATCATAACTTGAAAGACAATGCAATACCGGTGCTTTGACGGTGTAAGAAAGGGCTATATCGAGCAGAACAGATCAAAGTCGTTATTAGGCTACAGAGTTAGTGGTGAGTGATTCTTCAGTGTCATTCATTCTGTCACAAACACTCACCTTTCGTAACGCAACTGCTGCGGCAGCGACATGATGGTGCGCACAGTTTGGGCTGCAGGCAAACGTGAGAAACTTGAAGTTTGTGTGCGGCATAAAGCGCGTCTTTACGCAGGAGCGTGAAGTTTGGAGGCTGCGCTCACAAAGCGCAGGCTGCACTGACTGACTGACTGAAAAGGTCTGCAGGGGAAACTTTGCGGAAACGGTAAACAGGAAGTGAGATCTTCCTAAAAATGTATATGGTGAGTTCATTTGGTCGTGTCGGGGTGCAGAGGCGGTCTTAAATGATGTGAAGATGCGCATACAGCTGCATGTATATGATGTGTGTTAGTGCTCTCAGCTGATGATCAAACAACAGCAGGTAGATTAACACAAGCTGTAGCAACTCTGACTGACGCTGAGTTAAAATGAGGTGAACAGGTAAATATGTTAAAGGACCAGTTCACCCAAACAACACTTGCAGCTGGTGCTAAAAACAGCTGCAAGTGTCAAAACAGCTAATTTCTCTTATTTTCAGGTGATAATACACTAATAAAAATATAGTTATGTGAGTAGAGCCCTACAAACTGAAAACAAACTGCTGTGAACTGTAGCTGCTGTTAGCTCAGTGTGTAAGCAGGGCTGCCAGCTCATGCAGATGGGGAGCAGAGTCAGTGTCGTGCCAGAACCGGAGCTAGGCAAGCGGGCAATGTAACCGGGCTCAGCGGCCTCTACGGAACAAGAGTAAATCTGGGACTGACTTTTAGTGATTGGCAAAGCTTCATGAAATAAAATGCTGAAAGACGAGCTACACTTGTTGCTGTTGGGCTAGAAAGTAATATTAGCTGGTTACTATATCTTGTGTTGTTGCAAAAAAAAAAAAAAAAAAAAAAAAAAAAAAAACTCCTGGGTGAAATGTGCTGAAGATTTTTTAAACTTTGTGTATGACTCAAGTGTTTTTTCAGCAAAAGCTATTTTACGCATCAGCTGTTGCCTTCAGGAGATAATTTAAGTTGTCAAATTACAGAGATTTTTAAAAATCTAAACTTTAATAATTCATAAATGCATAATAGAATAATAACTTTATTATAATATCAATTGCATTTATAAATACAATAACATTGCCAGCCTTTAAGTTTAAGCCTGACTGGAAAATCTATGTTCAGGAGTTTATCAGTCTCCTACACCGGTTTAGTCAACTCTTTTCTTGCAGCGTGTGATACCATTATTTATTTCTACTCTCATATCTTATCTCGCCTGAACCAGAAAGAACAAATTGTCCAACGCACACCCTTACCCAAACATTTCATGGCACACTGTTGACCTTTCACTCTTCTTTTGTATTTCACAGATATAGGTGACCAAAGATGACAGCCTGTGATTGTTTGAATGAATCTAAGGGAAAATAACTGGAATAAAATCTAGGGGACACAGTTCCAACACTAAATCTGAGGTGATTAAAGTTTGTAACACTAGATGTCAGCAAAGTTGTTGCAGTGCTGGAGGATTGTGTGTGTGGGAGAGTTAGAGATAACACGTGTGATTTATTGTCTTATTTAAAACAGTTTCTTAAATGTTCAAGATTCAGTGTAGATTACTTTAGACGTTAGTTTCATTTCTAGTCAATAATGATCTGAACTCTCTTTGTGACGTCACTTCTACTTCAGACTTTCTGAACATCATACTGTATGCCAGCATATCACACACAATATCCAGACACAGTAAACCACAGTTGCATTTCACAGCAAATTCGCAGCCTCTTTAAGCTCCAGTATTGCACCATAGCCAGTTGTTTGCTTTGTAAATACATGAATCACTGCATCACTGACTACATACACAGAGTGACAAAAGAATAGAGGGAAAGGGATTACAGCAGTTACATGCTTTAGTAAATCAAACAGGGTGTGTTGAAAACTGCGTCTTACATGTGACTTCTAACATGTATGTTAGTCATGATTTGGTCAGTGGTTAGGGGTTAGGGTTCGCACACAATTTCTTAATGTGTAAACTGTAAAAACTACAATAAACTACAACAACTACAGGAGAAAAAGACATTTGCTTAGGTTTGTTATACTAATTGTGTGTGTAAGAAAAATACAGAAACAAAGAGGGCAATAGTGTGTGTGTGTGTGTGTGTGTGTGTGTGTGTGTGTGTGTGTGTGTGTGTGTGTGTGTGTGTGTGTGTGTGTGTGTGTGTGTGTGCAGCACATATTGACTCCATATCTATTTTCATGCAGCCTGAGATGGATCCCTTGAAACGCTGCTCGTATAACAGACCATCGCCAGCCATGAATTGCAGAAACATTTTTCAAGGGTGTATTTATCTTCAAGGTCAGGCCAGCTGCTGGAGTCTGTTGTGCTTGTTCGTGTGTGCGTGTGTGTGTGTATGTAAGAAAAGGAATTTGTGGATTGTAACTGTGTAATGAGGGTTTGAGCGCATGAGAGTGTACTGTAGCTGTGTTTGTGCATAGTTTATTGCACGCTAGCCTTGGAAAGTACGTTTCAAAGCTTCGGCAGTTGACAGACAGACAGGTATATATACACACACGCAAAGAAACAGAAGAAGTGAGACTGACGGAGACCAACAAACACACAGCTTGTGTTTACCATGTTGACAGCCTGTTACCATAGAGACATCATATGGGAAGTAGAAAGAGGAAGAGGGGAACCTGAGCACAGGGCTCAGACTTTATGTCAGAGGATAAAGTCACTCTGTTACTACAATAATGGTGGTATAACTCTAGAGGTTTTATCCAAGGTCTGAAATCTACCTGTTTTTACATGACAGCAATCGGGAAATAATATTGCGGGATGTGTTCTCCGTAACAGTGACCCATGTCACTTGCCTTAGGTGAAAAATGAGTTTGCCATGCAGGAAAGGCATTGTTGCTGGCGCTAATGTGTTCTATGTAAACTAAGAAGAACATTATGTAATATTTGTTGTAATATTGGAAAAAAAACTAATCAACTCATCAAACTATAAAACTAGACGGAGCTGATCGAATATGAATAAAGATCCAGTTATTGCACCGACTATTTCTTGCTTCAAATGTTTTTCAGAAACAAAGTGTACTGTTTAGCTGTAATATGAGAGAGTTTCTAACCAGGCCAGAACCTCTCTGTCTGACATACGGTACTTACAAGTACATTATATGTTTGACAACCTCTATATGGTGCCTTTGGAATACAGTTATGGAAAGTATGTTAGCCTGCAAGCAAGTTTTTACAAAGTCAGACATCCGTGTGGTTGTCAGTAACATTTTAGGTGTCGATCAATTTGAATTATAATTTAAAACAAAAATAGTTTTCCTCGTGTTTATAATTTGACCTAACGCACCTATAGCACATTTTTACATGTGTTCTCACGTATATCGCCTGATGGTATGTTCAGACTCAGCTCTCTTACATCCTTCTGTTTAGTTTTGCTGTATCTGGGAGGGCGACTTGCATCTATAACATTCTTATTGTTGCAGTGAGCTTCGTGACCTCACTCTGCATATGAGCAGGTCTATTGAATCAGAATAACTGAAAACTCCTGTGAGAGTTAGCAGGGCCTTTGACATCTTTAACATGTGTGGTGTCTAAAAATAGACAAATGTATGTTGTCTATACCGACAGTATGAGTAATAAGCAGCTGAACTTTGGGTGCTACAGATAGTTTGGGCGCGCCTCAGGTGATTTTTTTTTTTTTGTGGAAGATTCACTTTCTCATTACTTAACAGGTTGGCTGCGTGACAAGCCAAACTCCCAAAAACTTGGTGCATTCCTTTTAAAACTCACCGTCTCCCACACACGCCCACACACACCAGCCGTAACATTAGCACTAAATATACCACAATAACCAGAGCCTGCAGTGCGATCATGCACATTTGGAAAGGAGTGGGGCTTCCTTCTCCCACTCTACTGTACATACCGCCTCAGCTGAACACATGAGCTTTGTGAGGGGCGCTACAGTCACCAGCCCCAATGAGTACAAACTCCTAAATGTTGAGAACTGGGATCATGTCTGAGCAGCACTGAGGAAGTTGCTCAAAAGTTGCACAGTTATTTATTACATAATATTTATGTAAACATTGTAGACGACTTACTCAACAGTAAACACATTTCATAATATTACTTTTGTTACTTAATGCAGCTTTGCCACAGCTTTACATCATTTTACACACAACTCACAACAGTTACTTTGAGTTACATGGCATGCATGTGAGTTTACAATGCAAGTTTATACCACGTGATGCAGTAGTGAACCCTTCTTCTTACAGTATAGATGACTGATTCCTCAGTGTACAAACACACGTCCGATGTTCTAATGCTCCACAAATCCGCCTATCAGTACATTCTCTGGGTTTCCCCATCTTTATTTTTAGGGTCAGTATCTGCTAATCACTAAGCGAGTAAACCAGGGATACCCCAATGATATCAGCAGCACAAACACACATAAACACACACACACGCACAGATACATACACAGCTGTGGCTTGTATCTGCCGCTGCCATGACTTAATGCGCCACCTGTTGCCGAAATAGCAGGTTGGTCATTAAAAACACATTAATTCTTTCAACCCTCTCTCTCTTTCTCTCTCTCTCTCTCTCTCTCTCTCTCTCTCTCTCTCTGAGTCCCTCTGTCTTCCTCTCCTTACCCTTTCTCCCTACTACACAGACTTACAGTGTGTTGTTCTCACCACGTCACTGCACCCTCCCTTGTCCTTCTACAATGATGGAAAGTGCTGATGAGGGGTAATTTAATAGAGAGGAGAAAGGACAGTCTAAGAGTCTAAGGACAGGTCACTGAGAGAGGGTCAGCTCTCTCTCTCTCTCTCTCTCTCTACTTTTCCTGTTTTTTACACTGTGAATTGTTAAACAAAAGGTATGATGCCAAAAGAAAATCTAAAATATTGGGGAAAAAAGGTGATCATAGGCCATTGGCTGAAAGTGTTGCAAGATTTGAAGTCGGGGTAAGTGATTCTGGGTTATGTGATGCTAATCAAATACAATGTCTTCAAATTCAGACTCCTCACAGTCTGCTAGCTTTTTACACTCTGTTTGTGCTGAAAACAAAAGCTGGTGGTTGTACAAAGCTCTGGCTCTCTGAATTGGACACAAACATAGTGGATCAAGTCTGAGTAACACAACACAAACTTATTATTTGAGCCATTCCAGCCAGAATTGGTGCGTCAGGTAACATTGAAAGATATGTTGTTGTTGTTGTTGTTGTTGCACGCTGTGTACTTGTTTTAATTGGCCTGTTTTATGATTATTCACTTGTCTCTATGTACACTACAGAGCTACACCTTCTGTATGGAATAGCTTACCACCATTAAGGCTCCTTCTGACACACAACATTTGCTTTGCATTGGTTCCAGGTGAACATGTGATGTTGAATTAGTCTTAGAGTGCAGTAACTAAGATGGTTAAAGACTGTATTTTTATTATTATTATTATTATTATTATTATTATTATTGTTGTTGTTGTTGTTGTTAAAGTTAATTTCTGTTTTAAAAATATCATTATACAAGTACAACAACAAAGTGAGTCTACTGCCTTGTAACAGCTCACGTGGCTCTCTCTTTCTTTCTGTCACACATGCACATACCATAAATGATCCCCTCTCTTGGCCTTGGCAAGCCCAAGGGACAAAATAAAAAAATAAGTGAAAAGAGAAAAAAAAGCAGGAGATAAGAAGCGACAGTGAGTAACATCTGTTACGGTTCTGACAGGATGGAGATTGATAAATGATGAAGGAAGAGGCATAAGAAGAAACAATTGTGAAAGAGAAAGAGGAACACATTTGTTCTTTGATATGGAGAAATGGGAAATGGAAAAGAAGGCGACTAGGAGTACTAATACTTCTACTAATGGACAGAGTTTGAGCAGAAAAGATTTAAGGTTTGTAGAAGTTCAAGTTCAGCACATTTATTAGTAAGAAATCTGAATTTTTGAAAGAAGGGCTGAAGAGTGTGTGTGTTAGACTTTTATTGGTGGAGTCTTTGTGTGTGGTCTCATGGGGGAAAAAATCACACTTGGAAAGTGTGTACTCTGTACCCTAAATCCAATATTCACTCTATTTATTTAGTTGTTACATATAACAACTAAATTATATATATAAATATATATATATATATATCTTTAATAATTTAGAATTAATCTGGTTCGTTTATTATGTTTTAGGAGGAGAGGTCTTTGTACACGCTTCTAGTTTTACATCTCTCATGCGCAGGCTTTTTTATATGCTTTGATACAATATGTTCTGATGCACCAAAGAAAAGAAAGAAAATAAATAACAATTTTACAACACAAAGTCTCTATACTTAATGTTTGGGCAGGATAAAGTCCCAGAACAAGACTGCACCAACAGCACAACCGTATCAGATTGCAATTTCAATGTGTACCCCTTATCTTAAACCACCATTTTGAAACTTTTGACACCACAGTGGTAACTGTAGCAGAGGAGATAGAGGCTTTATACCATGGGGATGACAGTATAGAAATCCAAGCAGATTAGAGTAAAAGGGATAGATGATATAAACAAAAGAAAAAGACGTTCACACAGGAGAGGGGGTACGTAGATCTAAGGGCAGTCAGATAAAGTGGTATTATTAATAGGCCTGTGTGTGATTTGTTAGCACTGTGGAGAAAGCGATCGCACTCCAGGGCCAATGGTGTGTGTGTCATGTCTTGACAACCACCTTTCTCAAAATAGAGAGAATAGTGAGAGGTGGGGATATGGTGGGTGAGTGGGGGTATACGGGGTAAGTGTGTATGCATTCAGAGGCAGCTATAAAAGTCTTATTGTGTCCTCACTCCCAACTCCCTCATCTTACCTCCATCTCCAACCCTTCTCTCTTCTCTCTACTCCGTCACCTTTCCTCTATCCCTTTTCCTCTCCTCCCAGGTGCACTCATCCAACCCTTCATTCAGGTAAGGCAGAAAACAAATATTAAATAATGCAGCAGAGAATAGTTATTTGAAAGAACATAAAATAGAGATCAGACGTCTTTCAGGCGTGTGGGTCAGTGACAGGAATGAGCTCTGGGCTATAGGGAAGAGACAACTGAAGCACATTGATTACCGCCTTTATCAGTGACAGGCAGATATGCTGCAATGGAATGAAATACCTTTCCTAGTTGTATGTAATGATTAGGTTAAACAAAATAATAAAATATTTTGTAGCTGTAGAGTTTATAGCATGAGTGCTTTTCTTTTCTTTCTACTAGAAACTCAACTGACTCGCAACCTAAATGAAAATGTATGTAAATTCAGCAAAGGATTATGAAAGAAATAAAACAAAGCATGACTCAATTTAAAAGGAATATGCTGTAATCAAACTGTATGAGGCATGTATATTACTAAAATAATCTGTTGATTAAATGTCAAAGCGTCACTAATGCCACCATTCACTTGTATTTCATTTAGACTGTTTCCTCCTTAATTCCTAATAAACTTAATCTTAGAGAAATGTAAAAACTAAGGTCTACACGTGTAATCATAACCCATGTTATCATAACCCAACCTCCAACATATATATTTTTTTCTAATATCGGTCTAAAAGCATGTCTGTCTTTCTGTGTAGCAGTTCAAACTATACAAACAAGTTCTACTCTAACATAACCTGACCTATAGTCCTCTAAAACACACGGCTGTTCTTTGAGGAGTTATTGTTTGGTTTGTTTGGTCTGTCGCTACTGTACTTTATACATCCCCTGTGTGCTGTGCTGTGATGTTCCCTTTTCACTGTTTTCTCCTCTGCAATAGTCTGTATAAATTAAAGGTAACGTTAGAAGCAGGTGTTGGTTTAATGGTTGTTTTCTTGGCCCGTGTGTCACCATGAACAGGTGCTTATGCACAGTGCCATGGCATGGTAGGTATGAAGATGAGTACAGTAGTTAATAGTAATGCATATTCAAGATGTTTTTCATTGTTGTTACTATTTTTGACCGGACCCTTGTTTTAAAGGGGGCACCAGATGCTAAACGAGACTGCATGTTTTTATGTATATATAATATACTTTTATAGTTAGCACACTTAGACTGTGTTGAACTTGCAGAGACCTTTTGTGCTCTAGAGTTCTCAATGGTGGCAGACTCTTTTTTTTAAATTCTGAAACTTCTGCCTCCCACTTGAATAAAAGCTAATGACAAATGTAGAAGTGAAGGTCATATTGAACTGAACCTACATCCGAGAACTGAATCTACAGTGAAAGTTTGTCATTTGATGAATAGACATATTTTCACATTTTAAGCTACACTGAGGAAAAACGGATGGTGACAGAAGCTTTTTAGCCTTTTTGGTCAAAACTGTATCTGAGAGAACCTGAGATCTTTACATCAGGCTGAAGGAATGCTGTCAAACATATGACCGCCACGTATGACTGATATGGCATGTCTGTGAGTTTTTAGTGCTACCCTAACATCACTCGGAGGAATAAGATCCAGAACAATTTGAAAGGCCAGAATTGTCTTATAAATCAGTTATTCAAATTACCTTTCTGTCTTAAAGACACCAGAAGAAGATAACACGACATGTCTTTAGCTGGTGATTAAGGTTTTCTATTTGGAAGACATTATCTCATAGATGGAGTTTGCACGTCTTAAAAAACACAAATAGATGTTCGCTAATTGGCTTTTGCTGCCAACATATTTAGAAACATAACAGGTGGAGAGAAAGGAAGACGATGGCTATGCATCTCTGTTCTCTCTGTCCTTTGCTCAGAGAGAGGGTAAATATTTTGTTGGGGTCAAGATAGTGCAGCTGGCAAAGGGACTATCAAAGTTACTCCTCTGGGCCCTAAGTGTTTTCACCAAGGCACTATGCAGCATAAAACCCACAGACACTCACATACATAACATGTACAAGGGGCTAAGTTTTCTTATAGGCACAAACACATATCAAACAGGTCTTGACAACCCAACATTTGTTCCTGGTGCTCCCAACAGATCAACAAGGACCCTGAAAGCTTTTAGCTCAGTTCTGACACCTATTGACATCTACAGGGTACTGCAGGCTGCCGGCTTATACTCATACTTATCCCTGGTTACTGTTTAACGTGAACACTGAAAATAAACGTGAGTAATTGCTAGCAGTAAGTGGTGTAATTGTGCAGTCAGATGTACAAGTTAACGTATGAATGAGACAATGAAATATGGCGAGCGTTTGTGTGTACAACAAGTATAAAATGGACGAATCGTTAAAAAATATGGTTCTGTGTGCACCAGACTCTATGAACTATGGCCTTGAATAATCTCCCCTGTTGTGCCAAGTTCCACTGAGGCCGTCTTTGAAATGCTTGAATGTAATTCTACCACGTCCATCAGGGTCAAGATTCTCCTTCTGTATGCCATCTCCAACCAACAGAGTGTATTAACTTCGCATCATCTAGTAGTACAAGTATCCAGCACATCATCAAGTATCTCTAGGCCAGGTCCATTTTCTAACAACCAATACATTCTCAGATACGTTGACACTTAATGGTAACAGTTTAAATTTGGCTTTTAGCTTTTAGCATTAAATCCTCCACTCTTGTGCTTCCACTTTGGCTCAACTCTTTTCAAAGATTGTTCTTTCATTTCTAACTTACTGTAGTACCTTCTGTGTCTTCTCTGTCCTTCTCTCCAGCTGACAAAATGGCGATGACAGATCTGTTGAAAGCTGAGGAGATCAAGAAAGCTCTTGATGCCTTTGCAGGTCTGTAACAGTTAGTCGACATGGTATTCTCAGCAGAAACAGACTTTCATATTTCCTGAAGTTAGTTATGGATATAGACAGACACGGTAAATGAACACACATTTTTATATTTTCAAACCAGTGTGTGGAAAACTAGTCTATCTTTTCTGTATGTGTGTTACTAATTTAAATAAACAGCTCTTGAACAACTGGCTGTGATAGAATTCATTCTGCCCTCGTAGGCTGATCATACAGTTTTAATAAATCCAAAGCGTTTCTGGCTAACGTAAAGTCAGAAGTTATAGTTGTCTGACAGTTCTGTTTGTGCCTTCTGTGCCTTGCCTTTTTGTAGCAGAAACATTCGACCCTAAAAGGTTCTTTGAAATGGTGGGAATGAAGGCCATGTCAGCTGAAAACGTCAAGAAGGTCTTCCAGGTTCTGGATGTGGACGGAAGCGGCTTCATAGAGGAGGAAGAGCTCAAGTGAGGAACTCAAAAATACAGACACACAAATACACAAACAGGAGACAAGGCCTGTCCAATAGCCTGCATACTGTACAAAGTCTGTCCAGCTCACTGTCCTGTGTTCATTAAGACAGTCAGTGACAGTGATCTTTCTCTGCAACACCCTGTGCTCTTCTAAGGTTTGTACTGAAGGGTTTTTCCAAGGATGGCAGAGATCTGACCGACTCTGAGACAAAAGCATTCCTCAACGCCGCAGACAAAGATGGAGACGGCAAGATCGGCATTGATGGTGAGAGAACAGATCACATTGCAAAGAATAATAAAATGTAATATTAAAAAAAGATATTATGCAGGCTAAATATTGGTTACTGTAGCTCCACACATTCAGGGTACCTCTGTAGCAAAACAGCATCCAGTAGAAGCCGCTCTGAAGAATTAAGCTAGGTTATAACTTTGCAATTTTATCAGTGGAAGTTGGGATAACCTTTATGTAATCACAAAATAAAAGTGGGCTTATTTGTTTATGGAAATAAGCATGTCTGATAATGGATATCCTGGTACTTATTTGATTGAAAAATAACATTTCTGACATGCTGGTGAGTCAGTCAGTCAGTTTTGGTGTTCACAGGAGATTAATAATTTTATTTTAGGCTACATACATGAACCAATTCTTATTTTAGATTATATCCCTTATGTTATTCTGTAGTTTCGTATCTGCAAATTCCCTAAAAAGGCCAATTAGTCCTTCTGTCAAGACTTTCCAGCCTAAAACCCATTTATTTGGTCTCAATATGGAAATATTTAAGAATAGATCACAAATATATAGTTTTATTTTTTTATTTTTTTTGAAGAAGAAGGCTGAATCAAATGGACATTCATTTTTATGTTGTCATGGTAATTAAGGATCATGTCAGCCAGTACAACAAATGCGTGGTTCATTTAAGTGTTTAATAATAATAATAATTTCTGGACAATAATGAAGCTCTGTGGCACAGAGGCTATATAGAGAATACTTGTTCATAGGATTAATTCATTGTTGGTCTTGGATTCATCCTCTCAGTTGTAGGTTGCCTAAATGTTTTCATTTTTCTTTTTCAGAGTTTGAGGGCTTGGTGCATGAGTAGGGGCTAGTTGATCAACCCCCTTCTTCTTCCTTCTTCTCTTCGTCCCTGCATTCATATTTTGTTACTGCCACCTTCAAACTCCTCTTACTTTCCATGGGACCCCACACATGGAGTCAGACCAGGCCTGCTCTCTACAAAACACTACAGAAGCAGCCTAACAGGGAGTTACCAATGAGGAGCAACATACAGGCGTCTGTTTCATTTTTTATATAAATTTAATCACACATGCTGTATGGGTTTCAAAATCATTCTTAATGATTTCATGAAGATAGTTTGTGGTCTCAAAAAGGTGATACCAGTACTGTAGGTGGTGTAAATGTTATAAAGACTTCTTAAATCTTAATTTCCTTCCTCTGTGTATTTCAGGTTGTGCATTTTGTCCGATTGGTTTTACTTTTTAGATGTTCACGTCAGTTCACTTTCCTCCCACTCCTCTTCCTCATCCATTTTCCATTATCTCACCTCCTCTCCTCTATCTCCTCCTCCTCACTCCCTGACTCTGATCAGATGATGTAGTACATACTGATATATAATGATATATAAGGAGAGCTGTGAAGAGAGAAAACATCTGAGTAAGAAATGATAATTAAAAAAAAACTTGAGTAATAACTGTCTCTTTACTTATTGTTACTCACAGCGGGCACAAAACATGAAACTCACAAAACAACAAAACATGTCAATCACAGGACGGTGAAGAGGGTTACAAATATACAATCAATATGTGAAAAGCTGTGGCCTTGAAGGAAAACTATAACTGTCACGAGTAGTGTATTTAAAATCAAATATAAGTGGTCCAAGTCGGATTTGAAAGGTATGTGTCTTTGTCATATATGTCATATGAACTAAAAGTAAGCATATGCTATCATCTTAAAAAACATAGTTCCACATTTTGGGAACAATGTTTTTTGCTTGCCTAGATTAAGATGATAGCATGAATACCACTTGTAACTGTATACTAAATGTTTTTTTTTGCTAAAGTCAGATTGATTAAAATAAAGACTGAAAAATAAGGAAATTAGCAGTTTCAAAATAATCTGCTGGGCGGTGGATTATTTATGCTAAGATAACCAGCTGCAGACAGACATAAGAGTGGTATTGATTGGTCTCTTAGCCAGAAATCTAAAATGTGTAACTA